>MCGO01000269.1:0-44552 GCA_002104985.1 Rhizoclosmatium globosum
GAACTCCTGGTTGGCTTGCTGGTTCCATCTGCTGAATTTGATGTGATGATCTGCCAGAAAGACACCATGGCTCATTTTATCCATTTCTTGAATTGATGGCACAGCTTATGTGGCAGAGTTGTCTTTGGCTTGACCACCACTGCTTGATCACATCCAACTTAACCTCGGCATCTGTCTCCATCACATAAAAGACAAACAAGTTTTCTTTAATTAACCTCGCACTGTTTTTGAATAAACAAACAATAAGAAAGAGAAAAAGATAGAGACGGGGAGAGACTGGCATGGGCTCGGTCGCTCCGCTCCCTCGCCCATCATCACCTTACGTCTTGAATGGGGTAGAGGAAAGGGAAGAAGAAAAGTAGAAGCTTACGTAGATTTCCGCGACGTGTTTTACATGGTTCTTTTGAATGGGATAGAGGAACACGAGGAGAGACTTTTGATTACCTTTACCACATACGTTTAGTGTTAGTGTTTAGTGTTTAATTGTTTAATTGTTTCATCGTTCATCGTTTACCGTTTACTGTTTGTTAAGTAGCACACTGTTTTTGAATAAACAAACGTAAAGAAAGAGAAACAGTTGGAGACGGGGGAGAGAATGGCATGGCTCGGTCGCTCCACTCCCTTGCCCATCATCACTTTACGTATTTTTGAATAGGGTTTAGAGAGGGAAAGAGAAGGAAGGTACAAAGTGTTTTACATTCAGTGTTTATGTTTACTGTTCACTGTTACTGCTTACGTTTACTGTTTTATTTTCGCGTTTACACTGTACCGGGGTACTGTTTACGTTTAGCGTTCATTCACTGTTTTCTGTTTGCAGTTTATTACAAATGTGAAGTCCACTGTTTTCATTACAATCTTCATTTCAAAAAGAAGTCTGATAGATCTGAAAGAAAAGGAATCGGAAACAAGAAGGGGTAAAAAAACTGGGCAAAGTCTTGGAAGAGTGGACTTGCGTTGGGGTGACTCCAAAAAAGACGAAACAGAGAGAGGAGTGAGGAGAGAGACTTGAAACTGTTTTTGAGGGTGATTCCTTAAGTTTGGCCGTTTCATATCCTCAGACAAGTTTCTTCGTATATTCCTCGCACTCTTTACACTTTACAATAAACCAGAAAGAAAAAAACAAGACCGAAGGAGGAACCTTCAAGGAGACTTCTCCCGTGGAGAGTAGAGCAGTAATCAAGAGAGACACGAGGATTACTGCTGCATGGGCTCGGTCGCTTCGCTCCCTCGCCCATCACACCCTCTTTTTTCACATCTAAAATGAGAAATAAGAAATGAACGAAAGAAAGTTATGATTTTGTGTTTCGGTTTTATTTACAGAAATAGAGAGATGGGAAAAGAGAGCGGTAATGACAAAAGGAGAGACATGAGGATTACTCCTGCATGGGCTCGGTCGCTTCGCTCCCTCGCCATCATCCCTTCTTTTTATGTCTAAAATTAGGAACTAAAAAATGAATGAAAGACGGTGGGATATGAGAGTGGACAACGGTTTTTGGTATTGAAAAGAAGAGGACAACCAATGGAAGTCTTTTGTTTTTCGTTTTTCGATTTGAAGATATTAATAGAAATACGTGAAGGTTTGAAGTTAATGTTTTCATTACAAATACAATTACAAAGCGAGGGGTTACATTTTCATTACAAAAGAAGATTACATACAAATAAATTACAGATCTGAAAGAAATGGAATCGGAAACAAGAAGGGGGAAAAACTGGGCAAAGTCTTGGCTGAGCGGACTTTTGATGGAGTGACTCCTGGACTGACGAGACGGTGAGGAAAAGTCCGTGAAACCGTTTTAAGGGTGATTCCTTAAGTTTGGCTGTTTCATGGCGCCCGAATAAACCGTCCCGGAGACCTCACCTACCGGCGAGGAAATAAAGGCCCCCGGTGACCTCACCTACAGGCGAGGTAATAAAAGAAATATATCGCAGGATAGAGGGGCAAAACGCTCGATACTGGGATCGAACCAGTGACCTTGGAGGTTAACAGCCCCACGCTACTACCAGCTGAGCCAACCGAGCGCTGACAACCGACCTGAAAGTGACAATATGATACCAAATCCTCTTAGACTTAAATTTTTCTGCTTCCAGAGCTCAAACGACTACATCTGCAGTAAGACATAGTGTTAAAGATGCCTATGATCGCTAACATAAGCCTTAACACCGCTGGGTCGACGACAATGACCGGAGAATGGTCGAATTCTGGAGGAAACCAAGAAACATTTTTTCAAATCACGCTATGAACGAAGAAACATTTTTGAATGTAGGATATGAGGTGAGAAACATTTATTCGCTTGGAGGCTACGAATGAATGATTGCGAGAAAATACAAGTTGTGGTCTCCCCTCATCCAAACGAAAGACATGAAGTTACTGAGAGTACCCACATCTCTCTCTCTCTCTTCCATTGTTTGCAGCATATATGTATGGAGTCAGCAATTAAAGGGACGTCATTTGGTCATTTCTTTTAAGCATCTTATTTCTTTTATTCTCCTCTATCTTCTTTTTCTTCACTTTACCTATTCTTTTGCCACAATGAGTAATGGTGTGTTTGTCGATGAGTTCCTTTCCAAGGAAACAGCGAGCCTCCGCCAACTGTCCCTTGAAATCCACAGCAATCCAGAGCTAAGTGGACAAGAGCGCAAGGCCCACGATCTCCTGTCAAACTTGTGAGTTGATTAAGGTTAACCGGATCACAACTCACAAGTTCACAACCCAAAACCAGTTTGGAAGCCCGGGACTTCATCGTAACTCGCCAAGCAGCCGGATTGGACACGGCGTTCTGTGCCGAATGGACTCCGGAAAGCGCAACACAAGACGCAATCTGTGTCGCCTTTCTTTCAGAGTGAGTTGATCACAAAACACATCGAACGCCACCCCGTTCATACTGGTGCCAAAACCAACAGATACGATGCACTTCCAGGAATCGGACACGCATGTGGTCACAACCTGATCGCAATCTCAGGCGTCTCAGCCGCCCTCTCCCTTCAATCCTTCATCAAATCCAATGCCCTCAACGCACGCATCAAGCTCTTTGGAACACCCGCGGAGGAAACTTGGGGTGGTAAAATCAACTTTATCGAGCAGGGAGCGTTCAAGGATGTTCATGTGGCGATGATGGTGCATCCGGGGAACGCGAATGTTACATTTGCAAAGTACCTTGCCTTGTCTGGAGTGTATGTTGAGTATCATGGGAAATCGGCTCACGCAGCTTCATGTGAGAAGAGGTTTTTTGGTGTTGCCTATAGACTGTCAACTGAAACTCTTGTCATTGAAGGTCCTTGGGAAGGAAGAAACGCATTGGACGCTCTCGTGCAATCATACACAGCCATGTCAATGCTCCGTCAACAAGTTCTTCCTTCAACGCGCATCCACGGTGTCATCAAGAAAGGAGGCGACGCCGCGAACATTATCCCGGATCACACCAAGGGTGATTTCATGATCCGTACCGAGAAGCTTGCAGCCCTCAACGACTTGAGACCCAAAATGAGAAACATTTTCGAATCTTCCGCTGTTGCGACTGGAACGACTGTTGGGATCACAGAGGATCCTGTGTTTGAAAACGTTGTCATCAACACAAAGTTGGCGCTTCGGTTCGAGGAATATGCGAGAGCTGATGGATGTACGTTTGCGAGCAAGGAAGTTCAGGAATCCAAGTCGTATGGTAGCACAGATATGGGAAATGTTACTCACGTCGTACCGGGCATTCACCCAGGTTAGTTGTCATGGTAATCTTCAAGAGAACAATATTAACAGCTTTCCCATAGTATTCGACATTGAATGCACGCACGCTGACATTCATACAAACGAGTTCAGAGAAGGTGCTGCAACTGACACTGCCCACAAAGCAACCCTCCGTGCTGCAAAGTGTCTCTGTCTCACTGCAATTGATTTCATTGTTGATCCAGAGTTCAGAAAAGCTGTTCGCGAAGAGTTTGATGCTGCGGAGAAGTAAATGGATACTATGATTCAAAAGCTGTTATTCGGGCCTTTCAAAAGGAATCAAATAAATCAAATAATAATAGAGTCGAAAACGCAACCGTCGAAATAAGTCAGATTTTCGAATGTCAGTGTGTCAATCCTCCATCTCAACATCTTTTTCCAGCGTTATATCATCATCTTCTACCTTGCTTTCTACCACGTCCGCATCCTCATTTGGGTACTCCACAGTCTCTTCCATACGACTTTCAAAAATTTCCGCACCACTTTCATTTTCATTGACATGATTGAAATCGACAGAAGGCCTGGCACTCATCAACCCCATCATTCCCACAACGCCGCCACTCATCATCAATTGTCTCGCATTCTGTTGGGCATCGCATCGTTTCTTTGTCACGGAATCGAGGGACTCGGACGCACGCTGCTTGGCTTCGACGAGAATGGAAGTGACTTCGCGTTGAAAGGATTGGAACAATCTATCGAAAAGAAGGTTGAGTAAATTCTGCGGGGTATGAAGTAAGGAAAAGAGGGGTAACTGCAACTCGGAGGCAATCTCGGACAGCTTTTGGATCAACTGGTGAGTGAATTCTGTGTAGTTGATATTAAACATCAGTCGATCTTCTCAAGAATCTGTAAGCAGTACCTTGAATCTTTCCGTTGATATCAATCATTGAATCACTTTCGCGAGATTGTAGCATAAGGTCATGAGTCAAAGCTTGACCGTCAGAAGCGCGAAAGAAAGTATGTCCGTTTCTGAGCTCAGTTTGTTGGATGAGTGGCGGTGGAGGTGGCGGTGTTGGCTCTTTAGAAGGACTGACTTTCTGATCATATTCGGCGAAATCTTCGCCACCTTCACTATGCACGATTTCTGTATTATTTGATTCTTGTCCCATAGCAACCGCAGAGTCAGGTTCTTGTTCTTGGGAGGGTTCAGCGGACACGATTTCGTCTTCATCGTCTTCATAGAGAATTTCATCTGAGTCTGTAGGATTCTCGGTTTGCGCGACATCCAGCTCCTCTTGGCAATTTTCCTCGTCTCCATCTAAATCAAAGTATTCTTGTTGATGCTGCTCGAGGTGGTCATCCGCCGCAAAGTGATTGAACGCGTTTTGTTCGCCCTCCTCCACATCCAACTTCACATCAACAGCATCTTCCAGATCCCAGACTTCCTCAGTGTCTTCTTGGTCTTCTTCCATTTTAACTGTGAACGTTGTATCAAAGTCGTCAGGTTCAGCATCGAAAATGTCCGAATCTGTGCGAACAACAGTGGCCGAAGTTCGGACGAGCGAGGCTTTGACTGGATTGGCAGCAAGAAGCGGAGCGACAAAGGTTGAGTTGTCGCGGTGGCTGTTTTTGACTTTGAGTTGTGTTTGAGTTGTGTAAGCGCGTTTGTGGGTTTGGATCAGTGGTTGACTTTGGCTTTGGTTCTGGAGGGTTTTGGGATTAGTTAGTTGATTAGAAGAAGAAAGAATAACAGAGAAGAAAGAAAAAAAGACGAACGTTGAACGCGTCTGCGAATGGCGATGAACTCCGTTTTAAGGTGGGAGGGACGTTGCTGTGGCTGTGGCTCTGGCTCTGGCTCTGGCTCTGGCGACTTTGATGGCCGGGTCGGCGTGACGGCATCTTGAGCGATGGGAGAACTGGTGCGGCGTAGGTGGACGACTGGTTGGACGACTGGTTGGGTGCGGCGTGCATCGTTGGTTGGTGGTTGGTTGGTTTGCGGATTCGAATCTAAAATCGGACACAAAATCTCTATTTCTTTGCTCCACTCCCTTCAGCAGTTTCTGTCCGAGACATACAAGATACAATTTCTGTCCAGTACCATCCCGTAAAGAACACCAGTACATTCCATAAGGATGATGAAGCCATTCCAAATGTCGACCACGCTTGCAACCAGCTCGGAGCTGAGGCTCCATACATGGTCATAATTCTTGCTACAGATGCGGGCCCAAATGAAAATAGAAACCCTATTGCAATCAAACTAGCTCGTACAAGAAGCTTTCGCGTCGCTTCATCCAGAAAGTTCTTTGCTGTTACGGCCTTTACTGAATCTGTGCTAATCACAGTTTTTTCTGAAATGTTCAATGACGTTGACAAGGGCTCTAAAGAGCCATCGCTGTCAGGAACTGCAATTGCAGTCTCTATTCCAAGTGTCTGACGTTCACGTTTCATACCCCTTAGCTTTTGAAAAATATGGAAATATATTATAACCATGATTCCAAAATGGATCCAGATTGGGACGTAAAACAAATAGACTCGCAATTCAGGGTAATTGGCTGTAATCCAGCATGCGGTTAGCCCTTTTCCAAGAACTGGACCGCGTTTGAGTATTGCTTGTCCAATAAACATACATGTCGTTGTTAGTATCGATAGGATATGTGCGTACATATGGTACCACAGCCAGAGTCTGTCAGCGACAGTCTGATTTCGGAATATTGTAACGTAGCAGTACACTGATATCATTAGATTCCATGACGTCGATGAAGTATAGGCAAATTGATCGACAATTGCCATAATATTACAGGCGTTCGGCGAAATATCGGTTCCAACACACGGCCCAATAGCTCGAAGAATATCACTCAAAGCTAAGCAAACTATGTTTATGAAGTAAGTTTGACACTTCTTAGATATAGGAGAAAATACAAATTATACCTTGGAGGTAGCTGACGGTTTTCTGAACTCGCTTGACTCTGAATACCCATCCAACAAGGAAAACATTGGCAACAATAGAGAGAGGGTAAGTGACTTCAATAATGATACCCTGTGCAGATGAAGTTGCTGACGGCATGATTGTGGGTGGCATTCCGTTCTTCATCCAGATTTCCGGAAAATCTCTGAAACAAACGCAAAAACATAATTTGCTCTTGGAAGAAGAAACAACGCGGAGAGCGGCATTCTCTCAGAAACTACGTTTTCCTTCCTTTCACCACCAACAGCCTCACAACCCCAACTAAACCCTCCCAACACAACTCCCTCTCCTGTTGCTTCAAAACGAGCGCACCAGGGGTCGAACCTGGAATCTCTTGATTCGTAGTCAAGCGCGGTAACCATTTTGCCATGCGCCCTTGAAATTTGTTGAAAGACAATCTATTTACTAAGGTTTTTCTAAGCAGACTTCTATGATTCTTGGAGAATATGCCTTCCACTGCAAATATCCGAAAGGAATATAGTGTTTTTTGGAAAGAAAGTGGGGCAATCTATTATATCAAGAATTTTCTGCACCCGTTGCGATTTCGGGAATGAATGACGCATCCAGCGATTCAGTTTTGGTTGATGTTAGCTCCTTTGCTGAATCTTGCTTTTCTAGACTGTCGATTCCTTCATCCTTGGATTCATTCACTTCACTCTCCTCGTCCGTCGACTCCAAAGCCTCAGCTTTGTTCTCATTAATATCTGAGTCTTGTCCTTCCATTTGAGCCAACTCTGTTTCCTTCCCTTCAATTTCTGATTTCCGGCTGGCGTCAACCAACTCAATCTCTTCATCCGCTCCGTCTAGTTCCATTTCCGAAGCCTTTAGTTGCTCTTCTGTGACCGGGATACCGGCTCGGCCGTCGCCAAGCACGTCAGGTTGTCCATGTCCGACGTAACGGTACCTAGCACGTAGTCAATAGTATCTCACTCATACATAAAAAAGGAAAACGTCACCTTATCACCGATCCCCTCATCTCGGATGCGCCAGTGGAAGTCCCCTCCTTCCCACAGTCCGTCCAGTAGGTCCAAGCCCACATTACAGCGAATCCCTGTCGCAAGCCGTCCTGTTCGCATCCGCAGTCGATCACTGTCCTCGGTCCACATCCACCGAACCCGTCCAGTGATCCCCAGTTGATCGTTGATCAGTCCCCTATTCCCGTAGCGCGGGTCTGGGTAGGTGGGAAACCATCCAGCTTTGAAACCCGTACTAACCCTCCTGTCCTTACATGCCTGCAGTCATGGTGCCTCCCTTCCATCCCTTACAGGAGGTCAACCCGACGCTCAGGCTAGACACTACGCTCAAAAGGGGGAGAAACGTACCTAGGCCACCTCGCTCAAGTATGTCGGGTGGCGCCCCGTCCTGTTCCAGACGCCCTCCACCAACAGAGCCCGTTCGCACGCTGCTTTGTTCACAAGGTAGTTTCTATTTTTACATTTTCCCCTTCCGGTGCTTTCCCACACAGCCACCGGATAATAAACAAATAAATAAAGAAAGAATAAAAGAGACGTCCGAAACCCTCCCTCCGTCAGATCCCCTGACAGTGGGCCCTTTTCCAGAAAAACCCCTAGGTACTCCGTTACCTAGAGTTGGAAACAAGGAAAGGCTACCGACATGTCCAAACGAAACTAAAAACCAACACAACCAACTCCACCACTCATCCAGCTGCTGAAGAAATGAAAGGGCTGTTCTCAACTCGCTCCAGGGCGCGAGCCATGAGAACACCTTTCCTGCCATAATTGTATGAGTAGGCGCGTTCGTCCTAGTAGTGCCCTGGTCACCGGTGGATCCAAAGATCTTGTATTTAATTACCTAAAAGTGGTGTTAGGAAGGGGCTACTTGCAGGTAACCTCATCCTCTTTTTGATTCCTCTTAAGTAATCTTAAAGCTCTTTGTTCTGCGGCGCCAGTAACTACAGGCGGTTGGATAATCTTTTCGACTGGTTTGGCTTTTGCCTTTCTTTTCTGCTGTTGGACTTCAGTTGAAGTCGTGTCAATCTCAAGTGGTATTGCTAAGTCACCACTAACTTTCTCAGACATTCTCTCTTTCATCTTTTTGTATTCATTCCATAAAGGCCTATACTTTCTTTTATTTTGTTCCCAGAAGTCACTTATAACTTCCAAGGGCATATCCTCTTCCCGTTGCCAATGGCGTTCCTTTCGTCCCCACATCTCCCAACTGGTGAGATACTCAAAGGAGGTTGGATTGACAGTCTTTTTAACATCTAAGATTTTATCAATAATTAATTTTGGGTTATCAATGTCTTCTTGGCTAAAAGTAGGGTCAATCTTTGCAAGTAGCCAAGGGCTTGCACCGGATGCATATTGTTGTTTGTGGGTAGGTCTTCTTGTTAGCTTCTCATCGTCTAACCATTTCTTGTACTCAGTCTCAAAGTCATCACCTGCTAATTTCATGGCATCCTCTGCACTGTCAACAGGTACTCGCGCTGTGAATGGTCTGAGTCGACTAGCATGCACTGTTCTAACAACAATTTGGTTACCAGGGAATCGTTCAACGACTCTATATTTTGTTTGAGCGTCTCCTTCCGCTCGGTCAACAATTCTAACAGGTCCAACCCATCGTGGAATAAACTTCTTTCCAACTTTAAGGCGTTGCGCTTCAGCAGTAAGGGGAACCGCCAACCAGGCACGTTCTCCTACTCTAAATTCATGAGAAGGGTCAACAGTACTATTTGTTTGGGTTGCATACTTTTCTTGTTCTTTATTAACATTATCTATAATGACAGATCTAGAAGCTTGTAGGCCTCTTACTAATCTCTCAGTAAATGATTTGATGTCTTCTGGTGAGGTTTCACCAACCACCGCTACATCATCAAAGTCACAGTCCATCTCATTCACTAAAGTAATGGGAGTTTCATCATTTGCGGGTTCAAAGTCATTAATTATGAAAGTTTGGATAGGAGCTTCGTCAAATAAGAAGGATTCACCAACTGTAAAGAATTGAGTGGCTCCATCCCACAAAGGGACACCTCTCACTACAACAAAGTCTTTAGTAGTTGCATCAACTAAAGGTATGATGTAATCCACATATGTTTTAGTGGTAAAGTTATAGGCGCGGTACATACAGCGTAAAATACCTGGTGTTCCCAAGAACAGCTGAGGTTCAGGGTTATCTTCAGGGAGACTATCAGGTAAGTTGTTTCCTATTTGTATTAAGTTCTTTCGGGAGAAGACATTTATTATTCTTTTTGCAGGTTTGTTCTCAAGTACAGTTCTAACTTTGCCATCCGCTGTTGCCGTTCCAATGCGGAAGTTCCCAATTCTTGGGATATCTGTACCGTCTTCTAATTTAAAAGTATATGGAACTGGGTAGTCTGTTCGGTAATCTTGTTTTGGGTGTAAGTTGTGAATGAGGACTATTGCATCTAAGTTGTATTTTTCAAACAGTTTCCTCAATACGCGTTGTGGGTTATATTCTGTTTCGTATCCATAAAGATGTTTGGATAGTTTACTTTGAATAAACTGTCGAAAGGATCGGTAGGACGCGATGGCTATTTTAGGGAGTTTTTCCGGGAATGGTTCTTCAACAGTTTCTTGGGAAGTCATAGTGAGTGTCTGTGGGGTGGGGTCAAGAGAAGTTGGTTTTTCAGTAAGGTCTGCCTCACAGTCAGGTAGGACTTTTTCAATGTCAATGGGGTTAATTCCCAGAAGTAAGTCAGAAGGTAATCGCGCGTCAAATCCATGGAACATAAAGAATGGTGTTTCTCCTGTAGTGCCATGGGTATGAGTTCTATACGCAAATAAAACATAAGGGAGTATGGTTTCCCAATCATCAAAAGTGTATTTATTAATGTAATGTCTTATTCGTTCTGATAAGTTTTTGATAAGTTGCTCGACCATCCCATTTGCTCTGGGCCAGTAGGGACTGGTGAACGTCTTATAAAATCCAAATCTCCTGGAGAGTTGCAACATAAGATTGCTGTTGAAGGGTTCTCCACCGTCAGAATGTAAGTAAACAGGGACGCCGGTATGGCAGAATACTTTCTCTACTAACGCCTCAGCGACTGTTTTGGCTTTAAGGTCCGGTATTGGGATGGCTTCTGCCCATTTAGTGAAAGAGTCTACAACAACCATGATGTATTTGTTACCTGTTTTCTCATCTGGTTTTGGTGGTTGCATAAAGTCAACAAACACTCTTTCCCAAGGGTGTTTTCCAATTGGAATTGGAAAGACATATCCAGCTTTTTGCCGGAAATCTTTGGCAGTATTACATTCAGGACAAGATTTTATTTCATTTTCTAAATCGTTCTTTACTGTTGGCCACCAATAGCGATCAAGGAGGGGTGTATAAACTTTCTCAAACCCATAATGTCCAGCAAACAGGTCGAGTGGAGGAGATCCAGGATTTCTCGTCGCATGTTGTCTGGTACACATAGCGTCACGCGCGCTGGTTGCTTTCGAACTTGTTGTTTTGAGGCGTTATGGATTTTGAAAAGGAGTCCATTGCTGTCGACGATGAGGTCCTTTGACAATGCAATTAGGTTATCTTTTGTTAAAGTTGTTTCACCCTCCTTTGGTTCAGGTACTGTACCATACTGGCGAAATCTTAAAAGTGGGCCAAAGTGGGTATCGGCGAGTTGAAGTTCGCGGATTTCCTTAACTGTTTTACCTGAATTCGGTAATGTTATGTTAAGATTTGTTTCAAGGTTATCGATGTTTACATCTGAACAGAAGGTATAGTATTGAGATTCTCTTTATTTGTCCATGATGTTCTGTCAATCAAAATTGATTTATCATTTCCGTGGAAAGTTGTGTGTAACTGCAGGGCGACGTGGTCGCTTTCCCATTTTCTTGAGTCGATCCTCACGTCGAAGTGTTTCTTATCAATCCTATTGTCTATAAGTATGTGGTCAACTCTCCAAAAAGGGTATACTTTATTATCGTATGCTTTTAAAAGCCAAGTAGAGCCGTGAGGTTCTGGGTGTTTTACTCGAAAGCCGTCGTGGAAGTGTTCAGTCATTGATTTGAACCAAATTTGTTCTTCGGCGCTGATGGTTGAACCGAAACAATCCACCAAGTTTTCTTCGACGGCAAACGGCATCACATCTTTCTCCGAATCTGGGGCAATGTTTAAGTCGCCCATAAGCAGAACAAAGTGTTTCTTACGTAGGTGTAGGCAGTGTCGTTTTAATTTTTCAAGGAAGTTTATTTTAAATAGATGTCTTTTCTCATCTCTGTTTCCACTTGGTGCTAACAGTTGACAATAGCAAAGTCGCCGAGTGTGATGGTAAGGATACGACCCTCCGGGTCAGCTTCGTCCATCGCGCCGTACGAGTGAATCTCGCCTTTCAAGTCCTTTCTCCATAGAGTGGCTACTCCGTAATGTCCCGAAAGGTTGTCGCTTATAGCGCAACTCCAATTTGGAAGGGTTTGCATTTGTGAAAGGAGTTTTGTGGACTTACGTCCCAGTCGCGTCTCTTGAAAACATATGACACTTCCTCCTAACATGTCTAGGTATCGTTCCATAATTGTAGCCTCGGTCTGTTCTTCATTTATTTCGGTATTACTCTTTTTCCAAGCTGTGTATGAATTACTAAAACCATTTAGATTCTGAGACGTGAAGTTCAGGCTTGGGCATCGCGTTCCTTCTAGTGGTTCGCGGTTTTTTTATAGGCCTCAAAAGATGGAATCTTTTTATTGACAGCACGTAGCTGGTCGTTCTTCTTTTGTAGTTTCTTCCATATTCCTCGCATCGTATCACCAAGTGAGGTAAATTTGTCGATTGTTTGGTTTGCAAGTTTAATAAAAGCAGTTTTATTGTTTTGAGATAAAGCTTGAACCAATGTTGTTGGTTCTGTCTGAGTACCAACGTGCTCGAATTCTTTTTCTTTTCGTCCTAAATATACTCTTGATAGAGTGTCGGCACAATCTGCGTGTCGCCGGGACATGGACCAGTGTCAAGTCGTAATGCGAAAGGGCATAGGCCCATCTTGAGAACCGTCCTGTAAGTGCTCCATTTTTGAAAAGGCTTAATAAGGCGCTATGATCGGTTTCGATAGTCGCCGGTTGGTTGAAGATATATCGATCGAAACAGGTTACTGCCCATATCACCGCGAGCCCTTCGCGATCCGTATTGAGTAACGTTTTTCGACATCTGTAAGTGTTCTGATATAAATGCGACCGGTTTACGGTCAGTTTTCTTGTTCGATTCTCCTTGAATAAAAGAGCTCCGCCGAGTCCCGTGCCGGACGCATCGCACTCAATCACTAATTTATCACCTTCTTTTGGAATTGTCATAAGCGAATCCTTACAAAGTTCGCGTATAAGTGTATCGAAGGCGTGTTGACACCAAGGGTCCCAAATAAACTTTATACCGTCTTTTATTAAATTATAAAGAGGTGCTGATATATTAGCAAAATCTTTAATAAAACGTCGGAAGTATTGCGCGAACCCTAAGAATCGTTGCATTTTGGGGACGCTTGTTGGCCGTTCCCAATTTCGTAGGTCCTGCATTTTACTTGGATCTTTTCTGAGGCCGTCCTCGGAGATTACATGTCCTAAGAAAGGGAGTGAAGTATGGAAGAGTTTACATTTACTTGGTTTCAATTTTAAGTTGAACTGTTCGAGTCTACTGAAAATCTCTTCTAAGTGTTTGAAGTGTTCGTCAACCGAGTCACTAAACACTATAATGTCGTCGACATAAACCATGGCGAAGACCCATTTAAGGCCGGAAAGCACTCGATCCATTGCGCGCTGAAATGTTGGGGGTGAGTTAATTAATCCAAAAGGCATAACCTTGAATTCGTAAAGTCCTTGACTGGATATGAACGCCGTTTTGTGTCTGTCTTCTTCAGCGACGGGGATTTGCCAAAAACCCGAGAGTAAATCAAAACAACTAAAAATCTTTTTATTGCTAACAGCGTCGAAGATTTCCTCAATTCGAGGGAGGGGTATCGGTCGGGTATGGTCATGGCGTTGAGTTTTCTGAAGTCAACACAAAATCGCCAAGATCCATCCGACTTTTTCGCAAGTACTACTGGTGATGCGAATTGGGATTTAGATGGTTCAATTACGTTTCCTGTGATCATCTTACCAGTGTGGTCTTTAAGTATAGCAGTCCTTCCCAAACCTTCAGGATATGGGTTGGTATGTGGTATCTTTGCACCTGGTTTGAGTTTAATTTCATGTGGTGGCAGTCTTTCCGTACCCGTTACAATGCCTTCACGGAAGACGTTCACGAAGCGCCGTATCATAGCGTCCATTCGTGCGAGTACGTCATCCCGAAAGTTCCAGAGATATGAGAGTGTGGAATCTTTTCCCAAATTTCATCATCCGTCAATGTACTTGCCGGCGGTAAGTAATCGAGATGATCCTCTCTGCTCTTATCCTTTGTCGGTATAGAGTTCATGATGGGATTGGAAATATGATCTTCGTCTATTTCGGTAGTGTATGTCTCTAGTGTTTGATAAGTACATATACTTTTCGGTTTCGTTAGAGAGTATTTACGTAGAGAAGATCGGCGGTATTCGGGGTGATCTCCGTTGATAACACTAGCAAATGGCTTTTGTTCGTCAAAGTTTGGGACTTGGGGTTGTTCGTAGACCGACGGTATTGACCAATTCGATTCATCCGATACTATACTATAACAGTCGTCATCCAGAGTTTCGTCTTCATCGATAGTTAGTGTTTCAAAATCAAGAGCCGTTTCTGAATAGTCAGTGTTTTTATTTAAGAAATCATAAGTAAAGGGGGAGACGAAATCTTCGACTTCCTCCAAGATTGGAGTGTTCGATAATAATGATACAAGTTCCTCTTCATTAGCGGGCTGTAATATACTGCATAGAGTCGCCATTTCGATTAAGGCCGATGGGTCATCCAAGATTTCCTGATTCAATGTTATCACTCCGATAGTGTTGACATTACACGTCCGACCGTTGTCCCTTTAGGTAACTTCTTCGCATGAGGCTGGTCGTAGTCTAAGAGTACAACAGCTTCTCCTTTTGTGAGTTTTTCTAGGTCAACGATGGTGTTGGTGCAGTAAATCCCGTTGTCTTGCATCGATTCGATTCCCTGAATCAAACATGCTCGTTCCTTCGGGTTCTTCGGGGTTATCGCTTTCTCCACCGTGACTTTTGCCATTGTTTCGTGTCCTGGCAACAGGAGTAAGTCGTCAACTAATTTTACCAAGGCTAACCCTTTTTCTTTCACTTGTTCGTCATCCTCTTGCATAAGCGAGGACGGGTCCTGATATCTATGGAACGAGTGGAGAGGGGTATGTTTCAAGATGTATTTATTGTCTTTTAATGGTAACTTCCAAGTACATACATCTTCATCGAGTAGCAGGTTGCACCTAAAAATAGCCATTCCCGGGTTTCCCATAAGGATCGGCTTTGGGCACGCGGGCATAATGTAAAACTTTACCGGTCGATTGTAGAAGTTGGATTCACCAAGAGCGATTCGAAGATAGGTGAATCCCAAGATCGGGACGGAACCTCCAACACCGGTGTTCTGTAGTGCCGGCGGTACCTTCTGGATTGAGATGTTACCGGGTAATGATCTCAGGAAATCTAGGGTGATAACGTTAACGTTTGAACAAGAATCCATTGGTAATGTAATTGGGACACCATTAACGAATCCTGATACAGTAGCAATGGTGAAGATTCTTTCCTCGGTTGCTCTTTCTGCATCGATTGGCTTTCGAGTTATTGCCGTGAAGGTTTTTGGCCCTAATTTATAGGGCGATGGTTCGTCGTAATATTGAAACCCATATTCGTCCTGATATTGGACTTTGTTACTAAACGTGACTCGTTTAGGGCTGTACCTTCGTTCGATTGTTTCATTTACTGCTGGGGTTTTGATACAGCTTTTGAGTGGTGTGTCTAAATTGGTTTTGATAGGGGCCGGCTGGGCCCAATAAGTTGTAAGCTTATTCAATTCAGGGCTAGTGGCCTTACACTTCGGCGTCTCAATTTCAAATTCTGTTACGGGGAGGTTCAAGGCCTCCCCTGTTTCTCGTTCGTCTATTTCGAGTTGGTCGAGCGACTTTTTATAGCTCTCGTATAGGGCTGCAATAGTTTCTTCAGGGAGTTTATTAATGAGCTCGAAATGAGGGGTTTTTATTGTATTTGTCGAGTTATCAGATGTCGTCGGCTGTACCTGATTCATTCGGCTAACCATCATCGGCTCAACTTGAACGAAACTATCATTCGATTCTCTAGTATTTCTCGTGTCCTTCTTTTCAGTTTCGTTTTTGAGGTCGCTGTATTAGATGGTTCGAGGAGGACACGATAATTGCCTCTAATTGCTTCAACAATCCATTCACTTTGTTTGGTGGGAGAATTAACTTTATTGGTACTTTTTGTGTCTTCCGACGCCGTATCCATCAAAAAAGAAGAATTTGAAATAAAAGTTCCTGTTGACACTTGGTTTAGGTCTCTCGGTTTCTGTTTGGTCGATATTAGATTCGAAGTGCTGTGTTGTAAATGACTTAACTGTTGTGTTCCCTTCCGTGGGTTTGGGCAATGTCTTGCAATATGACCCACTTCACCGCAGTTGTAGCACGTACGAGGGTCACCTGACTCAATCCCCATCGCCATTGTGAATAAACCAATTTCGTCGATTGTCATTGGAGCTTCGCCAGCACATCCGAGATCGGCGTCGTGGTTGTTGAGAGCTTCCACAATGAACGACTCCAGTACTCCTTTTGGCGAGTTTTGTGGTACGCGGCTCTTCACCTGATCCCTTGGAGGTAAGCGACCAAGTCGCTGAGACGTACCGTTGTACACGTTTGCAGCGACATCAGACGTCTTCTGATATCCCAATTCCTTGAGAGCTGCTTCGAGTGACTTCTTGTCTAAATTCGTACTCGTTGTTCCGGTTTGGGGTGTGTCGTCGCAATCCAGTGCACTCGCAATGTGTTCCATTGTGACGTCGTCGCTTTCGTAGTCTTGAATCGTTCCTTGGCCATCAGGCAATCGTACTTCACGTTTGAACAAGAGATCTCGAACTGTTTGGTTTTCCGGCCATCCGACAATGAAGACATACTTGAGTTCACGGGCGGTGAGTTGGCGATGGTCCACCTGTTGGTTGTTCATGAGTTCCAGTTGTGTTCCCTGAGTGATAGCCTTCACACCGGGGACAGCCTTCCAGCTCTTGACTGAGCGGTAGAATTTTTCCACATCGTGGGATCTGGTGTAGAATCGATCGAAGACGTCCAGGACTTCTTGGAACGAGTGGGTGTGACGGGCTTTTGCGTAGAAGTTCTTCGCGGAGGCATCACCATCAATGCCGTACATGAAGAGGCCCTGAATAAAGCCGCGGTCGTCGGCAAAGAGTCCCGATGGCGAAACGTCTTGGACTAGGTTTGGACCAGCTCTTGACGGAAGGCAAAGGCATTGGCCTCAGTGAGTGGAGGGGCCCGCTTGAAGAAGGCCTTGTTCCAGTCGTTGACCTTCATCTGAAGTCCTTTCGTTGCAGTAGAAGGAGGTAGGTGGGCAAGGGGTGGAGGTTGAGGGCTGGCGGTTGGTGTGCGAGGGGTCAAGAGACCGGGTCTCATTGTCTGGGTCTTGGGTGTTCGTGGTGCATTGTGGGGTTGCGGAGCTCGCGAAGGTGTGGTGGCGACGAACGGATTTGCTGTTTGGTTCGTTGTTAGTTTTGTTGTAGCCGAGCTCGGGGGTTTACCTTCTAATTTTGGTGTGAATGACACTTTCTTGGTCACTTTCGCCGTAGGTGTTACGGGGGTGGTTTTGTTAGCAGGAGGCTGGGGCATGATGGATCGGGTGACATTGACGTAGATGTCTCGACGGTCGAAGAGGGGGATGGCCCAGATTCCGGTAACCAGCTGGATAAATGCCGGAGTTTTGTTCACGTCGGTGCTAGAGTGTGGCAGCGCAGGGTGGTAGACATCTGCCGGTAGCTGGTCGTAACCTCTTTGGGCGTTGAGGCACAACCATTCGAGAAAAGCAACAAAATTTTCGTCACTGAGAACGGTTGGAATAGGTAGCACTCCAGTACGGGAATGGTGGAGCGACAGGGCGGCAATAAAGAACATTGCGGCGTAGAGTTGTACATCCCAGTCCGGTTCCATGCCGAGGAACATCAGGTTGGCGTAGTCCACCTGAACGTCAAATCCGTAGAAGTGGTAGGAGTACACGGGTCTGTCTTCGTTGTTTGGGTTTGACGGTGGTTCCTCGCCTTGGTCTGGGGTTTGTTCGTCGTCTTCTTGACCTTCGTCATCATTCTCGTTTTCGTTTTCCTCCGGAGGCGCCTCGTCCGGGTTTTGTGATTGTTCATCACGTGGTTCTTGTGGTGGGTAGTTGGCAAGCCCTTCGTTTCCTTCTTCGTCGGAGGATTCGTCGGCGTTGTTCAGGTTTAGACGAGCCAAATTCTTTCTGACTCCACTGGAAGGGCCACCCAAGGAGAGGCCCGGGATTGGGCTGAAGGGGTCGGCTTGTGACTGACTAAAACTGAACGTCGTTCTTTCACGGCCGAGAAGGGTTCGGTTTCGGAGTTTGGCTCTGATGTTGTTCGGGCTATGCTGTACTTTCATGCTATTAGGTAGATTAGTTGGGGTTGTATTAAGGTAAGGTTGTACCTTCCTGCTATCGTTACGTGAATCACAATTTTTCTTTCGGAGAATAAAAAAGAGCAGGAAGAAAAGAAAACCTGCGTTGGATCTGGGAATTTTCCGAAGTTTCTGACTTTGGGGATGTGGTTCTTCTCGTTTTGGTGTGTTTGTTCGAAGAAGTCCAAAGTTGATACTTTCCAAATAGATTTTATTGGTTTTGTAAAGTGTTCGCAAAAAATAAAGAGTAGTGTTTTTGTTGTTACTTGTATTAGTTGATCGCAGTGGAGCCGAGGGCATCGGTGAGACCCGAGGCTGTGTTACAGTTAAATATAGTTCGGGAATGAAGTTCTCCTTACTTGATTGCGCTGGTGAGCGGGGCGCATCGGTCAGGATTTCTCCGTCTTCTCGGTCGTTTACTGGGATGAACTCAGGGTTCTGGTTGGTGCTATTGGACAGACGTCCGGAACGAGTGGTAGTATCGTTCGAGGAGGATCCTTGGTTATGGTTACGGCTGTAGCGACCTCCTTGAGGTTGGAAGTAACGGGTAGCGTTCTCCTCGGTAGGTGGTGGGAGAGGTGGTGTTGCTGCAACGATAGCGTCGGCTTCTCTTTGGCGTTCAAGGAGTCGCTCCAATTGGAAGCTGGATGTTTTGAGGCAAGCGTCCCAAGCCTTGTCGTAAGGGAGGCCTTCGTTCATCAAGTTTTGACCCATGGAAGCCATCAGCTGCACCGTATGGGCTAATAACTTTGCCGATTCTGCCATGAAGTGGCTGTTTTGGTTAATAATAATGTTAGCCGGCATTTCGCGACCTAATATAATAAAAATGAATTGTATTAGTATAAGTATTAAGTAGAGCTTAGGGCTCGAAGGTAGCGCACCTGTGCGCCGAATGTTTGCCGACTTATTCGACAAGAAAGAATCCATGCTGCGTGCAGCAACACGGTTACGACCTCCACGTTTCGAAATACCGCCCCTGCTTGCAGGATTAGTATACGGGTGAGTAGACTCGCCGGCTCTATTGGCAGCAGCTGCAGTCGAGGTCGGCCCAGCGGGCGGGTCGAGGTTCATACGGTTTGTTTGCATTCTTTTGAAAGTGAAGAAAAAAAAGGAAAAGGAAAGAAAGAATCATATTCCTTTGGTGAGTCGGAATATTTCTAAAAAATTTCATTTGTCATTTTTCTTCCTTCACGTCTTTGTCAACCAGGTAAGGCTCGAGTGGTTGATATTCGTGAAATAAAGAGTTTATTTGATTCATAAAGTATAAAAGGTGTTGGGGTGTGTTAGGGGAGTTGGAATAAGCCTGCTCCTTCCATCCTCTAATCTCCACAGTCTCGTGTTTACTGCAATACTGAATCGTTTCGGAATCGATTTCGAGTTGTATGGTGTTGTAGTTGTAGTTGTTGTTGTTGTAGTTGCTGGTGATCCTTGATGATTAGTCATCTATTTGTCAGTGTCATTACGACACCATAGTTTCATCATTTATAAAGGTAGGCCGGAGCCCTGTATAGAGGCGGAGTATAACTCAACGCAGTGCGGAGCTAAGCTCAACGCTATAAATAATCATCTCGACGGCCCGAAGGCCGGAGGAATAAGACCAGCGATCGACGGACCAATCGTCTCGCTACACTCGCATTTGGTGTTGGGCCCCCACTGTGACCGGGATACCGGCTCGGCCGTCGCCAAGCACGTCAGGTTGTCCATGTCCGACGTAACGGTACCTAGCACGTAGTCAATAGTATCTCACTCATACATAAAAAAGGAAAACGTCACCTTATCACCGATCCCCTCATCTCGGATGCGCCAGTGGAAGTCCCCTCCTTCCCACAGTCCGTCCAGTAGGTCCAAGCCCACATTACAGCGAATCCCTGTCGCAAGCCGTCCTGTTCGCATCCGCAGTCGATCACTGTCCTCGGTCCACATCCACCGAACCCGTCCAGTGATCCCCAGTTGATCGTTGATCAGTCCCCTATTCCCGTAGCGCGGGTCTGGGTAGGTGGGAAACCATCCAGCTTTGAAACCCGTACTAACCCTCCTGTCCTTACATGCCTGCAGTCATGGTGCCTCCCTTCCATCCCTTACAGGAGGTCAACCCGACGCTCAGGCTAGACACTACGCTCAAAAGGGGGAGAAACGTACCTAGGCCACCTCGCTCAAGTATGTCGGGTGGCGCCCCGTCCTGTTCCAGACGCCCTCCACCAACAGAGCCCGTTCGCACGCTGCTTTGTTCACAAGGTAGTTTCTATTTTTACATTTTCCCCTTCCGGTGCTTTCCCACACAGCCACCGGATAATAAACAAATAAATAAAGAAAGAATAAAAGAGACGTCCGAAACCCTCCCTCCGTCAGATCCCCTGACACTTCCAAAGCATTTCGTCTTGCCTCCCATAATTCAACAGCGCGTTTCTCGATTGGTTCCCAATCAAACCCTTTCGTTTCAGAATCATCCCCAAATCTGATTCCATCCACAACAATACACTTGTTATTGCGGCTGTGGTCATCAGGCGTGTGGCGTGGTGGAGGTGGAGAAAATTCTTTGAAGTAAGTCTCAGAAATACGACGGACGTATTGAACGAGTGAGAGGGAAGATTGTGCGATTTCTACTCCATCTGAGCAGCCAGGAGTTGGACCCAGAATATAATTCGCAAGAATAGAAAAGGCAACAGCGTCAAGAAATGTTGGTTCCAGTGTTCCCATGAAATATGTGTCGGAACCAAGGAGAGATTCTAGGGCAGATAAGTTTGTATGGATATTGTCAAGGATTTCATGTTTTGGAGTGTGAAGAAGGCCAGTTGAGTCCAAGATTTTCCAGGTTTGCACTCGAAGCTTCCTACGTTGAATCATGGTCTGACGGTTTGGTAAATACGAATGTAGGGGTAATGATTGTTTGACAGAACATACCTGCGGAAGTGACAGGCGTGAGAATCTGTACAGAGCATGAGTGTAATGAGAAGCATTTTCTTGGTTCGAGAAGCGAAGGTAAGAGAGTTGCAACGCAAGGGATTCGCACAGGCAAATGAATGCCTGAACAGCAGCCTGTTCAACATGATCCAGATGCGCGTTCAAGTCTTTTGATTTTGGGTGATTACGAAGAAATTCCAAAGCGGCATTGAGCGAGTATAAATTCGTGTCGTTGAAGGAGAGAAGGGGTTGCAGTGTACTCTGTCAAAACAGATGCTAAGCCCCCCACACCAACCCATATACAAAAAAAGAAACCAAAACTCACGCGCACAACCGGATCTCGCGCCAAACAATATTCCGTTTTCGAGAATCGCAGCGCCGATTCGATGGCGAGTGGCGCAAAGTCGAGACCCGAAACGCCAAACGCCGCGTCGACTTTCGCACCAAATCGAACAACAAAAACATCTTTCTTCTTTTGCGGCGGCGGTGGCGCAGACGAAACGGCGAAAGTGACGCCAACGAGAACGGCCACAAACACTAAAACAACAACGCCAAAAACGAGGAACATTTGTTTTTTACAGAATTAATATTGTGTTTTATTGAACAGATACAAGACTGAGCGGTCCTTCGAGATGCGTCTTAAGCGTGCGTGTCTGCACTTGGGTTAGAGGTACTGTATAGTGAAGAGCACAGTTTACCTTGGCCTTGAGCATTCCAAACTCTACTTGTTCATTCGCGATCAAACACAGCAGCTTTCCTGCTACACTCGCGATCGAAATCTTTCCGTGCTTTGTTTGAGTATGACTGTTTAGTATTCATTGACGAAGTGTGTGGGTGTCATTACCTCCAGCTGCACAACAACCGACCTCAGTCCTTCTTCGTCTTTCGGTACTCCTGCAGGTCCTACGATTGAATTGGGAGAGCTGCTGGATGGGCTCTTGAATGATGTGATACTTGCCACCGATGTTGGTCCAGCTCCCGTAGATCCATTACCTCCAGTTCCCCTCCTAGCCGACAGCCCTTCACCTGTGTGCCGCTCATAGGCGACCTGAAGTATAAGACTGAATTAGATTGTGTTTGAGGCTGAAGTAGAGAAAGAGTAGTAGCCTTGTTGCATATATCGACACCCTCCTCTCCAACTTCCTTCGTCTTCGTGACTATTTAGATGCATCGAACTAACCCAGATGTTGGAAACTACTGCAGCGTGTTTCCTGGCTTCGCTTTCCGTGCCCCCAGCAAAACCGACCAATCCTCCGTCTGGATTTAGCAGTCTATAACTCCCGAAGTTAATTAATGCACTGAGATTGTGAGTATTAGTTACAAAGTTGCGTTGACTCCATTAGAGTTGGCTTGGCTCAACACATCTGTCAGAACTCTTGATTTCAGCATTTTTTATTCTGTTGAAGAAATCATGGAATAAATCTCAATAAAAGAGAAGGAAGAAACCTGTATTACTGTTGATATAGATTAGAAGCGATCATGGGTGCAAAACAGTGCATTTCACACACAAAACATGGTACTAAACTGAATCGATTGCATTCAGAAATACAGGCACCATATTGGCTCTATTTTGTCACATTCCAGCATTTGATATGATCGAGTGACGTGTTTGCAGAATACAGTCGAACTTTTTGGATACAAAGTGACACGGTGTAAATCCTTATCAAAACAAACGAATTCCATAAAAGGCGCGTTGAACTCCAGGTGGCACAGAACTTTCACCTTTTTGAATTCACTGCACCACAACACGTTACAATCCAACAAAAAGCCTTCCGAAAAAACACACAAATGCCAGCAACCGAACTTGAACCGCAACCAATCATGTCGTCGGCGTACTTAAAACAAGCCGCTTCAATAACCCCGGAATCGTGTACTCCGCTTCCACATATTCCTCCCGCCGCGGAACCCACGTGCCTGTCGCTTCCACGCGCACCAAGCTTCCAGCCCGCCCTCACCTACTTCTTCCATCCACCTCCTTACATTATGCTCATCCCAACGCCTACATCCCCTCCAGTCTTATACACCCGAGTGCAAACCCAGCATCGGAAACCACCACCAAAAAAAGCGCGAGAATACAACCCAACCCAAGTGTATCCTACTTCCCCACTCTCTCAAGCAAGCTCCCCCACAGCCACTTCACCGAAATCTTCACCTATGGCGGTGTCTCCATCTACGCACGACATACAACTCGAACGCGTGCGTTGTCTGCTTCAGGCTGCCAAGATCTTATCTCCAGTCAAAACAACGCGTGACGTGGAAGTTCCACAGCTTGTATCGAAGTTATTGGCTGTGCAAGAGCAAGGAGAAACGTCGGGACAGAGGGTACTGAAACGGAAGTGGGATGATGATTTGGATGATGATGATGACGAGGAAGGATGTTGGGGCCCGCCTAATTCACCGTTTATTTAATGTTGTGATCCTTATTTATTGAGTTGTTGATGATGATTTTGATAATGGCATTTGAGCTATTTTAATGAAGACTGTTTATTTATGTCATAGATCTTGCTTGAATCAGTACCAGTTTCACCTGCTAACTGAAGCTTATTCACAGTAAAGGCCACCTATTCCGCGTATGTTGGCAAATCTTGGACAACACCAACAATGCCGTTCCCGGGGAAAGTAAGTTTCTCATAGAATTGAATGGTGCATGAGATGTACAAGTTTGCATTAAACGTTCTGTCCAGGCTCACTATATAAATTATGTTGATTCCCTGCTCAGAATCCATTTTCGTCCATTCCGCAACCGTGTCTTTCACAATTTTTGCATACTGTCATTCGAGTTTAGTAATCAAAATAGTTCATACTTTGGTATTACCTTAATTCTTCGAGGAGCTGGCATAATGATAAACAAGAAGATAATCATTCCGATTGTCACGATCCATAACTGATACGTCTTCAAAACAAATACAAAAATGAGTGGCCAGACAACGATCGAGGCGAACATCACAGCATACACGCTCCAAGCATAGTATTTGTTCTTTTCGATGCTTTTCGAAAGCGCCAAAGCCTTATTGAGAGCTTGGATTCTGCTTACGTATAAGTGGTTCGGAATCTGTGGTGTTTTGGTCAAAGATCAGGAGATGGGAGGCAGGAAGGGAATGATTGCCTTATCCTCGAGACGCTCTGGCCGAAGAGGGCTGTAATAGTCTGGCGCTGATGATGGCGTAAGAGGTACTTCGGTAATTAGGCTGAGTTCTGCAAGCGATGGCTCTGTATACTCTGGGGCTCCTTCTTGGTCATTGGTGTTCACTGTGATTACACTCTCCATAGCCAAAGGCACATCAGAGCCTGGGATAGGGGCTTGGCTCAATCTTTCTTGGTTCCTAGTGGTAGGGACTAATTCTATCGCTGAAGATTCATGCAATTGAGACATTTGTTTTCTTGGATGCTTTCCTCAACTTGACAAGCCCAAATTTCAAATACCTTTGGTTGATTTTCCCAGATTATTTGTTTTATTGATACATAGTAAGGTTAAGACCCTTATGCTTTGTTGTTGATGTCTCAAGAAAGACGATAAGTTCCATTATTGGGAACAACCGCCTATCTAAGGTGAACTATTTCACGTAGGCAGGTAGATCCTCCACAGTTTCCACATCCAGTACTTTCTCATAGAACGTAATTCCACTCCCTGTGAGCTTATACACCAAATTCACATTCTGCAGTTCGTCCTCTTGCCGCCAAGAATCCAGAGCTATCTCGCATTCTTTCCGTAGTGTAGGTGTGTAAATCGCAAGCACATATCGTAATCCAAAGATCAGAACTCCCACGAAAAAGATACTGATCTGGGCAGCTCGGGGCATCGAAACGGTGAGATCAACGATGAGGCAGACTACTATAAGGAACCAGCACAGATTTGTGCAAATGATCATCTTATTCTGCTTTGATAGAGTTTTGACAAGCGTAGTATTGAGAGTGTCTGCTCGCAGATAGTAGGCCGCATTCGAGATCTTTCATTCGGAAACGTTAGAGACAAGGAGAGTCAATTCAATCATATACAACTATATCACCTTGGTTTCAAGGTAATCCGGCCGAGTCGTATCAAAGTACTTTGGTGAATTGGCGGCCACAAAGTCTACAGATCCAAGAAGCCGTAAAGTGAATGCACCATTCTCATCAACTTCAGTATATTGGGGAACTTCGATTGCATGAGATTCGGCGGACGTTCTAGATCGAGGCTCTCGAAGTAAATCTGTGCTACTGCCAGTCATCTCATCGTCATAGGAGGTAGCAGAGGGCAAACTCGTTGGATCTGCTGATCGGGGAGTGCTGACTTGAGGAGAGGATATGAAGTGTCCTGCCATGGGCGATAAGACGATGGATGAGGTCATTGGAGACATTTTTTGGCGCACCCAAGTCCAAGGGAACGCCACAGACCTGACATCCGATCTTTCCCTTAATAAATAGATGAAATGGAAGGTATTCATCCGCTTCTTTGACGATGTCATAATGGTACTTTCCATTGCAAACTTATCTTGAATTCGGCGATTCCGGTTTTCTAATAAACATGATGGCTGTTTTGATTTTTTGGTTTCCCACACATTTCTTTCCCACAAACTCTGCAAATGATCCTTCTTGCTCTCATGATCTTTCCTCGCATAGTTTTTGCTTGTATCAGGTTTGATCGTGTACGTGATATAACAGTTTTCGTTCTTAATACCCATGAACAGAACCAACGACTTTGCAAATTGCACCACCGTCGCCGCTGGAACCTCTGCGAATTGCAATAATCTCGTGATTGATACACCAACGCTTGAATATTACACGTGTCTTTGTGATGCAGGAAATGCAAACTTGAAATGTTACGAACTGTGCCCAGACGACAAACAATTGCAGCTTCAGTTGACAAACATCAAACAAGCTGCATCTGCTTCGTGTCAAGGAGTGTCAGTTCTGAAGAATCAGGGATTCACGACTTCTTCGTCGGCTGCTCCCATCACTACTTCTTCAGACTCGACTGTGACGACAATCAGCACCGCAAGCTCCATGGCTACGACGATTAATAGTGTGTTCACGTCAACCAGTCAAGGGACAGTTACCACAGTGTCGGATTCCGGTTCTACCACTGCAACAAAACCTCGTCCTTCCCGTCCAAAGGCCACAACTTCTGGTGTACTTTTTGCAGTGAGTTTTACTGGATATTATGTTGTATAAATACCTAATTTTATGAAACAGACTGGAGGAGACGTTCCAGATAATACTGCCGAAAATGGAAGTAATCTTGTTCCACTTCCTCGTGTCCCACTTCAACCAGTATCTGAAGGCTCTGGACATGAATTTACGTTTCTTCTCATTCTTCTTTACGGATTAGTTGTTATTTGAGAATTTGTTTGCAAAAATGAAACTGATGTTGACCAGGATACAGCCAACCCTCTCTTCAGCCAGCCGTGCCTACTTTCAAGGTCAATCAATTAGATTTGCCAGTGCTGGTGTCGCAACCGCTGCAACTACTCCGCATCAACCTCCTCGGCCAGGAAAGAAGGGATATGCAAAACCACCACTTCCAATCCCTCCTAAGGACACAAAGAAGGCATCAAGCAACATGTTTCTGGAGTCTATTCAAAACCTGAATCCTTATCAGAAGCTTTACTTTGCATTAGGTTTGTTTGACGCTGAGTCTTGTACTTTCCACACCAACTTGTGATTCACACGTAGGATGGCTTGTTTTTGCAGCGTGTGGAACGTACATGACGTATCAACTGGAGGAGATAATGCCTGTTCCAAAGCGACCCGAGATTCAAAGTGGAGGAGAAGTTGTGGCAGCAAAGTCTCCACTGGATTTGATTCTACAGGAAGAGACAGCGAAAGAGTTGGAAGAACTGGCCAAAGTAAAGAAACAATAAATACGTGTTTAATCGATGAAGTGTCTTTCAACAAAAACACTCCACAAAACATTGAGTGAATGCACCATATTGTAGAATCATTGGAGGTACTGCGCACCATTGTCCCTTCCTCGAAACCAACAACTGAAACCAGGGTACAACGGCCTTGCGCGTGTTTCGAGAGTGGCGCGAGGCCCTGAATCCGCTTTTAAAGAACTCAAAGTTCAAAGAAACGGGCGTTCTGACGCCAGAAGAGTTTGTTCTTGCCGGCGACTTTCTTGTTTACAAATGTCCGACGTGGGCGTGGGCGGCCGGGCTTCCCGCGAAACGAAAGGTGCGTTTGTGGTGGTTCGTGGTGGTGCGCTGACTAAAGGCCCAGGACTTCTTGCCGCCCGACAAGCAATATTTGATTACGCGAAATGTGCCGTGCTTGAAGCGGGTGGCTGCGATGGAATACAGGGATGCGGACGAGGACGAAGCAGTCGATGATGAAATGGGTGATGATGCTTGGGTTGCCACGCATAAGGGCCGAGTGGTGGGTGATGGAAGTGGACCGAATCAGGAAGTTGGCGAGATTGATGATGAGCAGGTGGAAGCGGTGGAACCGGTGGCTGTTGTGGAAGAGCAGAAGAAGCCTGCAGAGGCTCTGCCAAACATTGACGATCTGAATTTGGACGATATTCCGGATATGGACGAAGAACTTGAATTAGTCGAAATGGAGGAAGAGGAGGACCCGGCGGCTATGGCGACTGGTGGAGACGATGGGGATAAGTTCGTAAAGACACGGTAAGGGCAACTGAAGTCATAACTGTTAATAATGTATTGATGATATCCACAGAACCTATGATATGTCAATTACATATGATAAATACTACCAAACTCCACGCGTTTTCCTCTTTGGGTACGACGAAAACCGCAAGCCTCTCACACCACAACAGATTTTCCAAGACATCTCCCAAGATCATGCAAAGAAGACAGTCACGATTGAATCTCATCCTCATGAGTCTATCCAGCTGGCTTCTATCCATCCTTGCAAACATGGAAACGTCATGATTCGGCTGATTGAGCAGATGGTGGAATCTGGAAAGGAGGAACTACGAGTGGATCAATATCTTTTGTTGTTCCTGAAATTCATGAGCTCTGTGTTGCCAACTATGGAATATGACTATACTGGAGACGGCTTCTAAGGAGATTGGTAGCGAGCATTCTAAACCATGTTACAAAATAATAAACAGTGTGTCTATTGAATAGCATATGATATCAACTAACTCGTTATTCTTTCACCCAATCAGGTACCTCTTCATCCCCAACTAACACAGCACCAGCCAACGCATGTAACCACCGCCTTGCAGCGTTACCACTTGTATCCAGCAGTACTTCATCATCAAACTCGCGCTGTACAAAGCAACCTTTCCGGCCCGCAGAACTTTTGATTTCAATGTCCTCGAAACATTCGTCGAAAAAGTCGGATTCAGAGCAAAACCGATCCAACACGGTTTTCGGAGATTCCTCGTCTTCGCCACACTCCAATTTCCACCAAGGTTGAACCAACACAGAATCACTGAAAGACTCATCGACGGATTCCTTTCCCACAGTCGAGAAGCGAATGATTTCCCCGTCTTTCATTTCAATTTCAAACTGGTTCTCATCCATTTCGGGTTGACTTGGGTATGGTAGTAAGATAGACCTTTTTGGAATGGAATCTTGACTGATTTCGCCCAAGTCGAAAGAGTCGGATGCAGAGGCTGTTGATGCAACAAATCGGTCGGATTTGGGACAAAGTACAGCCGTTACTCCAGGAGACTTGATTTTGAATGCAAGGCGTAAGTTAATTGTCATTATAAGATGTGTGCAAGTTTCATCTTCATAGGCTTGAAGAAGAGGCCCTTCGAGTTTACAATACCGTCTTTCCCAAACCTAGGAATGATCAGAATCAATACGAAATATGAATAATAACATACCGCGGTACCTCCTCCCATCTGCAATAGATAACCACTGATAAATACAGATTCATGCAATACCTTTGCATGAACACCATGTGCTGCTTCACTGAACGTTTCAGGAAGATAACTAGCCTGTGAATCATGAAAATTAGAACCAAATGTCGCAAAAATCAAAGATAAACTATCGTTTTACCTTATCGCTCATCAAAATAGAAACTCCCTTAACATGAACTCGCATCCCAACTCTCCCCTCCCCAAACTCAGCCGTCCAAGACCTTTCCCCTACACGACGAGGACAATCTACTTCCGCGAACCGTTTCACATTATCAATCAAAACACCACGCGTTGAGAGGCCACCCAACGGAAGCCCTGCTTTCGAATTTTTGGCACTCGTCCCACTACCTGCTTTTGTTTTGAATATATTCGGGAGAGCGATAGAGCGGGAGGACGTGGATACTAAAGGCGATGCGCGTTTGATTTCAGTTCCCAGTGACATAACAGGAGCGACGCGGATGGTTATATCGAGCGGTGGCGAGGGATGCTCTTGGGGAAGATGGAATGAACATTCAAAGTCTATGGGAATTGGATGTTCTGTTGATGTAACTGTGATAGGAGGGATTGTGATTGTTGTTGTGTTTGCCAAAGTGAGAGTCATATTTATGGTAACCGCTGAAGAAAGGTAAATTAGTGATGCGAGAGACAATGGAATTTAACGTACGTTGGGTTTCTGGGAGACTGAGTTGATCTATCGAGTCAAGCCGGAATAAGAGGACAGATTTCGTCGTTGAAGGAAGTGAATCAAGTAAAGCGGTAATGGGAGCTGTTACTGGTGACTCGGGGTTGTAGGTTTTTGTTTGCTGAAGTTCCCCAGCTCGCGCCAACTAAAGAAACACATTGAGTACAAAATACTCTATTCTATAAGGTGGCTTACCCCCCATCGGACTGACTTTCGCCTCTTCTCAAATTCCCCATTCTCTCCCTTCTTTTTACTTGAAAACATATCTTTCCAGCTTTTCCCGCTGAAAACGCTTGAAACGCTGGCGCGCCTCCACAAATTTCCCAGTGAGCTTGACCGTTTTGGGGCAACTAGCCAATCATCATCGTCTCCGCCATCTAGCGTCTCGGCGGAAAGTGTCGGTTGGAGAGGAGCAGGGGAGATTATATCCGAAATATCTGCCAAGCTGCTACCTTGCGAGTTAACTTCAATGGAAGGGGATTCATCAAAGTCAAAGCCAAGAGATGACGTCCTCGCAAATAAAGGCTCGTTGACGTTGAATAAAGCGTCTAAAGTAGATGTTGATGAAGAATGGACTGGTTCCGGAGGGGCTGCCGTGTCTGTTCCAGGCTTCGCTATGATGAGGCTGGAAGCTACATCAGGCTGATCTTCTCGTTCGTCGGTTGTGCTCAATTTCACACATCTAGACATGTATTCAAGTTCGGAATCTAAATGAGCATCTCCTTTGGGATGATTGGTCGACGCATCGTCAGAAAACGAAAACCAGTTGGTGTCCAAGTCCAATTTGATTTGAGGAAGCTGATTGAATGCATGAGTTAACAATTCTCGAAAGAAATACTACTGACGTACCAAATCAAGACTTAATTTTCCTAGTTCTGATTGAGGAACACAGTCTTTTGTGATTTCGGCCTCTTCACAGCTATGTTTTGAGTCCGACTGTAAACTGTCAGAATTGCCGGCTCTTCCAACCAAATCCTCGATTGCATTTTGTGGCATAACATCAATTTGCTCATCAGCCAAATGGATTTTATGGCATGGATGAACTTCACTCCTGATAATATTCTCATTCTGCTCCTCGTTCGCAGAGAACGACATCAAATTGCTTTGAATTTCCATTTGCAGAACGTCTAATTTCAAATCCAGCATTGGTTGTTCTTGAGTTAAACAACATTCGTTTGAACCAGCTAACTCAACCTCCTTTCCACTTGAATACTCAAAATTCAGTTCCTCCAACATTTCACCAAGTAAACTACTCGCTTGCTGCAGCTCCTCCAAGAAGCCCCCACTAATTTTGTTCTCCGCAGAAACAGAATCTTGAATAACAACTAATCCTGAGCAGTCTTGACCAGTCGAGTCCAATATCTCAGATCGAGATGAATCAAGGGGGGATGCTGAAGGAAGAGCATCTGGAGCAATGAAACTGACGTCAATTCCGTCATTCATGAAATGTGGAAGTGAAGTAGATGTATCCAGAAGAAGCATTGAGGAGTCAGGTCCAATTTGTTCGTTGTTGGTTTGCTGAAATGAGGTTTCGGGGGCATTGAAGTTCACGGAGCTCCGTTCTATTGAATCAACAATTTCGTCCTGTTGGGGTATCATTTCTTCTGGCTGGTGGGTCTTTATGCCTGAGTCGTTAGATTTAGAGCTTTCTTCTACCACACGAATTTCTGACGCGTTTAAAGTAGTATTCTCGGGGTTTCCTTCTTGCGCAATGAGGAGGGATGGTTCATTCCAGTGCAGACGTGGATTGTTTTCCTGTCAAGCACAGATGTAAGGACAGCCCAGCTTCACAAGGGAGGAATGCTACGCACTTTATCACATACCGACAGTCTTCGATTGTCAGCCAGCTTAAACGGATTTGATTGAACAGTTGGTGAAGGAGAAACAACCGGCTTTGGTGAGAGTGGTTGTTGCTGCGCACCCACCGATGCCACGGACTCCTTCACACTTGATATCCGACCAGTATTCACCCGAGCCTCGTTTGCGAACAAAGTTACTTTGTTTGTGTCTTTGTTTAATCTGTTTTGATTGTCCGATTCAAACTTGCGAAAAAGCGGATTGTTTTTGACGGCGCCGCGAAGCTTCAGCGCAGAAAGATCGTCGGCGAGTGACGGCCGCGCTTCGGACGAGTCGTTTTTGGGTGTTGATGAATTCGAAGGTGGCGGTGGTTCTGACATTCTTTTGCTTTGTTTGGATGAATATTATAGAACAAAGATTTAAACAACGTGCACTCCAATAACTACTTTATTTTACACGATAATGAAACTGAAGATTCACTGGCTTGGCTTTGCTGGATACGCCCCACCAATCTCGCGACGCGCTCCATATGGTGCGGTTCCGCTCAAGTTGGCCCCGTTGTTGAAACCTGTGAGCATGGGAACGACATTCTTTCCCGCGTCCAACTTTTCCTGGCTGAAGCTGTATTCCTTTTTCTCTGCAAGCTTAGGGCCGATTCTCTGTCCTTGATATCCCTTACTCTCCGCACATCTGCTCAATGCGTAGATGGAATCGATAACCTGAACCATATTTTTCGCTGGTGCATTGCCATAACGTAAGCGACGGGAAAGCAAAAACGGCCGGTACAAACCTTCGAATAGGTCCACAGTCTGAAATAATTCATGCCTTTTGATTCCCATTTGCTCAGCTGCCTGCAAGTAGCTATTGATGTTTTCCATCTGAGGTTGTGTTATTTCAGTCCACTAAGGCATCAAGCACCGCCAGAATAAGCCTTCAAACAACTGACCTGCTTAAACGGCATCTTTGAGTTATTGATTTTAACCTGAGCGCCTGGAGAGATCTTGATACGTCGAATATGAATATAGTCCGCCACCAAACAAACAATCCCACCTTGTTAATGACTTCGCAAAGAATCACGCCGTCCTTGAGAGCTTCTTGAAACGAAACATCTTGCGGAAACTGGCGCTCGAGAACTGATTCGAGCCATTCCTGTGCTTCGCGCTCACGGATTGGATTGTATTTCGAGGCAAACTTGTCGGCTTATTACGGTATATTAGTTGTAGATTAATACGAGGACAGTCCTAGTATTTACCCAAGTCTTTATCGAGTCCCTGAACAACTTCGGTCATTCTTTTTGTGTGGCGTTTTGTTGTGTTTGAGTTGAAAAAGAAGTTGGCACAAAACGATGGGATTCGCACTGACCAACAGACAACAAGAGACTCTCGACAAGCTCTGCCGATTCCTCAGTTCTGTCAGAGGAACTGACAAGGTTCTTATGGTGCGTGTCAGGGCCCGAATGAGCTTCACAGCCATCACCCAATCACACAACTAACCACATCAATAGCTTTACCAATACGTGGCCAAAATCCTCATTGTGAAACTACTTGCGCGCGACAAAAACTCGGTCCTTGCTGCGAGACTCAAGAACTTGGCGGGCCCCGTTGGCGACACTCGTATCCTCTTGCGATACTACGGCCTGATTCCCCTCTTCCAATGGATTATCTTCTCTGGTTGGTACTTATATATCCTGGACACGAAACGCATGCGTTCCGCTTCTGACTGCTTTTGTTAAACTCTTTCAATGTAGAGCGAAACCCACCCTCAACTCCCTTCCTTCGTCTCATTTACCGACTCCAAAACTTGGCAAACTTGTTCTACTACCCACTGGAGCACACATACTTCCTTGCATACAAGGGAGTCATTAACTTGTCTGAGGAGACTACAAACAAGATTGGGATCTGGAGTTGTCGCTTCTGGGCTGCCTATGTGAGTCAAATACCCTGCTGATACAGTCAGTCTATATTTGCTCAATCGTTTGCTTGAAACGCGGTTTTCGTTGTGATGATGTACCCATGTGTCATTCCCCGTTTACAAATACATCCTTCGCGACCTCATTTCCGTGCATATACGGGTACTATACTAAATCCTCATCACCTCAGGTTGTATTGTACTTCCTCCAACTCCACCAAGAACACCGACTCCTTATGACCCGTCAACTTCAACTCTCTCAACGCGCTCGATCAAATGCAGAGCCCAAGGAAGTCATTAAAGCAGAACAGAAACAAATTCAAGAAGAATTCACCAGTTTGGCTGTAAACACGCTTATTAATACTGCCTATTTCCCGTTGACGCTGCATTGGTCGGTGGAGCAGAGTTGGTTCCCTGAATTGGGTGTTGGAATCTGTGGAAGTGTTGCTGCTGTCGCGCAAATGTGGAGCGCTTGGAAGAGTGCTTGAGTGGAGTTATTCGTTGGTTGCCTGCAGGTTACAGTGTGCTCTTTGATGTTTTTACTTTCACGTCTTCGTATTTTGTTATAATCTCGATATTGGATTGATTCTTCATTCGTCGTCATAATTATCTTTCAATGGCACCCCGAAAGAAGAAGGCCGCTGCTGCGCAAGTCCCCAAAGGCGCTTCCAGCCCTGGCCCTGGAATCTGCGGACTTCCCACGGAACTATTTGATGAAATCTGTGTATACCTGAGATCAGTGGATGTCCTCAATTTGGGTTGTGCGAACAAACGGCTTGCTTCCCTCACTACTTCAGATTCTCGGTGAGGACAAAGTGCATTATCAAGTAGATTATTGCTGATAGATCTCGTTCAGTATCTGGACAGTGTTGTATCAATCAATGGGATATCCACCAATCCCCGACGCTGCGTCACACCTCATCACGACCAAGTCCCTCCTGACCGTCGCCTCCAGAGTAAGACAACACACTCCAAATCGCTCATTAAGTTGATCGCTGACACCTGTTTCAAGGTTGGCTGCGCATACTGCCCAACAAAGTCAAAACAAGTCAACTGGCGCACGATTCAGCGCGTCTGCTCAAAATGCATCAGCAAAGTCAAGTACGTGCCATCGATCGTCCCAGGCGAAGAGTTTGGCTTGTGGGCGGAACGGATGAGGAAGGCTGGATCCATGTCCGAGGCGGATCGGAGGGCTCATTTGGCTGGAATCCGTGCTCAAAGGCGACGGGATATTATAAGCAGGTACTGGTCTTTTACGGGTGTGTCCTGTTTGACTTACAAAGAAACCAGGTTTGCTGCAATCAACCCAGCCATCACAGAATCCATCTTGGTGGAATGCAACGCCTTTGAGCGTGCCAGCGAAATCGCCACACCGCTTACCAATCGAATATTCTCAAATCTTGTTCGCTCGGCGGCTGATGATATTAAGGCTAGTCGGGTTTCGAAATCCCAGAAAGAGTGGTATCTTCAACTTCATGCTGAAGCTATGGACGGTGTTCCCGAAGTATGGAGCAATTATATGAACGGACATACTTTGATTTGTAATTGTTCCACTCGCTTTTCCGACGATGAACGGATGTACTATGCAAGGTTCCAGCGATTGATCTTGGTCTTTCTCAAAGACTACGCGTGGAACGAGTCTTTCCCTGCCTTCAACTCTACTCCATATTTGGAGGATATTAGAAAGATTGTTCGTGCTCCTTATGAACGGTTTATGAAGGCTGAAAACGACTTGTTGACTCGTTTCCCCCATTTGGAGCCTACTCTTGTCACATTGAAAGGATCTGTTTCATTCATGAGCAGTATAGTGACGAAATTTCAGAGTAAAACTGCGTCAGTTACAGATTATGAGGAATTCGTCGAGAGAACAGTCCGTCGTGACAGATTGAATGCCATTATGCCGGATGCAACAATTGTTTTTACTCCAGAATTCAAAATTCACGAGCTTGGCGCTACTGAGTGGTTCAAACGAAATACTCATTTCTTTGACTATAAACTTCCGGGCTGGGATCAAGAAGCAACCAAACAGTCGTGGGACGAATGGATGCGAACTATGACGGCACGTCAAGCTTCTGTATTTCGGCATATCGTCACGAAATGCAACCCAGAGCTGCTACGAAATGAACCTGATCGTTTTTATGGAGGATTGAATGAAGAAATGATTCTTTATGAGAATTCGCCTCAACAGCTTCTTCTTGCCGACTTGGACATCAGAGCTGTTTGTATTGTGCGTGAAGATTTATCTGGTATCTGGTTACCTTCGTATCTACCAAGAAGCTATCGCTTCCGTAATGCATCTGACTTGGCACTTCAAGCTGTTAAAGAAATTGCAGCCGCTCCAGATGAATATGATGAAACAAAATTGTTTGAAGCTTGCTCCGGCTTTTTCGATCAAGCGTGTCTTATGGGCGCCTGCAATGACGATGTGGTACAAGAAAAGTACTTTTCGTCCATTGGAAAGGATTTTACGACAGGCTTTCATGATTTCAGCGATGCAGAGATGCAAAACTGGAAACTAACTGTTCGTCAAAGGGTTATGGCTGTTTTTGAGGAGATGGATCCGGTTCGAGCGCGATTTCAATGTCATACTCTCATATCAAAAGAAATACATGGGGAAGGAGATGCCAAGAATTTTGAAAACGCAAGGTCCTTGTTGGAATATCTTCTGCCGACCAACGCGGAATTCAATGCTAAGGAAGCAATCAAAAAGTTTGGAAGCTACCTGAATCAAGTTGTTGATGATTATTTCCCAAACTATGATAGTGATGATTGGAGTGGTTATGAAAGTGACGAACCTGGTCCAGGATGTTCAGTGATGTGAGCATATGAACGTAACAATATAATTAGCAATACAATGTTATACTGTTTCAATTTCATTAAAGTTCATGAATGATGTCCGATTTTTACTCTTCAAAATGCCTCGTCGAAAGTCAAAACGTGTTATCGCCGCCTCCAACACGAACGAAATCGAAGGGCCTGGGATCTGTGGACTTCCAACAGAGTTGTTTGATGAAGTGTGTCTGTATTTGAAGCCAGTCGATATCCTCAACTTAGGCTGCGTAAACCGTCGTCTTGCTTCCCTGACAACGGCAGAGTCTCGGTAACATTTCATACTAAATTCTTCGAGTAAATGCTGATACGAACCTTGATCGCAGCATCTGGACAGTCCTGTATCAATCATCGGAACTCCCACCAATTCCTCAATCGATGTCACAACTCGTCACTGCCAAAAAAGTTTTGGCCCTTATTTCTCGAGTACGTTAAAGTTATCTATGTATCCTTGTGCCAGCGTCTCATGCCGTTGCGATAGGTTGGTTGTGCATTTTGCCCAACAAAGTCAAAACAAGTGGACTGGCGAACTCTTCAACGCTTGTGCTCAAAGTGTATGAAGAAAAGACGAAACTTGGAACCCGCAATTGTAGGAGATGAGTTTCGTGACTGGAGTAAAGAGATGAAAGAATCCCAAAACATATCCGAATCTGATCGTCGGTTTCAGTTGGAAGCAGTTCGAATTCAAAGAAAGAGGGATATCATTGATAGGTACCGTTTTGTCCTCTTGGGCTGTATTATTTCTTATTCCCATTCAGATTTGCTACCATGGATCCACCAATTACAGAAGAAATATTGGAATGCTGCAGTGAATTCCATCGTGTCTGTAACGTCGCAACCCCTCTGACAAATCGAGTATTTACGAATTTGCTTCGGACTTTGAGTCCCAATATAAAAGCCATTCGAGTAATTGCGACTATCATTGAATGGTACCTCCTTCTTCACGCTGAAGCTATGGAAGGAATTCCTGAGCAATGGAGTAACTATATGAATGTCGATACTTTGATTGGCAGTCGTTGTTTCCACTATACTGCTGAAGAAAGAGCCTACTACTCAAAGTTTCACATTCTGGCATTCGATATTCTGAAAGACTATGCTTGGAACGATGTATTCCCCACTTTTGACTCCTCGCCGTATTTGAAAGAGATCAAAGATGTTGTTTGTGATCCCTATGAACGATTCTGTAATGCTGAAAAAGACTTGTTACGACGGCTGCCTCACTTAGAGCAGGAACTTGCTGAGATTAAAAACTCCCCCTTAAGCATGAGTGAAGTCATCTTAAAGTTTGTGGATCGAGACACCTCAGTAATTGAGTACGAAGAAATGGTGAAAGAAAAACTCATCGTCGAACGAATTCATAAGGTTATTATTCAATTTCCAGGCATAACATTTTCTCCTGTTTTCAAGATCAAAACGTTGGGTGCAACGGAGTGGTTCAGTCGCAACAGACAGTTTTTTGATATTAAAACTGACAGTTGGGATGAAGTAGCAGCTAAAGCATCCTGGGAAACCTGGAATACAATTATGACTGCTCGCAAGGCTTCAATTTATCGCCATATCATCATCAACTGCAAACCAGCACTTCTTCAGGACGTACCTGACCGATACGCTGCAGACATGAATTATCATATTGATCACTTCGAGGGATTACAAGAATGGCCACTGTTAGTGGACTTTGATACAACTGCTCTGTGTCTTGTTCGGTGGGATTTATGGGAGGCATTCAACGTCATCGATTACTCTGAACCAAGCTATTGTTTCCGCGGCCTTGATGTATTAAAAGAGGAAGCGAATAATGAATTAACTGCAATCGCCGAGGAATACAATGAAACCAAATGCCTCGAAACATTTGCTCGCATTTACAATCAAAAACGTGTCATGGCTGTTTCAGAAGGCGATATTATCATGGAAAAGTACTTTGAGTCGAAGGGGATGAATTACACGACTGGATTTCAAGACATGAATACTTATTCTCGATGGAACCAAGTTATGATGAACAGACTTCAAAATGTCGCAGAAAAGCTTTGTCCCCAGTTGCCCCTGCGGTGCTTTTTCATGCTTCTCCAAGAGGTTCAAGGTAATGGAAAAGAAGCAGACTTCAAGAACGCTCGCTTACTTTTGGAGTATTTGTTACCATCTAACAAATCGTTTCATACTTCAAAAACAATCAAAAAGTTTGAGTCCTACTTGAACAAACTTGTGGATCATTTGTCAATTCACTGGATGAATGAGGATGGAGATTCAATCACAGAAAATAGCTTAGATTCGATGCAATGAGTGTTCGATTTAGCTCGCGAAACCAGCCAAAAAGGAGGATTGATTTTTTGTGCGCGGGATTCATAATATCCTGCTGTTAGTCTATAAATAAAGCCTTCAAAAATCATTACAAAAATGAAGTTTTTGCAACGGGCTGATACTGTTACTGACTCTCTTGCAAGCGGCAGAGGTCTTTTCACTTCCAAGCAAGAACAAGTGCTTCACAACGCAAAAAATTAGATTGAATTTTGTGTAAAACATATTACTCTCTGGGCCAGATGGTACTTCAAGATTCCTCGTGACTATAAATCCCTTAACTCGTGAAATTAAAGTTATTGCTCCGAAGCGGGATTAAAACTTCATACTGCACCGGAAAGGCAAACAAGGAAGGCCAAATTGCTCGTGCATATATATACTTATTTATTTTCTTTATTTAGAGCAATGTGACTCAAGAAACCAACCCTTCCGTTACGATCCTCATAAACTCAACACCACCGTCATCCATAATATCTACCCACTCTTCTGTTTGATCCTGTCCCTCCAATTCCTGGGACGCAGACAACAACACATCTCCATTCTCAAAACCTGTAGGCTCAGACTCGTCAATATCCCATCCACCTCCCTTGGATGCGGAAGGAATCACGAAAGCATTTGCGCCAAGAGATTTACGCCCCGAATCAGAATCGTTTTTCCGTTTCTTGTTGGACGAGGAGAGTTGGGAGAGTGAGAATGAGGATGCAGTTATTTTTCGCGAGGATGTAGGATGATCGTCACTAAACGCGTTATCATTTGCACGCGGTGTATTAAGCTTGAATTTAGGTGGCTTTGGGACAGGGGACGCGTTTAGTTGTGATTGAAGCGGAGAATCTGAACCAGTTGCATCGGATTTCAGCTTCGTGGCTGTCTTGAAAGGACTTGCTGGTTTTGAGAATCTATTTGGGTATTTTTGACTGATGATGAAAGCTGAAGATGTGACAGATGGAGTGAATCGTTTCTCCTTCTTGATTGTGGGGACTGGGAGGCCGAATGATTCGAGAAGTGATTTACTGAATACAGGAGTGTTGCTGATTGTCGATACTTTGAATGCAGATTGAGTTTGTGGGAAGTGTATTTTTTGGGTTGGTTGTGTTTGTGGTTGTTGAGGTTGGTCAAGCTCAGGTAACGGATCGACCGGTTGAGCAACAGCGTCTGAGTCATCAATTTCGGGTTCTTTTGTTATTTGATTGTCGTTGAATTCCTCAGTTGAGGGTGGCAGTGGCAGTGGAAGTGGGACCTTGTCCCTCTCGTCCTGGTTCTGCATCGCCTTCAAATGGCGGCAAAGCGAGCGTGAACCATCTGATTTGAACATGTTTGAAGCGGCGGGGCAACTGCAGAAGAAGACCGAAGGAAGAAGAAGGATTGGGCCGTTGTTTGGCGAATTGGACACCTGCATCAATCATCAGTGACTGTCACTCGCTTTCTATTCACTCGATTGTCGTTACTTACCTGAACAAGCACTTTCTTGGTGCCGCTTTCACTGCCACTTGAGTACACTCTTCTTTTTCGCATTCACTGTTTGTTCTGGTTGTAAGAGGTCCGAAAATGTAGAACTTATATCATTATTGACTTGTGAATGCTTTCAAGAAGCCTAAAACACTCTCTCGGTCAAACTGTGCTTCATCGCCGTCACCTGCTTGTTCTGCAATTTCACCACAAGCCTTCACTAATCCAATAAACTCATCAATTCGTCCCAGCAGCGCTCGAATATCTTCTCCACGAGCAACAATTTCTGATAAAGCATTCACACTCAAGAACCAGAGCTCCTTCACGTCCTCCCAACTACTGGTTAAGCTTCGAGTATGATACAATGCCTGAACAGAACATGCAACGACCTCATTCCGTAAGCCCTCGGATAAGTCAATACAGTCGCGCACCACAAATAACGCAAGGCAACACGCGTTCATGACATGAACAACCACGTCCTCTGTCACCTTCACCCGCAAATCACCACCCTCCTTCACAAGACACTCCAACAACCGCGTCGAAACATCCCGCACATTCCCACCCTCAACAAGTCTCCCCACACCAACCCCCGAAACAACAAGATTCAAAACACAACAAACACCAACCCTCCTCTCTTCGCCACTCCCATACAAAACCCACCCCGCCACCAAATCCCCACCTCCACACTCCAAAAACCGTTCCACACATTCATCCCCGGCCCCCGTCACATTCATAAACACGCCCCCAAGATCTTCACACCCATTCCCACGTTTCGCACAATGCACAAGAACACCCAACCCGGCTTTCACCTCTGCAATCGAACTCGCCTCTGTATCTTCCGCAAGCCAAACACCCAACCCCTCCACTACAGCCTTCACAACACCACCACCACCTTCTTTGTCGTCTCCAAACACACCACTCGACCCAGCCTCCCTCCAACCCTCATACAAATCAACAAGATGCGCGAGAACAGCAACAAACGTCTCTGCAAGCGCATGATGAACGGAAATCAAGAGATCGCTGGGGAAATCGAGGGACTCCGTTTGAACGATTGCTGTCAACGCGTCTGTGATGAATGTGATGTGGGATACAGTGACAGAAGTCGATGGATTATTCATGTCAAGAAGGACACGGAGGTCCGTGCATGTTAAATGGATGAGGAGGGTTGAGTGTTTGTAGGCTTCTGGTGTGGGTGACAGTTGAAAGAGGAATGACGGGCCGAGGACGTGGAATGCTGTTGATGCAAGCATTAAAAGGGAAGTTTGGGTTGTTTGGGGGAGTTTGTTTTGGAGGAGGTGACAGATTGTTTGGAGGAGGTGTGGAAGTGGAGGTGGGGATGGAATCATGTGGAGGAGAGGGATGATGAGAGGTGGTATTTCGGCCTTGAGAGGCATTTCTATTGTTTCAAAGAGGGAGACGAGGTTTGTGAGAAGGTGGGTGAGTGATTCTTCAATCTTGGTTGATGGGATAGTTGATGAATTCAAAATAACATCGATTGAAGATATAAGATGGTTGATGAGAGTAATTGGTTCGTCTGGCGTGAATGGTATAGCTGGGTCATCAGGTTTCCTTCGCTTTTGGCAAGTCTCGGCCTTTGTGATTGAAGCGACTATTGAGGCAAGAACTTGGTTTTCGATCAGGGAAACAACTCCTCGCTCGTTACTCAGGAGTTGTGTGAATATGTCCATGATTTGGAAGCAGACTTCAGGGTCAGAGCTATTGGGAGACAATTCGTCAGCTTTCCTGTCACAACAGGTTGTCAGAAGTGTCACCTCTCGTTCAGAATGCGAGCCATAGATTGAGTGTGAATACAGAGCGCCGCCCACACATTGTCGGCTTGTTGTTGTTCGGCATCGAGAGCCGCCAGCCAGCCAACACAGCATCTCGCCAGGGACAGCGCCAGACCCACCAGGCCATCCGTCTGAAGCATCCGCCTGACAAACACGGCATTTCTTCCAAAGACAGTTTCAAAGAGAGTTGCGAGAACAAGCGACAACTGGAACTGGAACTGGAACTGCGCATTGTTCGAATCAGACAAGGACGAGAGTGTCCGAACAACGACCCGGTTCGCAACTGTCAATGCCGCGACTCGTTCTTCGGCGCTGCTTCTTTTGCGCCGGAGAATTGTTTCGCAGTTGATCAGAAGTGTGTGTTGTTGTTGGTGGTGTTGTTGCTGCTTTTCATCCATCTTTCCTTCAGAGAAACCTTATCCAAAAACCAACCACGACTCCAAACCAACAATGTCTGCACCGACCCGCACAGAGGCCCTCTCTCTTTACCGCAACCTCCTCCGATCCGCCCGCCTCTTTTCAAACTACAACTTCAGAAACTATGTTGTCCGCAGGTCTACTGACGCTTCAGACATTTCAAATCAGAGACTGATGCTTCGATCCTGGCTGCTGCGTTTCAGAAGGGTCTGGCTGAGCTTGGAGTGGCAAAGAGACAGGGTACTATCGATGGAATGTATCAATCCGAGCGATTGGTGGTGGAACCAGTGACTGCGAAGGCGTCAAAGGGATTCGGGTACTCGGTCTACAGAAACAAGTAGAAATACTCTTTATCTACTGGTTGGAGTGCTGGGGTGCCTGTATTTGGATGTTGGGAGTTGCCACGATATCGAAGACTTCTAATAAAACTGGATTGCATAATGTATTCAGTGTAGCATCTGAATGGATTTAAGTTACAGCTGATTCACTTTGGTATCAGACGACTGTCAGTCAAGTTAGTGTTTAGCACACCACATCTGTTCCTGATGACATGAATGATTCCAAATCATCTTATTTAAATATCCAACCACGAAAACATCAAAGAGCTAGCGGAATGACTGCTCAAAACAATATATTCGCAAAACCCCATACTCCAAGAAATATAATCATTACACACTTAGTCCCATCATCATCCCGTCTGCGATCATCTCGTTCATCCCGTCTTCTGTATACATCCCCAGCACCACGATACGAACCTTCAGCACGACCGCCAGCGCCAACTCCACTTCCACCGCGGTATCCACCAGGTGGACTACGGCTTCTACCACCACGACGACGATCATCTCTGTCCCTGTCTCTTGGGCTTCGACTCCTCTTCGCGTCTACCACTTGAACCTCCACGGTATCGATCATCACGTCTTGGTGGTGCGACACCGCGGTCGTATACAAATGGTGGAGGGTAGTAGGCTGGAAAACCTGGTGGCAGGGCAGGTGGTCCACCGACAGCACCTGGGAGAGGTGCAGGTTTTCTGGGATCATAATGGATGGCGGGTGGGGTGAAGACTGGTGGTGTGATTTCGCCGTCTTTTCCAGGCTTTCCACTAGTCATAGGAGGGTAACCGTATGGTGGGGCGTATGGGTAGTATGCATATGGGTATGGAGGTGGGACAAAACCAGGGTAGTGGGCAGCAGGTGGTGGGTATCTTGAGCTGCTACTGCTGCCGCCACGAGGAGAGCGGTCTCGTTCGACTCTTTTCACCATGTGAACTGCATCCATTGATTAGAACAAAGAAGAATTGAGAGGAAATGAACTTACGGCTTTCCATCTGATCTCTTGGTCGACTTTGTGTAATCGACACGCATTTGACGCTCATTATACACAGTCCCATTCCATGGCCGCAATCGCTTTTGGTGGCGCTTTCAACATTATCATATTGGATAAACCCATATCCTCTCGACTTTCCAGTCTACGAATAAAACCCGTCAACAAAAAGGTAAAAACAAATTTACCCAAAACCTACAATCTTATCGGTGAGAATCACAACACTTTCCAATCTTCCAAACGGACGGAAAAGAGTTTCCAAGTCTCGTTCACGTGTCAGAATGCTCAACCCAAACACACCAAGCGTCGAAGAAGGAACAGGCGGTTCCAAGTCATCCTCTGCCTTTCTTTGATTCTCTTCTTCTGTCTTGTGGAGACCGACCACGATCACGACCATCGTCATCGCGTCTTCTGTCATCACGAGATTGACGATCGTCAACATCGTCATCGCGCCGACGGCGTGGAGATCGAGAGGCATCACGGATGCTATAGTCAAAAGAGCATTAGAGAAAAAGAAAGTAGGGGAGGTTTTGAGGAGAGATTATATGAAACCAAACATTGGGACCATCTTCAGCCAAAAAAAACAGAAAATGGGTTCCATACAGAGGAATGGATTTCACAAAAAAAAAATTGATGTTGCATCTGTTTTTCTTCAACCGAACGTCATAGGTCGGACGATAGTTGTACACACATCATGCGTCAAAGGAGGGAATTTTCAAGGTGTTGTGTGGGTACATACCGATGGTCTAGAAGCTCGTGTTGCTTGTCATGAGGTCTGTACAAATGAACACGGGTGAGTTTAACAGCAATAGAAAGACAGGGGGGTAAGATGGGAAAGGTAGAAAAGAAAATATAAGAATACGTCTTCAGGACCATCCCCAGCCAATAAACGTCAGGAAATGGGATCCATACAGAGAAACGACATTCTTCAAATTATTGCACATGTTATTTCTTCAACCGAGAGTCACGGGAAAACAAAGCTATTGTTGTACACACATCGTGCGAGAAATTGAAAGGAAGAGGAGGAGGAGACAAGAGAAAGGGAGAGGGCATTACCTATGACGCTCATGCATCTCAATGTCTTCACGAAGGTGATGGTCGACTCGAATATCCCGTTCGCCATCCTCAACGCCGGTAGTCACGTTTAGGAGAAACGCGGCGACGATCGTTGTGGTAGTCGTCGTCGTTGCGGTATGATTGTGGTGGA
>MCGO01000027.1:0-504971 GCA_002104985.1 Rhizoclosmatium globosum
TTTCTGCTTATATGGAAGTTTGTTTCCAGCGAATGCAGGAATGAAGGAACAACCCTCAATCTTATTTTTGCTTTTGACCTCAACGCCTTCAACTGGAGTCAGCGCGGATGATGCATCGATACCATAGCTTTCCGCTCCTGGAACAAGATCATTGCAGGCTGTGTTTGGTGCTATATCGACAGCTCGATCGACGAGGAAAGGCATCCTGTTGGAGTTGTTCTTTTTTGCTATTCCCCTTAAAATGGCCCTTTATCGATGCACAAAGCCACTTGTTCGCAACGGCATCGAAGCAACCGGTTTGAGTGTGGATTATAATTCAGGAGTAATGTTGTTTTAATGTATGCTTAAACAGCACCAGGCCTGCTCTTCTTCATCGAACCCTACCCATTATGGCCAACTGTTCTTCGGGTTAGTACTGCCAGTCTTCCGCGTGGAACTGCTATTCGAGCAAGTGGTGTTGAGGGTATTGTTCTTGTCGAATTCAGTGATGCGAATGTTATTAGCGACATAGCCTATACTGTGGAAGAGCCAACTCCAACATCCACCTATTTCTCTGATCTCCAGTACTACAACAACATTTGCGATGCCTTTGCGTTCCACATTGGAGCTATTGAGACACTTGACCGCCCCAACCGCCATTCTTTGCTTGCCGGAAACAATGACTCGCTGTACTCCGAAGACGATGCTCTTGCTTTGAAGCTGATCCGCCGCAGTGTCTTTGGCGTGTCTGGCCACAAAAGTTTGCCGATTTCAGACGCAGATTCTATTCACCCTGTCTGCCTCGCGCTGTTCTTTGATGCTGCTTCGTCAGCTATTCTCTCTCTTGATGATTCAAGTCAAGAATGTATCAATAAGCAAGAGTTATTAGAATCCAGTTCCGATCCTAAAGACGTTGCGGAATTTGACTTCCTTGAAGATGAATTGGCGGACTTTGTTCGGGCTGTTCAAAGCATATTGAGATCTATTCTCACTGTGTTTCCCAATGCTTATGCTTTGATGCCATTGGTTCCAACCCATTATTTTGACTAATTATCAAAGTAGATTTTCTTGTGGAGATTGGATGGGAACGCGAATAAAATTAGGCTGATGAGGTCGAGAACTATTCGCAATATTGTGAAACCACCAGTTTTTTCACAGGCTACCCTGGATGCAGGCCCGCCGGGAGTACCCGGCCCCCGACCCAGCTACCAGCAAAACCCATCTCCCACAAAGCAAATGTGCAGACAAAACAAGGAGAGAGGAAAGTAGAAGTGAAGAACAAGATTTTTGGTGGACTGTTCCATAGTCACTGTCGTTTTTTGTCTTGGTTTCATTGAGGTTCAAGATACCACAAAACTTGAAAAAAAACAAATAATGACCGCTGTAAAGCTGTGGTTCCGACACGAACACGATAGGGCAGGTGACTTCTACTTTCGCGAATTCAACTGTGACGGACCTGTGAAGCCGTCTCGGTTGGCGCTTGAACTGTTGCGTGGATCTGCCGACCTCGTCCGTTTTCCCGTCGTTGCGCGCTACCTCACAAGCAAGCTCAATACCAAGGAAGTGATCACAGAGGCGACCGATCCAGCTCTCTACTGCCCTAAAGACACTATCACTGTCACACTTAACGTAAGTCCACATATTGGCGCCCCTGTGGACTGTTAGATAATATTTCTGGCTGCATTGTAGATGGGCCAGCCGCTTGCTTTTGTGACCCAGGCTATTCGCAGCCGTAAGTCCTGTTTAATAGTTCTATGTGACCTAATGAAAAAAAAGATGCTGTGAATGCAAACAGTCCTGCGGCTGCGGAGATTGATGTCACCCTAGAATACGACTATCCTCATGCTCAGGAAAGATTGGTAGCCGCGGTCGAAGACACGCTTGTTGCGTTCAAAGCGTCTGTCGAACTCTTTTTCGCTAGACATCTTGAAAATCAATTTGTGACAATGAAGAACGGCGAATGTTTGAGTATTCCGTTTGATAACACCACCGAGTCCCCTTTGTTTCGGGTTCGCGTGAATTCGTGCGTAAATGAGCATGGTTTGTTCGTTTTACTTGTACAATTTAAATTGATGAGAAAAAAGGAGGCCACATTGTCATTGACACAAGCACCAAAGTTCGCCATTGTTCTTTCAAAAAGTGCAACAACCTCAGTCCTCCGACGAACAATTTCGCATTATCTGCGTTTTACGGAGTTTTGCATCAATGGGTTCGTTTCTTCATGCTGAACGACAATGCGAAGCTGGAGACGTACCCCCTGTTGTCCAATGAGTCGATTGAGTTATTCTTCAGTGAGGAGTTGAAGAAGTGAGCTTAGTTTCTCCAGCATATCGTATGAATGACGCATTCACCCAGAACTCTTTATCCTCACCAACTTGGAAAACTTAAAACTGAGGCTTTGGACTTAATGGTTCGAGAAGGTGCGAAGAACCTACACATGGGAATCCTTCTTTTTGGACCACCAGGTAACGGAAAGACTGTCTTTGCAACCAAACTGCTCCAGTCAATTGGAGTTCGTGTTGTATTCCAAGGTTCTGGACCATCGCTTCATGGAGGACTTGTTGGCGAAACGGAAAAGAACATCACCGCGATATTTGATAAGGCGCTTGCGACACCATGGCTGCCTTGCTTCATGTTCATTGACGAATTCGATTCAATTGGAGAGAGCCGAAAGAATGTAGGCATTCAATGACTTTTTTGGAACCCTTAACCAAATGTGAAAACAAGGAATCAGCAGCAAATTACAAAGCAGACCACGTCAACCATTTCATTTCACTCCATGGCTCCAGCAAGTATATCAATGTATTTGTAGTTGCGGCAACGAATTTCAAATCGAAGCTGGATGAGGCTGTCCTTCGCTGGGCAAGAATTTCGTATCACATCATGCTTGGCAGTTTGCCATGTGTCCAGCGTGGTCGTTTTATGTCACAATTTGGCATTGATAAGGATGAGATTGTGAGTATTGTTGACACTTCTCAATATTTACATTTAACTTGTAGGAACGTATATATGTGGCCGTCGAAGCCTCAGAAAACTTTACAGTAGCTATGCTTAATCAATGGCTTTCAACAATCCCTTCCCATGGGAAGACGCTGCTATTGTGTGACGAATCCTTTGGTAATAATTCGAAACACCCTGAATTTTGGCCTAATTTCTGGTTCCTAGTAATGCTGAATCGAATCATTGATGACAATGAAGCGACAAAGTTCAATCGGGCCGTGCGGCAGTCATTGATCCGTAAAGACGTGGAGGAAGACTTCACCGTTTTTGTTCTGGATTTGCTACTGTCCTGTTATAAACACAAGACCAATCTCACGAGACGTGTTCTCGTAGAAATGTCGTTGGGACAGATTTCTTTTGAGCTTGGCAACGGGTGCTACAGATCTTTCAAGATGCCGTACCATGAGAAAGGGCCAATGATGAGGCTTTTATGGCTTTTCAATCGGCTGTTGGATTTACAGTCAATTCGAGTTATCGATCGAGATTTCTATTTGGGCGAATTTGATCAATCTGGTCAAAAGTATACAAAGGCAACGCAGGAAATTATTGAACAAGAAGGAAAACACAATGGAGATGGTTCGATGATTGTTTTTATGATGCAAAGTCTTGTGGGATTTAACATGATCTCGGTGAGTGTCGTCGTGGCTTTTGAATTAGGTCACTAACGGTTTCCTCAGCATACAACGCAATTAAGTACGTCTAGTTCATTGGGAACTACAGAAACTACTTCGACCAACGAAAGCCGAACTCTCACTACTGGTACATCCAGTACATTGAGTAATTCATTCTCAGAGGCGACGGGCACAAACTTGACCCTTACATATTCTTCCGGCACATCACAAGCAAACGGGACCACCGCTACCACTACTGCTGGAAACACTCTAACCAACACGGTTGGGAAAACTGACGCGGATGGTACAACTGAAAATCTCACTCTCACTGACGCTAAAAGTCAAGGTACCAGCGAATCATTCGCTGAAACACATGGTGTTACAAACACAAAGTCGGTGTCAAATACAGAGACCGTAACAAATACGAATTCTCACACAACTTCTACGTCATCTAGTACCACGAAAAGCATGTCTGTTTCGGTTGGATTCAGTATGTTAACAAAGTACTCATTAGATGAGCTAATCTTGATCAGGTCTAAAGGGTCCGTCTGTTACAACTTCAGCCAATTTCAGCCGAACAAATGGACGATCATCTAGCGATACGACATCCGTATCTGAAAGCAGCGCAAATACAGTTTCCTCAAGTCATGCTGTAAGCAACTCTACAACAAACACTCGGTCCACAAACAGAAGCACGACAAAGTCCATCGCTCGCTCATGGGGCACTTCAAAGTCTGAAACAATCTCTGCATCGACAGCCAATTCAATCAATGAATCTCTCGCTCTTGGAAAATCCATAGTGGACACGCTGACAGAGTCCAAGGCATTGGCTGAAGGCAAAAACATTACAAAAACGGTTAATAGTACTGTTGCAGGTGCGAAAAATGAGTCGGATGCAATCAATGCAGGCAGCGCTAAAAGCCATGCAAAGTATTTAATTACTTTCACTAGAACCTCATTTAATACCTATATTAGAACGGAAAACAATACGTCAACAGCCGGAGTCTCGACAACTTTTCAAGTTGGTATTCCACTAGCCCTACACGAAACTGTTCGAATTTTTACCGATGCTGGCAAGAAGTTCGGAGCAGCGTCATTTGGTGCTGGAGCCCCTTTTACTGTGTTATTTTTTGAAAGAAGTGTATCTCCAGTCCTTATATCTCACGTAAAAGAAAGTGTTGGTTTCGGGGAACTGTTTGTGTTTGGTAAGTGAATATAGATTTGCAGTAAGACATCTTAAATAGAAATGCAGATGACGCTCCAAACACAAACGAAACTGTTTCGCTAATACTTCAGTTCATTTGTACCTCTTCATCTAAAGTCATCTTGCCGATGATGCCACTCTTTGTTAATATCCTGCGAGGATATTCAGATTTGTGTTCAAGGGATGCATACCGCTTGGTCTGGGCGCTGGGTTTGAGTGTGGCGAAAAAAGAATGGGTCATTGTGGCTGATTTGCTCAAATTGGTGACTCATTTCCTGGGCACCCAGGAAGGTTCAACTGGTTATGCCTTTTGCTGTCATTTAAAATTGAATCATAGATTGTCTCGGATTGTTTTATGAGCACGATTACTTCACCGAAATTTTGGCTTCTCTTATCCACGGAGTTTCATTGTTGGATGTATCTTCTGATCATTTTGAACTTCATGTATAGTGTCTCCTAACTTGGCAATGTCCCCTAAATGGTAATTTTTAGCAAGGAATCAGTCGGTTGTTGTCTGTCTTCTCCCAATTTGCAGGTTTGTTCATTCACCTAACTTTTCACCATTTTCAAATGCAAAAAAACAGAATATTTCGAAAAAATCAGCTCGATCAAATTCTTTTTGGGACTCTTGAAGCTCATCGAAACCGCTGTTTTTGTTCCAAACCACCAGCGAAGTGTGGATCTGAATCTGCACATAAGGCGCATTTCTTTGAGTGTGTCTGCCATGCTTGTCGTCAAACCAGAATTTGCGATATTACCTCAGATGAAAGGTGTATTATATTTTATTGGATTATGATAATTGATAAGGGTTGTAGCACTTAAATGGAAGATGATGACCGAGCCTACGTTTCAAGAGTTTTTGGAAAAGCATTTGGTCATATCTCCGCAGCTTTCTATTTTCTTGGACGCATTCACAAGTAAACATTTCATATGCCGGGTTCTTAGGTTTCTCACTTCACTCATATAGTTTCGTTGCTTGGGTGCCCTATCACGTTGGTGAAAGTCCTCAAACGGTTGCCAGAAACGCTCAAAAATTTGGAATTACTGAACACGGTGAACCAGTTAGGCTCCACGAAGCTTCAGATATTTGAACGTGAGGTAAAAAAATATGAAAAAATGCAAGAGGATGCCAAAAATCAGAAACATCGTGATTCTTATGTTGCAGCAGAGAAAAAGTTGCGTGAACATACTGATAAGGTGGACAGATATAAGGCTGCAAGCGACCGTGCTTTAAGGTGAGCGCTGATGTAAAATATTATCATACTCAATTATAACAGTGATAGAAAAATGATATCGCGAAACCTACTCAAAATGGGAATTCCAGGCATCACGGTGGCAGGCCTTGAACACTCGACAGAATCTGTTCGAAGCGAAGAGGTGCCACCAAACGTCAAAATTTTAGTGCGAAACGTCGAGCGAACTCTGGTTATGGCGAATGATGTGGCAGAGATGAAGTCCTTCCTTATTCAATTGGCTGCATCGCCTTTGCCACCCAACTTCTGGCCGACTTGTTTTCTATCGTGCAAAGTGGAACCACAAACGATTGCCGCAGAAATAGAAATGTTCGAGGAAGAATGGATACAGAGGAAAACCGGATTGCTCCTGAACAACACCGTCACTACACCAGTGAGTTAGAGAGAATATTTGTGTTCAATGATAATGATGTGGTCTAGAAACTTATTTTTGGAAACGCCAAGTCTCGAAGTCTTTCTGTCAAGTGCTTGGCACACCTCTTTTCGAATGCTGTACACGTTCACGTTGAATTCAGCGAAGACGATATTTTTGATGCTGCCGATTTGATACGGGTTGCTCTTAATCTTGTTCGCATTGAACGTCACCGATCTCTGCCCGAACCCTGCCAGATAACCACGAACACATTCCTGGAGACTCAAACTGGTGGTGTCAAGTATTTGGACTCTGTTTTGGAAGGACACAGATCGGTTTCGACAGGTGATAAATGTAGCAACAATTCACTGCGAGATTTCCCTTGTGCTCAAATTGAAGTGATGTTGGCATTTGTTCAAATGGAGCGTGTGAATTCAGCTATTTTCGAAATTGCATACATCGCAATAACCGAAAAAATGCAAGAAGTTGAACAAACCGTCATTCACCAAACGACGAATCGGTATCAAAAGATTCAAGAACAAAGTCAAGCCAAAATCAATCAAGTTGCATCAGCTGCAAGTGGAATTCAAAAGAAGAAGTCGTTTGCTATGGCACAGACTGATTCTGCAGAGTTGCTTAAATGGTTTCTGTCACGCTTGAGCATTTCTGGTACCTCAGAAACTGGATCGCAATACGATCGTGGCATCCATCAAATAGCGGCTTTTTTGCAAGCTAGGGTTATTAAACTTATTCATAAACAGGAAGGGTTAGCTTCGGCTCTTTGTAACTGTATAGAAAGCATGACGGAGTCCTATATGAAATTGCGAAACAATGCGGCTTTTCTTGGATCATCTGTAAGTAAGTTTGTTGTGCTGAATTTCTAAGGTTAGAGATAGATTTCCGATCAAGCGGCATTCTGTTGGAGAGACTCGCCCAAACTCAATGCGTCCAAGTATGTGACGGAATACTTAATGTGTTGTTTCGAAATCTTGATGACAGTTGGATTTGGTCTTGGGATGCGCACTTTCCCTCAAAAGTTGATTGAAGTACCTGATTCGGGCACCTTCATGGAAAAGTTGCTGACGAACGAGTACTTTGAGCCAATCCCTTCTGAGAACAGGTTTACAGGTCATTTTCATGAATAATTTTGCAACTAATTTGGTTCAGACCCAACAATATAAATCCGAATCTGGAAATGGCGGTGTCTTCCATCCTTCAAATCGTTGATGAAGCAGACTACGTGTTACAAGAAGTTTCGTCTTTTACTTTTGGCCATGTGATGGATTGGATTTGGAGAGTCCATGATAAGTTAGAAACCTGCGAGAAACTCCTGCTTGAGGTGATAAATTTAAAAAACGGTTGTTGAAAATTGAACTATTCTCCCATAGCCAAATGGTAGAAAGTTCAATACTAAATTTTTTGGAGAGATTTATTATACCCTCATGGAACAGACCACCAAAAATCTTGTTGGGAACATGGAAAGAGTGTATTTGTTATATTTGATAGATAGCACTAGTAAGGGCCTGAAGAATTGACACAGATTAATCTTTTGTTGCATTATTTTAATGAATACATTCATTTGATTGAAACCGGGAATACGCAACGAGAAAGGGGAAAGAAATTTAATTCCACGTTATAGAAATGAATTTCTTTATTTCTTAATTGATTTACGGTTCAAGGCAGGTTCAAGGCAGATAAAAACACACACTTTTCTCACTCCATTTCTTCAAGTTAAACAAAACATGCTTGGAGGTGAACAAAGCAAACTGATCGAGCTCAGATCAAGAGAGTCCAAGTACCGCGCTTCTTTGGAAAAGGCTGAAAGCGAGTTTCAAGAGGGTAAATTCACCCGCCTTTTGAACGCCGTCAAAGAAGAAATTCGCGAGCTTGAAGAGAAGCAATCAACCTTCGCTTCGGCACATTCAGCTCTACTTCTCAGCTCAGCTAATGTTGATATTGGCCAAGCAACAATGTAAGCTAAACTTGTTGCTTCCAGCCATGTTTCTTACATTATTTAAGGGAAACAAAAACCGAAGTCGGAGTTGCCGAGTCCACAGCAAGAACTACACCCACTGTTCCTCCTGGCAAGGGTGATATTCGTAACGACGAACTTGTTCCCCTGCGTACTGAAGTTGCTCAAGTAGCTGTTGATATTCCTCCATCTGTGCCTCTCGGGTCGGCTAGAGTTGGAAATGGACACGTTTCTTTGTGAGTTGAACATTTCCAATCAATACAATTTCTTACGCCAACGCAGGATCAATGCGATTGATCCAAATGCGAAAACGTCCACTGTCTCTGGTGCTGTTGTCAATGATCCAACTCCACACAAAACCCTCGAACTTGAAGTCGGTGAATCCACAGCAAGAACTACACCCACTGTTCCTCCTGGCAAGGGCGAAATTCTTAACGACGAACTTGCTCGTTTGCGCGCTGAGCTGGCTCAAGCAGCTGTCGAGGTTTCCAACTGGAAGGCGTCGCTTGCCGCTGCAGACACCGAGTTCAAGATGAACAAGGCGCAGAAGATGCTCGACAATGTAACTGCCGAAAAAGACAAACTCTTCATGGCTGTTTCTGCGTTGGTGGGCAAGATTTCTGATCGAGGACACAGTGAAACCCAGGCTGTAGTGACAGGCTCTGTTACCCAATCTCAAGGTCCTTCCAGTAATCTGCCTGCCAAGCCTTCCAATCTTGATTTGGAGATTGCCAGTGGTGATATCTTAAATCAACTTCTTAATGATGAAGCTGCAGCTTGGTTGGGACAATCAGGTCTGGCTGAATTCAACACACTCACGGAAATCTCTTCATCTGTTTTCAACAATACGGCTACAGACAGTAACTTGATGGCCCCTGTCATTACAGCTTTGGAGTGGCATGATGCACACTCGGACTTATTATTCAGCGAAGAACAGCCTCCTCTCTCTAATTCGAAGGTTGTTTCTGCGACAAAATTGCACAAGAAAGTTGTTTTCGGCCCCGTGACCCCTTCCAGTGCAGAAATGTATTGCTTGCTTTTGCTCACCAGGGAGCAGGCTTCCAATGGATCAGGTCTGTCATAATATTTGGATTCCCTGTTATAGTTAACCTAGTGGTTAAAAGTCGCCAAGATTGTCATTTGCCAAGCAGATATTGAGCGCCTCAGCAACGACTTGGTCCCAGGATCGTACACGTCCCTTTCCAAGATCGATTTTAAAGTTTTGAATAATATTAGCCTTGCCTTGGTTGGCGTGTAAGTTGTTCATTCCTCGCTATGAAACTTTTTTGTTCCTAAATACAGATATCAGGTATGGAAATAAGGCTATGATTGCAAAATATCTTAAGGCGAAGGGATTAGTGTCAGAGAGCGTATACGAAACCATGATTTCCGGCAAAACGAAGGGGATTGTGGGGAGGAATGCAGCTGAATCTTGCCTCGAAAGTGGACTCTACTTGCTGTGGAATAAAGCCGCTAAGGCCACAGATGGCGTCGTTGTATATTGGCCTGAAGATTCGACTTGGAGCGACGACAACCAAGCATCTGTTGCCAGAAATCGATCGACGTTTATGCGGTACGTCAGCCTATCTTGTATGTACAGCAGGTTAAATTGGAAAAAAATTACAGCTACTTGTCAAAAGTTACAGTGCAGCAAATCTGTTTGTTTGGCATGGCTGATGGCGAAATGATCGCTTTGAACGAAACACCCACAAACGTGGACAATTTTGACGAGGACAATTTTGACCAGGAAAGAGGCTGGCTGGAGATTGAAGAAACCAGTTTACAGGCAAGTTCACTGTCTGATACGTGAAGAATAACTTCTTGATAGGAAGAAGGCGCCTTTGCTGGTGTTGGCTTCAAGTCTGTATACAGCCGACTGTTGATGTCCCCAAATACACCCACAGTCGTGACTGGAAGTTCGACTCCAGGCGTTGTCGTTCAAAAGCCGGTTGGAAGGTCTGTCGAGCGCAACTTGCTGCAAGGTGACTTCATTGATTTTGCGAGATTGATATGGTTCGTTGTCATCTTTCCCACTACCTTATAATTAAGTTTAATTTTAACAGTCAGGGACGTCTACCCTTTTCTTTTGCATGTGATCTTCCAGAGTGGTTCATTCGATACTTGGTTGAGCACGGTTTCCAGTTACGTGCCCCTGAGGCAACTGCTGCATGGAAGGCGTCTATGCAACATATTCAGGGTGAAAAGGATCAAAAACGTGCTGCCATCGCCAATTTGGCACAAGACCAACTCGAAGTTCGTTCCTATATTTCAAACAAGTTCATTAGTCATTTGAACACGCTTGTGCGTTATAAAGAAGGCCATACGACGATAACATATTCCCAAGCGTTCGAAAAAGCGGTTGACGAAAGGGTTTTGGCCATCGGTAAGCTGACAACCCGGAATATATGTTTTAACTCCTTGTCCAAGTTAATGTCCTTCCCACGAATATGGAAAATGAGCTTCGAACGCATCTGAAGCAAATCGACGGAAGTGATTTTGGGCCACTGTTAAGTGAAATTAAGAAGTCACGGCCTTTATACGACCGTTACAGCTACCGTAATCATTGCGGGTATCTGAATGCTGTACTTGAATCGACGGACCCAACGAACCCATTCCGTTCGTCTGTGATGGATGCGTTTGCAGATTGGGCAGACAGAAAAGAGAGACAAATTGCCGACTATTTTGTCAACGCTTATAACAAAGCTATGCGGCAGCAGTATGAATCAGAACTCACGGAGGCGGCTCGCATCCAGTCGAATGAAGCCAATTGCAGTTTTCGAGAAAGCTGCAACTCCCTCTTTGAAGGCGATATTGACTCTAAATGGGAGCTCTTGAGCATACGGGAATTAAATAACACTCGGCGAACAGGTGGTTAAAGATCATATCACACTTTTGGTTAACCACATTTTTATAGTTTCGTGGAATGAAATTCGAGTTATTCCGCCTTCCAAAGCTTGTGAATTGTACCAATTTCGTCTTACTCAAGAGGATATGTTTGCGTTGGGTGACAACTCAGTAAGCTTATCGCCTTATCTCTCCCAGTCCCCTACGGCAACCTTTTCCATGGGAGAGAAACAAGTTTTGAGACTTTGTCATGTGACCGAGAAGCATCTTATTCTTGTTATTGACGACACTGAAGCCGGAAAATGCTTTATCTATGCACGAGACCATAACAAGTTCGACTACTGTTCTCCTATCAAAGAGCTGCACCTTTCTCGATTGCCAGATTACAACCTTGCAATATACGAAAAGATGGGAAAACTTGCGTTCGTATCAGCATCGTTGCAGGTTGTAATTTTGACTTCTGCGTTTTTGGCTTCTAAAATCTATCTCAGCTGACTATTATTGAGTTCCGTGATGAGTTCAAACGTGCTGATGCAACTCAGATTTCTTTGAAAGATTTCTATCCCGAGAATGCAGATTTCAAAGAAAGTCGTGTTTGTTGGGTAAATGATAGAGAAATATGCATAATCGAATCAACTGGGCGGTCTCGTATTTTCATGGTCGCTTCGTTGAGTTGATTTCTGGAATTGCATTTTAAATGTCTGACTGTTAAAAACAGACGTCAATTTCGTCCGGCTATGCTGAAACTTCCTGCAACCGCCACGAACCACAAATCATCCCCAGACAATTCGTGCTTGATGTATCTGAATGATAGAAAGCTCAATTTTGTCTTTTGGAACAGCTTTGGATCAGACAATTGCAGGCCACACGAGATTGAATTTTTTGATGAAGTGCCATTTGCCCTTGTTGGCTTTGGGGATGGAAAAGCACCTATTACTCGTATGTATCTGCTCTCTATAGAGTCATCGCCAGACATTGGATTTATTCGTTCTATCTCGTTGAAAATCACAACAAAGCAGTCCAAGTAAGAGGTTTCTTCTCTTTTCTTGATCTCACCAAGTTCGTTCAGTCTGGTGATTAGAAGTCGCGCGCCAAATGCACGCAATACGCACCATAACGCTGAGCAAAATGGATCTTATCCAACATGTAACTGCTATATCGATGTGTGGTACGACATTTGGAGGGGTGAGTAATATAGAATATTGAAATGTTGCTGAAACAATTATTGACAGAATTCCCGCTCGCCGCTCCACTCAAGCGGAAAGCCATAACTGTGTCAAACCTTCCGCCTTCAATTCTGTTTGTTGCTGATGGTTTTATAGACGACAACAACCTCCGTTTGTATTGGATCAACAAAATTAAGTGTGGTCGAAGTATTAATATTTGTAATCCACTCACCGCTAATTTTGCAGAAAATTCAATGAAAAAGTCAAGAAGCCTACAATTGTCATGATTGGCGGGCAGCGAGTCGATATTCTGGCTTCCATCGCCATATCAACAAAACGCTTCCATTCTGTAATAGACGAGGATATACCACTCTCCAAGTTCAAAATGGGGGAATGGTTAATTGGATTGGTCTGCCTCATTCCAATTCAGCTTGCAGTTGCAAGGAACAATCAATTCCTTCCTATGATTGATGGGATTTCTTCACTCAGCAACGACCGAGCAATGATGGGAAAAAATACTTCGGAAATTGCCAATCTTCTTACAATTGGTTGGCTGGAATCTATCTTTCATTATTACTCCGATTTGGTGACTCTGCTTATCAATCCTGTTTTGTGTATTAATGTTGTTGCAGCCGGTAAAGGTCATATCCAGTCTTGGAGAACAGTCTGTTGGAAAGTCGTACACCTTGAACCATTTGGTATCGTGAGATTTATAATAGTGCAACCATTTATGTCTGTTTAGGCTGATACTTCGTTTGCTGGGTCGGCTATGCGAACAACTGAGGGGGTGTGGATGGCGGTTTCACCGACAGAGAATTACTTAACTGTGTGTATGGACTTTGAGGGATTGAATTCAGTGGAGCGATCTTTACAAGAAGACAATTTGCTGGTTCTGTTGTAAGGACTAAGGCTCTCTAATATGTTATCTAAAGTCTTACCCAGTAACACTGCAATCTCGAATTATATCTTGTTCCGCAACAACATAGCCATGTCACGAGCTGTACAAGAAATGTTCAAGAGGTGTTTTGTTTTTAACTATAGCAAAACAATTGTTAATAACATACGGGTAGCTTTCAAGCATCTTCATCCATACTGGAACCTGAGAAGAATCGACCTCACTTATTCAACTCTGTCCTAGTTGTTGTCATTAAAGATATCGAGGATCATCAGAAAACCGATATTGAAACTGAATTTCGGTAAAACTTCTTGCAAAATACGTATGAATATTTACTTCGTGTAAGCAACAAAATTGAAAAAATAGTTGCGTCTGAACAGGCAAATAATTTTATAACCAGGCTTCATAATAAGCGTGTTAAAATTGTGGGTTGTCTATTTCTTTCAATTCATCTTACTTTATTTCTTAAAAGGTTCCTTGGCCATTCTTCCAGACACCAGACTTCTACAGGCAATTCAATCTTGAAGGAAATTTTATTGACAAACGATTGGACACACGACAACAGTACCCTGGTGGATTAAAGTTCTTAAATGCTGTAAAAACTTTGATGGCGAAATTGAAGGTAATCTACTCCTGTCAAGTATCAATTTGTCCTAAAATGAAATATTAGATTTCAGATTGGAGCTCAATGGATTCAAGCCTCATCAAAACACGTGTGACGTGGCTCATAGAAACTTTGCCAAATGCACTTTCCGAAGGATGCGTTGAAAAAACACCTGTTAAGGAGCCACTTAGGGTAATCTTGCTGCTGCAATCAAATATCTCACTTAAATTTTGGATTAGGATCTGAATACTGGTGTTTTGATTGAGAACACTGATGACTCAGAGTTTAGCTTGCCCTTGAGAAGCATCGACACTGCTGCAATTAAGAATGTTGTTATTCAGTACGAGAATATTTGTTCGCGTGATGGAGCAGATGAAGAATGTAAAGAAGGAGAAGTGTTTGAAACAAAGTGGAAGCTTGGCTTGGCTGCCCACTGTTCTAAGCTCTTGGCTGTTCGATTTGCAACTGTCGATCTGTGGATTCAAAGCAATGTCAAAGGGTTTCCATCAGCCAATAACGATGTTGTCCAACTGTTGCGAATCCTTGAGAAACAGAAGCAAGACGTTACAGAGTCATTCAATTTCTGTGCCCAAGCTTGCTCAGCTGATACAAAGTGTTTGCTGACATGTATTCAAGTGACTCATGACGGTGTTCATGATTGTGGTACAGACCACATTTGTCATAGAAATTGCGATTTTTGTCAAAAATTATGTGGACTGGGGTAAGTCATTCCACCAGTTTGAATTGATATTAAACTCATCTTTATACAGTGCTGGACATCATGGCGATCATTTTTGTGTGAGTACTGTATATTTGACAGAATTTTTGAATGTTTTCTAATTTTGCTGTAACAGAGCGTTTCTGAACATTGCTGTGGGCTTCCTTGTGATTTAAATCAAACGCAAGGATGCTCTCATGCGTGTGTAAAGGTATGAAATCGTTGTGCAATTGCTGTATGGTAACGTATTTATTATATCTAGCAAGCACGCCATCCTGCAACAGAAGGTCACCTCTGTGCTTCGAAGAGTCACAAGTGTATGGAAGTGAGTTTCTAAATTGTTTGCTCTGCAAATTGATTCGCAATTTTCAGTTATGCGCTCTCCGTGATATTCCAACAAAAAACGGCGAAAAGTTCACTTGTTTGAATATGTGTGATGCATTGCATGATGTCGAACATGATCGCCATGCTTGCAAAGATACTCAGTTATGCCCCATCCTATGCAAGCTGTGCCAGCGTCCTTGTTCTTCACAGGACCATTTTCATGCTCTTAACCCCGACGCGATTCATTTATGTGGATTGGATCACCCGTGTCCAGAGCTTTGTGCGGATGACGGTATTTGCGAAGTTCCAGTCGTGCCAACTGAAGAATCAGCTGTATATCAGGGAACCCTCGAGACATTCACATTTATTCGAGTGAGTTTGTTTTGACACGTTGACTTCACGTTTTAACTTCTGGCAGTATGTACAAATGGCGAAACGACTTCAATGCAGCCAAAGAATCCCTGCAGGCAAAATAACACATGACGGCTCCCACTCTCACATCTTGAAACTGAGTCAAGAGGAAGAGGCGGTATTGTCGGAAAAATACGAAGAGACCTTCAACAGTTTGGTTGCCCAGTTTGGCAAAGATTCAGAGCAAGTGAAAACCCACATTCAGAGTCACAAACCCAAGAAAATTGTTCACTTTTGTGCGAAGCAGTGTAGTGACTGCAAGTTGAGTTTTGATTTGAATGTGAATGATCTTAAAACGTGTTTTCCAGCTATTACTGTAAATTGGAGCACAACCACGCAGAAGATTCACACGATACATCACACGGAAACATGATCAATACTACTTGGACATTGGAAGATGATACAGGATTTGTTGAAGTTCTGGGACGTAAGTACGCGAGCGGAGATGGAGGAGCGGCAGTATATTGCAATCTTGTGTGCGGAGGACTTGGTCGCCATGTTCATGTCGCAAATTGCCAATATCAATCCGATGAATCTGGGGGTCGGTGCTCAGGTGGTACTCACCACGAACATGTCAACAATCGTATGGCCCCACACCCAGACATACCAAAAGATTTTATAAGCCACGAAGAAAAGTGGAAACGTTCTGGATTCAAAGACCCATATACAAATGAGGTGAATGTCTAATTTTGCAAGAATTAGTGTACTGAAGAAATATAGATGCAAGCTGAATTCAAGTTGTGTGACGCGTTTTGCCCCGATCCTGTCCACGAAACCAAGCAATATTGTACCTGTTCTTTGTTTCACGCACCAGTTGCATTTATTGAGCCTGGCAAGGCAGGAACTATTTCTTCAAATGGGCACCTCTTCCCATGTACACATTTGACGAGCTCTGCCCATCATATGTAAGTGTGTATGGTTTTCTTGCATAGCTGACTCTTGCACAGCATTTTTGTGCTTGACAGATCTGGTTCAATGTCGTCCTCGTCAGCAAAGCCACTTGAAGGAACTCCTGTCACTGCTTCCTTGATGCGGACTCATCCAAACTGTCTCGGCGCGGCTTATAGTGCCTGCTTCTCTTTCTGGACCACCCGCGAAGCTGTTTATTCTACCAAAAATATTCCACGTCAAGACGCTTATTCTGTTGTCCTGTTTGATACTGGCTGTGTTGTTCCTGTTGAGAATGACTTCAATAGTTCTCCAACAGAGCTTCTTTCTGTCTTGCAAAATTACTTTGATTGCGGAGGTACTGATTTTGCCAGAGCAATGAGGGAAGTGCAAAACCTGATCGACAGGCATTGGTCGGATGATTGGTGAGAATAATATTGTTGTCTCAAAAAGCCCTAAGACTCTGTTTGAAAGCACTCCCATGGTAATTTTTTTGAGTGACGGTGGAGATTCATACCCTCAGCGTGAAATGCGGGTATTTACGGACAGTTTGTTGGCCAAACAGTGAGTGTAACGTTCGTGTTTGTTTTCTATCGAAGTACTCACAGCGTTTGCAGAACTCCTGTTCAATTCCATACAGTCGGTTTTGGAAATTACTCGTTTGAGACATTGTCCCAAATGGTGAATGAGTGTAACGCTAAAAATCGTTCTGCAGGAAATGATTATAATTGCGGTGCTTATACAGCTATTGGGGAGATTAAATTGACCGAGACATTTATGGGTATTGCAGATTCCCTGACCAAGCGAGCAGCTCTTGCTTCCTCTTAAATCAGAATTATATTGAGTAAATAAACTACGTCTGCCGTTTGATCCAACCGTTTCTCATTTCAGTTAATTCATGCTTAGAGCTAATTGTGTATTTCCTTTCTGTTCACTATCATCAATTGGCTCTCCTGAATATAGAAATATATGAAAAGCCATGTTTTGGTACTGTGAGGCTAAGGAGGAACAAACTGCAAACAGACGAAACCTTATTGAATCTGCGATGTGTGATGATATCTGGCTTTTAAACCTATATTATTCTATCTGATTTATTGCAACTATTACTGCTGTTTAACACCCTTTTCTTCCAATCGTGAATACGTAACATTGTTTTGCTCCTTGAAATCGGGGAACTCCTTCTGCAACCAAAGAGCTGCAACTCCACAAGTAATAAGCGCATAAAGTCGAGAACAACGATAATAATTGCATAATTCTTGTTTTTTCATTGTTATCAAAGCACGCAGAACATTTTATCACGCAGCGCCTTTGGAGAATGGTACAGAGTTTTTTTTACTTATTCTGTTTGCCAATATGATGAACGAAATAACCGTGTCCAGTCAGGTTACATTTAAAATAATTCCAAGCTTTATCGTTTTTGTTGCTGTTTATTTTCTTGTTTTCAAACTCCACTGATTCAATGATGAACAAGTTTGATTCGCGACACCAGGCCGAGAGAGTTGTTGAATTTCTGGCACTCCTACAGCAAAGTTCATCACAAGACCCGCTGCAATATGCCATTCAATATGACAGTGCTAAGCAAAAAACGGGATTAACTGATGAAAACAAAGAATTCTGACGCTTACAAACAACCAAATCCCTGGGTTATCAGCGACAAATCTCAATACTGCATACCCAAACCAATTTGACGCTCCGCCTGTAGCTTCTGGCAACGCGTTCACATTTGTCCCATTCAATGGTGCTGTCCAACCTGAAAACCCTGTTGCATTTCCGGGCAAACACCCATTATCGTCGTATGGACACGCTGTTATGGATACAACATCTCGCCGCACAGGATTCTTATTTGGATAGGTCCTTGGAATACTCGCAAGACTATTGGCAACCCCCATATCCATAACCCAAAACGACTGACCATGCAAATGCATTGGATGTTCACCTGATAAGCTGCTTAGAAATAATTGTGGACAACAAAAAAAAACGGAATCATACCTGCATCATCATTCCGCACAACAATGTCCACGACTTGTCCAGTTTTGACGAATATTGTGTTTGATGCAGCTTCAGGAATCCATTGAGATCCGTGTTCCCATGCTTGATTCAACAAAAAATCACCCATAAGGGGAGTGTATGAATTTGTGAAATGAAGGTCCCATTTCCCATCTTTCAAAGTTGACACGGACGGATATGCTTTTTGATAGGTATCATTTCCTTTTGTTGTGAATTCAAATTCAAAGAGAACGGTAACGTCGTTGGCGCCTATTGGAGGAGGTTGCTTTGGCTCACTGGGGACAAGATTTGTATCAATTAAAATTGATGGATTTTGAAGTGGCTGTATTGTGATTGGAGCTTTGGCGGGAAGGACTTTGTTGTAATTTAGAATTGCCGTGACAGTTGGATTCATTCCGACAGGCATGATGTTGGTTGCCGTCCACGGATCGCCGTGATACATTACAGCGCGCATTAAATAGTTTCCTATTGGTTGGTTTGCTGTTACCAAGACCCTGCACTTTTTTTAATTTGGCAAACTTACACCAAACTCACTTACGAATACCGCTGCGCAATATTAATCACCAGCGAGTCAACTGTGTAGGGTATAACATCAACACTATCAACTTCAATGACAGTCAATGAGTGCCCATCAATACTGAAAAGAAACGCTGCAAAACTTGCTGCATTGCAAACCCTCAATCGAATCGTTTCTCCTACCCCAATAGTCTGCACATAAGCCTGCTTCTCCTGCTGAACACAAGTCACATTTGGATTCTTTGTACATTCAAACTGTCCAATTCCGTTGATAAGGCCAGAGTCCCAAATTGGCTCAATACCATCAGGATTTATCGCACCATCTAGGTACCGCTCAAGAAGGACTTCAGATTGCTCGTGGTACCAGTCTGAAAGAAGGAGCATCGCTTCGGAGCTGTATGTGGCTGAAGGGGAAGCATCGAAATCAACATGGTTGTCGTTGGGGTCATGGATGATCATAGGGCCCTTGAATCCATCTACGTAGTGTTGTTTGTACTAAAATTACAATTCTGTGTTAGTTGATGTCGAATAGATTTACAGTTTTTTCTTCATATAAAAGAAACCTTACATGACCGTGCCAAAAGAATGTTCCGTCAATATCACCCGTTGTGAAATTATAAGTATATGTTTGGTTTGGTGCGATGGGGCATTGCGTAACACCGCTGGGGCCGTCCATAAAGGGTGTTCCTCTTTGATATAGTCCGTGAAAATGTATCGCGGTTGGAACAGTCAGATTATTAGTGAGGTGTAAAATGATGCGGTCTCCTCGAGTTACTTCAATGACTGACTCAAAACTGGGCCGTCCATTGACGCCTAGCGTAAAGCGAGGGACACCATCGAGATTCTGGATGAAATTCGAAACTGTCCAGTAATAGACGATAGTTTTTGGCTGGTAAACATATTTTGTGGTGTTGGTGGAGGTGGAGGGACGGGTGAGGAAAAGCGACAGAGTGATTATGGCTGCAACAAGTGCAAGTGCAAGGAATGCAATTCCAACGCGAAAACAGATTCCTTTTTTTGCAGTTGGAGACGAAGGAATATGTTTTTCCTTGTCGATATCAAGAAACGATGTTCTTTCGGTGATAATAATGTCTTTGAGGAACGGTTTTTCTGAGATCAATTCGTCATCTGGAATTAAAGTCCCAATGCTGAGGAAAACATTGGGATCACGATTAGATTCCTCAACGGGAAAAGCATCTGGAATCGGATCGGCCGAGTGTACTGTTGAGCCTGGGATTTCCATCGCTTTAACGCGTTTTTGTTACAAGTAAGTTGAACAGAGATTACCCATGAATTGGCAATCTCGGGAGGAATGAACGAATCAAAGCATGCTATTGCCTCTTCTTGAATTCCATAAAGTACATTTTATGAAAGTGAGGCATTTGAATTGAAAAAGACACAAGGAAATGGTTTGCAGCCACTTGCCCACATCAGCAACGCCAAGCAACCTTCGCAACGGAGTGCACAAGGATGAATGCACGCATTGTTTTGTGAATACGGTAAGCGCGATTGGGTTGCATTAGCCTAGGAAGGAAAGTGGGGCGAAGAGAGTGATACCTTCGCTGGGACACTGTTTCGAACAACGTTTAATTGAACCAACAACCAACCAACCAACAAACAAACAACCAGACCGCCGACGACGGCCTCGATGTCTGTCTCACGTGCTTCAACGGCGCGTGTCGGTCGCACGGCCACTCGGCGGCCCACGCGTCAAACTTCAACCACAATCTGTCGCTGAACATCCGCCGTGTTGCCCGCGCTGCTCCCGAGGTTGTTTATTACTGCTTTCTGTACTCTGTTTGGCTTAACCCTAACCCTAACTCGAATCGAATCAAATCGAATGCACTAACAGAAGGATGCCGTCCCTCCCCCGTTAAAGAAGATTGCAATTCAGGCGGAACCAGACGAGGCCACGCTCTTTGACACAATCACTCAAGTAAACTGTGTCCAGTGTGGTCCTGTTCCAACGGATGCCTCTCAGAATGTGTGTTGATTTCACTCCCTAAATTACTCGCTTGGCTCTTTTCCTTCTCACACACTTTCAACACTTAGCTTTCTGCCCTCGTGTCCGCCGTTCTCAACGCAACTTCCTCGCAAAAGAAATCTGATATTCAGGCCTGGGAAGAAGTCGTCAGTGCCTGTGAACACACAAAGAATCTCATCCAAGGCCCTCCAAAACCACTCGAACGCCAATGTAAATTCAACTCTCCGCCTTTCCTCTCAGACTATCTATAAATTAATTCGTCAAAACAAATTAGCCCTTGCCCACTGTAACTCTTGCGAACTTAAGGAGAATCTATGGCTCTGTCTCACTTGTGGAAACTTGGGTTGTGGACGCCAGCAATTTGGAGGCGTCGGTGGAAATGGACACGGAATGGCGCATTTTGATGCATCGCTTCACCCAGTCTCCGTTAAATTGGGTACAATTACCCCTGAAGGCGGAGCTGACGTGTACTGCTACTTGTGTAACGAGGAACGCTTGGATCCTCTTCTTGGCGTACACTTGAAAAACTTTGGAATCAATATTGCAAGTGAAGTTCAGACGGAGAAGACTTTGACTGAGTTGGTGAGTGCCTATTCCCTTATACAACTTACAATTTAAATCAACCCATCAAAACTAGCAACTCGAACAAAACATGAAGTTTGATTTCAGTATGACGACAGAAGACGGAAAGGAACTTGTACCCCTCTTTGGTCCTGGATACACTGGTCTTAAAAACCTTGGAAACACGTATGATTCATTTTTCCTTCTCCTTCGTCATTTAACCGGAAACTTATTCCAGCTGCTACATGGCCTCCGTCCTCCAAGTCCTATTCGCTCTCCCATCCTTCCAAGACCGCTACTTCCAACCAGGCCAACACCACATCTCCGTCTGCAAAGACACTGCCGCATCCTGCTTCCACTGTCAAATGGCGAAAATCGCCGACGGTCTTCTCTCAGGAACTTACTCACTCCCCGCAAACGAGCAAGCAACGGGACAAGACGGAATCGCGCCAGGAATGTTCAAAACCCTGACGTCAAAGGGACACCCAGAATTTTCAACTATGCGTCAACAAGACGCACAAGAGTACTTTTCTCATATCGTGAAACTTGTTGCGCAGAAGGAACGCGCTGGAGGACGGGACCCGTCGAAAGTGTTCCAGTTTTCGATGGAACAGCGATTGCAGTGCGTTGAATGTGGGTGTGTCAAGTATGTAAAGGAACCGGTGTCAGAGCAGGTGCAGGTTCCTGTTCCAGGTAAAGAAGGAGATGGTGTTGATGTTGTTGTTGGGTTTGACGCGTGTCTTGGAAAGTTGTTTGGAGAGGATGTCAGAGAGTTTGGTTGTCCAAAGTGTACAAAGAAGACCGCTGTTACATGGTATGTATCCTTTGTATTCTTCAATTTGGTTTACGAATTCCATTTCCGTCAGTTCTACTCGGTTCAGTACTTTCCCAGAGGTTCTTGTATTGCCCATGAATCGCTTCATTCAAGGATCCGATTATGTCATGAAGAAGCTCAGTTGAGTAGCCCGATTTATAAATCCAGTCCAAATACTTAAATTGAAATATAGATGTGAGCATTGCTGCACCTTTGAAGCTGGACTTGAGTGTATACAAGAGCAATGGTGTGCAACCTGGCGAAGTCCTGTTCCCAGAAGAGTCTAGTTGAGTCTACTTTAATTGAATACTTGAACATCCCACTCAATCAATCTTAAAGGCGTGTCTGTCGAACCAGTTGTGGATGCAGCTGCGTTAGACCAACTTGTTGGAATGGGATTCTCGGAGCTGCGTGGAAAGAAAGCGCTGATCAAGACTGGCAACAATGGAGCTGAGGTTGCAATGAACTGGTTGTTTGAGCATATGGAGGATCCTGACATTGATGACCCAATTGAAGTTGGAGCCGGCGGTGCTAGTGGTGGAGCTGGAGATGCCAACATTGATTATGGGCCGTTGATGGATATGGGATTCACGCTGGCACAAGCCAAGAAGGGAATGGCACAAACTGTAAGTGTGAATCAACTTTTTGCAAGGACAATTTTTGTGCTCAAGATTCTCACTTAGGGGAACAACTTGGAACGTGCGATTGATTGGTTGTTTAGCCATGCAGGGGAAGACATGGCAATCGACGAGGAGCCTGTGGCAGCGTCAGGAAGCAACGACAAGGAATCCAGCGCAAATCCTCGTTATGAATTGATTGGATTTATTTCACACCGTGGAACTTCCGCGCATTGTGGTCACTATGTTGCGCACATCAAGAAGGGAGATTCGTGGGTGTTGTTTAATGACAACAAGGTTGCTGAGGTTCCTGATATTCAAAAGGCTGTTGGAGAAGCCTATATCTACTTTTACAAATCTGTGTGATTTTGTCTTCATCAAAAGTTATAAAGTTATCTCCTCTTTCATCCACTTTTTTCCATAAAAATGATATCAGAATCGAGTGGGGTTGTTGCGGGCGGCACAGGACTTGGCGCAGCACCGGGCGACGGGAAAGCCAAGGAAAAGGAGGTTGTGATTGGAGCCGCGGCGACTGGATCGGGCGTGTCTGTTGGGACGCCTGTGCTTGCGCCAGTTGCGGGGCTGTCAAAGGACGGCATCTCTCCCGATCGCGAACTGCGTGTGCTCAAACAACGCGTTGTTGAACTGGAGAAGGTGTGTGTCAAATTCAAGTGGCTGCTTTCTCAGAGGGAGTTGGGGTTAGGGTTAACTCTCTTTTGTTTTCCAGGAGAACGCTGTCCTCAAAAAGAGCTTGTTTGATCTCAGTGTGCGATTCACGTCCTTTGTTCATTTGCTCGAAAAAGAAGGTGAAAAGGTCAGTGTGAGAAGGGGCTCCCAATTCAATTCAACACGATAAAAGACTAACTGCAAATGCTGACTAATTTAGGCAAAAGGATTCACATTCGATCTTGCAACTCTTGATGATGATGCTGATTTAATTGATTCGCTCGTGGGCGATGTGGCCGGTCCTTCAAACTTGACCGAAACCAAACGGCAGAATAATAACTCTCAATTAAATGACGATGTCGACGCCATGTCTGCTTCTAATATCAATGGAAATAACGCCAACAATCTCAATATGACGTCAAACTCGGACGCGCCTGACGACAGCACTCTCTCATCGGCTCCTTCAACAAACCCAACTGACTCCTCGTTAAACCAATCCTCAGTCACAAATTCTACCGCTCTACCACCTCCTACAATCGCATCTCCACCACCCCCTCCTCACAACATCCAAGCCCTCATTGACAAAGACCCTGCATCATCATCCACCTCAACTCCCCACAACCGCCAGTTTTATCTCAAACAGGAACTCAAAGGCCACCAAGGCGCTGTCTATGCAATCCAATTCTCTCCCTGTGGTCGATTTGTCGCTACAGGCTCGTTTGATAAATCTGTCCGTATATGGGAGAGTCCAACGATCGCTACTTCAAATAATGCACTGCAGATTTTGAAGCGCCATTCTTTGAATATTTCGGATTTGTGTTGGTCGGAGGATTCTACCTTGTTACTGAGTGGGGTTAGTGTGTTTTTTTCTGTATAGTTTTGTGCGGAGAGTTGCGAGAGATTTTAATGGATTGAGTTGAGCGAGTGAAAGAGTATGAAAGGATATGGACCCGAGCTGGTTTGAGGGTTTTTGTTGGTTTTAGGTGTTACTTGGACATGTCGTCTTGTGGACGAGTAAGAGATATTTGAAGTTGGCGAAACTGCAGATTAGTGGGAATAGGAAGACTCGGGCGGAGAAAGGCTTGGGAATTCGACGATCAAGAGGATGGAAGTTTGTTGCTAGTTTGCGATAAAAAGGCTGTACTCTTCTTTGACGGGAAGGATCCACGTTAAGATAATGAAGGAGATATTCGGCAGTTGAAGGAAAGGCAATATCGGAAACTGAATCCACATTAATTCTTTGCATTTATTTCTCGACAAACGGAATACTGATTTATTACCATAGGCTTACGACCAAACCTGTAAAACGTGGGACATTGAAAACTCGAAATTCCTGGAATCTTTTGATTGTGACGGATTTGTGCAATGTGTACAATTCAATCCCATTGGTACTTTCACCGTCGCTTGACCCCCCTTCTTCCCAGCTGATCAATTTCAACACTCTCAGACAAAAACCAATTCTATTATGGAACAACGCGAAACGTTCTCGGAATGACGGATCGCCGAACAGCAAGCAATGCAATCACAATCCACAATGACGGAATGATCAATTCCGTGCACGTCTTTAAAGACAATAGCTATGTATTGACCGCAGATTCGAATGGGTTCCTCAAGACATGGGATATTCGTGCTGGTATGCCTCCCCCCAAAAAAACATTGAAGGCACAAGTAACCAAATGACGAAAATAGGAAAGGCGCTTCAAGTTCTGCTGAATGAACCAACGCGGAAACCAATTTCTCATATTAGTGTTTGTCCAATGGCGAATGGTGCGTTTCCGTTCGTATTGCTCATATTTGATGTTAACTTTTGCTTTTTTCTCAGGTGATGAAGAGCCAAGGTACATTGGTGTGAATAGTTACGATAACGGTATATCATATCCCTCTTTTATGTACCTTCCTCTCACTCTCCGCCAGTGATGCGAGTCTACGATCGTGGTTTTGCCCCACCTGAACATGTTCCAAGAATGGTGCACGCATTAAAAGGATATAAGAACAAGAACTGGCCAATCAAAAGCTCATTCCACAGATTGAAAGAAGGTGATCTAAGATATAATCTCCAAACGAATGTTTTTTTGATCATTAAAAAACAACAGCTGCCGTTTCTTCAACGAAACGTACAAACAGTACGGATGATTTGTTTATCAAGGGAGACGCTTTGTTTGATGGCTCTGATTTGTTGAGTGTTATCTCCTTGTTCTCTTTCTTATCAGCACTCAAACAACCTTTCATTTAGAGACAAGCAGCATGGAGAACCAATTATGCTTCTTGCAACTGGAAGCGCAGATCCATACGTCTACTTGTACAATATAAGTGCCACACAGGTCCGTTTTTGTTTTTTTGTTTCTTCCTACAAATGTCAACTGCGGACTTACGCTGCTGTGTTTTTTTGACACCTAGGGATCTAATGAGCTTGTACAACGGTTAGAAGGACACACTGATCGTGTATATGCTACAAGTTTCCATCCCACGGAGCCGATTTTGGCAAGTTGTAGTGCGGACAGCACCATCAAGTTTTGGTACAGCGGAAGACGAAAGCGTCAAGTGTGAGACGCTCTACGTTCCTGATATACCAAATAAAGCGAAGGCCGTGTTACCCACATCCCAAGAAAAACAATATACGCATGCCCAAAATATGCATTTATTGTTATTTTTTCTGTTCAAGACCTTTTCATGGTCTGTTTGATCAAGAGGCCCTTTTTTACCCTGACTATTTATTGCTTGGGAGTGGTAGATGAAGAAGAGGAAGAAACATTTGTCGCAGTAGTAGCAGTAGTCGCAGCAGCAGCAGCAGCCCCATCCGTCTTTGCAGCAGCACCCTTCTCAGTTTCATTCACAAACGCCATCACTTCAGGGATACTAACAACACCATCCCCATCACTATCCAACCGCTTAATAATCTTCTGGATTCGTTCCGCGCCCGGGTTATCCTTCACCATAGACAAAGCATTGTGGATCTCCTCAACAGAAAGCTGGCCTTCAGCGTTTGGCTGGATCACATTCATTTTGGATCCAATCTCGCTATCGATTTTCGTGATTTCCGCTTCGATCTTGGAAATCATCTTTTCGACGCGGGAGGTGACGGCGGCGGCTGCCTTGGACTCCTTGTTGGTGACTTGTTTGAGCTCCTCGATATCCTACAAGTTTTTGTGTGTGTGAGGGGCTTTGGTGGCACAAAAAAAAAGAGGAGAAAAAATTGGTGAGGGAACAATGAGCTTCCCCCTCAAAATACCCATCAATAGGGAAAAGAAATAACAGGGGAGAAAAGAAAATGACTGTGTACGTACCTCGGCAATTTCCTTCTGCTCAACCTTCAAGTCAACCAACTTGGCTTTGACGTCATCCAAGGCAGAGTTGGATACCATGACCTTGATGGCTTCTCCAACCTTCTTGAGCTCTTCCTTGGGGATGTCGACTTCCTCGTGGATATCGGCGGCACCTGTGGAAGCAGTCTTTGCAGCAGTGCTGGCAGCGGTAGCGGCAGCAGCAGGAGTAGCAGCGGCGGCAGCAGTTGCAGCGGCAGCAGGAGCAGCGGCGGCGGCAGCAGCAGCAACAGCAGCGGTGCCCTTAGCCTTCTAAACGAGAAAACTATAAGCAAGGGGCCAAAATAAAATATTAAAAAAAGGGGCGCCAAAACCTCGTTCTCGTCTTGCTCCAACTCATCCTCAATCAATTCTTCCTGCTCCTTCAAGACATTCAACTTTTGGTTGCTAGTAGCGGTACCAGCGACCTGGGCAACCTGTAACTGAGCTTCGTTGACCTAAAATTTATAAATATAAATAAAAAACAGTTTACAACAACAACAGCAACAAAAAAGAGACTACTTACAACTTGCTGAGGCAAACTAGAAAGAGTAGCCTGCAAAGCCCCAGCACTCTCCTTCAACGCCTCCTCCGTACTCAAAGGAATACGCTCACTAATCGTAAAAGCACGACTCAAAATCAAAAGCGATCCAGGAACCCCATGCGTCAAGTGCAAGTCCAACCACTGCGTCAATTCGCTCTTCAATCTCGCAGGAGAGGCGCCAATGGTCTTGATACCACGGTTCTGACAGGCAGCCTGGAGTTCTGGGATGGTCAATGCGTCGACACCTTCCTTTGCGATGGCGGCGTCGTCGAGTTTGAGGGATACGAGTTGGTCGTTGATTTGGTTGCGGAGGTATGTGTCTGTTCCGAAGGCGTTGAGGGACATGTATCGGGCCATGGAGACGAGTTGCGGGCGGGAGAGGGAGTTTAAGGTTAAGTCGTCTTGGAACTTTTTGGAGATTTTCAGGATTTCATCGGTGGGTGCTAGGAGGCCTGAGTTACGGTACTGGTTGGATGCGTCGGATTAGTAATATGGTTTTTTTGGAGGATGTATAATTCCGGAGAAATGATTGTATCTTTGCGGATTGTATCTTTGCGGAAGATTCTGCTGCACGGTTAAGCCTGTAACAGCCCGTATCATTGTTCGCTTCACTCATCCTCATTTCCAAAACACACGATCACATCCTGTGAGTAAACGATGAAACCACAGATATGAACACACCTTTTGGAAAAAATCAGAGAATTCTTTGGCTTTTGCGGCACGAGAAGTACCAGTGATGGCAACCTCTGCAACAGTATCTTGCAAGAACTTTGCCATTTCGAGACGGACCTTGAGCAACTTCTTTTTCTTTTCCTCCTGTTTTTTAATAAATTAATTGTTAAGGTCGCGCATGATAAGTGAGAGGATGAAAGACAGGAAAGAGGGAGGCAATATGCATCAAAGGAGTGTAGTGGGAAACAGAAAAAACTCACAGCTTGGAACTTGCTCTCAAAAGTACTTGGGAGCATATTGGGGAAGATGTAGAGAAGCAAGGGCAGAGCAAGTTCAAGGAAGGGAATGATCAAGATGATGATCATAGGAACGAAACGCAAAAGGTCAGCAACAGTACGTTTAAGCTGCAAGTCTTCACGACGGGACAAGGACTTTCCCTCCATGAGTTTCTTGAGCAGTCTCGCTGAGATACGGGTTTCAGCACCGAGCAGCTGCATACCGACCCAGAGGTGGTGGGCCTCGTCCTTGATGCGCTGGATCAGAGACTTCTTTGGCTCGGCGGGAGCAGCGACGGCGTTCGCAGGGTTCGCAGCAGAGGTGGTAGTAGTAGTAGTAGTGGTAGTAGTAGCAGATGCAGTGGTGGAGGAGGCAGAAGCAGTTGAGGCAGTAGAGGCAGTGGAGGCAGAGGCGGTGGTGGTGGTAGCAGCAGCAGAAGCAGCCTGTTCCAACTCAGCCTTTTCTTCCAGTTGTTCAGCCTTAATTTCCTTGATCACTTTATCAATTGACGTCTCTGGCTTAGGCGGCTTCTTGTCCTCAATGGGAGCAGTAGCACCAGTGTCCTTGGTGGAGACAGTTGAGCCAGGCCCCGAGGCAAAGCTGCGCGTGAACACACTCGATGCTGCGATCATGGACGATGGGTACGACTGAGCAGCCAGCCGTGTCAGTGTCAGTGACTGTGGTGGTGTTGATAGACTAGATCCCCGCAATCCCTTCTGAGGTGTCACTGATACTGGCACTGACACGATCCCACGTGCTCCAGTTGTGCTTGTTCTCACTCCGCTTGATCCAACCGATGCTCCAGAGAACATTGGTTGTGTCCGCGTTCGAGCAGTTAGGCTCCGCGAAGGCCCGGTGACAGCTCGATACATTGATTCAGCCTTTTTTCCTGACACCCCTTCCTGTGACACCACCCCTTTCTTTGACAGCAACGTGGGTCGAAAAACGTGTCTCTGCTTCCTTTATTGGTAATGTAATGATATAGTACAAATCTTATACAGCCGCGCAGTAGTCGCAACCCGTGCACGATAAAAAGTGGCCGACTTGTGGCTGCGAGGCAAACAGCACATGTCCTGCACACTGTTGCCCATGGGTATATACCAGCCCTTGAACCGACTCGATCCATGCATCGATCGGCATCTAATTTATTCCATGGCAATGGCAATGCATTAAAAGGGTACGGGAAGGGGAGAGGGTAAAGAGAAGAGAAGGAGGGATTATACGTCAGCCAAGCTTCTTGCACACCAACCCAACAACAGATTCACTCACATTCGACGTGACAACAAGTCCACAAACACTGCACGAGAACCCACCCTGTCCTCCACCACCACCACCACTAACAGATAAACTTCCCACGTGACACGCAGGACATTGCCGCATCTGTCCATCCACCAACTCCCGCACAATCATCTCTTCAGCAGCAACAAACGCCTCCGCTTCAGCAGCAACAACCTGCGCATTGCTCTGCGCCGCATGCAGCGCCTCGTACGCAGCCAGCTCATCCATCATCTCGCGCTCAAGCTGTTCAGCAACATCCGCATCCAGGTACGCTGGTCCGCGGTTGTTTACGATTTGATTTAACTTGCCGTACTCTTGCGCGAGGAGCTGTTTGATGTGGCGGCGTGGGCTTCCGGATGGCATGTCGGTGTCCATGTCGTTGTCGTCATCGCCATTCATACTGCCACTGCTGCCCAGTCCTGCTCGATTTCGTGACATTTGGAGGTCGCGTGACTCTCGGATTCGTTGCATGCACTTTTGTTTTAGGGCACTGCGCCAGTTGCTGGCGAAAGTAGTGCTTCCCTTCACGGGTGTCCGATGGGGTTGTTTGTTCATACTTTTTTCTTTCCAGATTCTGCCAGATTCTACATTGTCGCATGCACTTTTGCTTTAGTCCGTTACGGCAAGAGTAGTCCGTCCACAGATACTCAATGGTTGGTCATCCTAACTTCTAAAACTTCGTGTTCCGAAGTGTATACAAAATATATACAAAAAAAGGATACACATATGCAAATTAGAGAATAAATAGCAAAAAAAACAACAACAAACGAATGATCCAAGAAGATGCATAATTTCACCAAACACCTCTCTGACGACCCCATTCATCCACATACACACCCAAACAAACCCCAATCCAAACTGCACCGATTCCAGATGCTATACACCCACTACCACCGCTGTTACTACTACCACCACCACCACTGTTACTTCCAACACGAATACTTCCACCCTCCATCGCACAAACATACTCCCAAAGTGCAAAAACGAGCACAGCGCACAAGAAACATTCCACCAAAAACGCGTGTTTTGGTGGAATAGGACTGTGTGGACGTACATCCGGTAGTGGCGGTGGATTGAATGCGTGCGGGGTTCCTGTTGGCGTGTACATTATGAATTTGGGGGGTGTAGTAGGTAGATGAGGAAGCGGGGGCGTGAATTTGGTGGATTTATGAGAGGGGCTGATTTGACTTTTGTGGTGTGGAATTCTTTGTGTAAGATTGGTTTGTTGTTTGGAGGACAAGTTGAGGAGGTGGAGGTTGTTGGAGACGCTGGAGAGAGAGACAGCTGGACCTGGTCCTGGAATATCGGAGTTGAAGCGAGGGGGTGATGAGGTTGGAGTTTGGGTTGGTGATTCGGTGGGTGACGAGCAACGGGTGAGGGAGGGGTATGATTCTGTTGGCTCGCACATTGATGTCGTTGTGTTGGAGAGAGTCTTTCGGGGGTCGTTCATTGAACATTGATCGGGTTTCTGATGTTTGGATTTATACGTAAGTGTTTGTTTCGCCCGGCCGGTTAGCAAGGGGGTGGGTATTCAAACGTTTAGCGATCAGACGCCGCACCAAACAAAAGAATAAAGAGCTCTTGAAAAAAGATAATAAATTAGTGATGACGCTATTTATTTTGTGTACCAGTGTGCAAGAGTGAAATTTCAACTTCTTCCCTTCGTCTTCCAAGATCCTTGCAAACCCAAAACAGCATTCCATTTTATTGTTTTAATCGTTTTGTCCTATCCTGCGGCAGGCGCCATTGTTCCATTATTCACCATTGTTGGCTCCAATCAGCCACTAAGCACCATCGCAAAATCTTCTTCTACCTTCCACTCGTCCCTTAATTTTTGCAAGGGAACCGCCACGCTCTTCTTCGTTCCCTTTCCCTAATTGTAATCATTTCTTGGCATTCGAGGAGCGTGTTCACTTCACACACAAAATTTCCAATTGAAAAAACAATGCAGTTTCGGTTCGGGATTCTTGCGCTGGTTGTAGTTGTTGTTCTTCTCACGCTTGCGACACCGGAAGTGGCAGCGATCCGGCCTGCAACTGGAGCGAAAGCGGGAGGAAGCAAGGGCGCTGCGGGACAAGTTCCTGTGTTGAACAATGCGAAGGAAGCAGATTCGTTTGAACTTGGCAACGACGATTACGAGGGTGATTACGAAGGAGACGACGAAGCTGATCTTGCGGCGCTTCTCCAGGAGGAGGCGGAGGCAGCAGCGCAGCATTCGCGAGGAGTGCTTGATGTTGTTGGAGGATGGTTGAAGGGAGCGATCAAGTGGGCCGAGGAACACAAGTACCTTGTCTTGTCTGTTTTTGCTGTTCTTTTGTCTGCGAATGTGGCCTTTGTCATGTTTGTCATGGGCTATCTATTGAAGGTGCGTGCGTGTTGTTGGTTGGTTTACCGAGTAGCTAGTAACCTAACCCACCCCTTCACCCCTTCGCCGCTTCAGGAGGAGCACTATGTTGTCCGTGCCGTCAAGCTTGCCCACTCAGACTGTCCAAAGGTCTGGCGCGCCCTGACTGACTTTGATTCGTACCCTCTCTGGCGTAAGTCAGTCTCACGTGTAAACTACAACCCGAAAAAGAAGGATGATCTGCTCGGCCGCGACTTTGTTGTGAACGGAAAGTCTTATACTATTACTGAAGCCGTGAGTACTTTGTTTTCTTACGTTGTCTCCCACTCCATACCCTTCTCATTCATTGTTCTCACACACACACTCTTCCGCAAAACACCCTTCCATCACACACCCTTTACGTTAAATAACTAATTAAAAATACAAATAATGTAGAACCAAAACCTCTCCCTCGTCTTTGCCACAAACCCAGAGTACACCCCCGAAGAATACGCCCTCCCCATGGTCATCAAAGGCGCCCCCGTCCCCGAAAACATCAACGAACAACACAAGAAGGAATACAAACAAAAAGTAGAAAAACTCAAAGAGGAAGGAATCGATGCAAGAGCCCACATTCCAAAACACCGTGGAAAAAACATTCTCGACCTTCCTGCTCCTCCCTTCTTCTTACCCGCTGATATCCCTTGGGCTACAGAGCAATGGACTTTTGAGTTGGAACCATCCAAGGACAAGAAGGGTACTCTGTTGTATTTGACCTACCGTGGTACTTACAGAAGCCGTCCTTACCGTTTCTTTGTTTCCCTCTTTGGATTTGATTCTGCTGTTGAGGCGTATCTTGGAGATCTTTCGGCTTTCTTGGGTGAATCCACTCCTACTGTCAAGCCAGTTCTTGGTAGACTGCCTCCCCTTGAGTAAATTGGAGTGAAGTGTCATTGAATTTCTTATTTGTTTTGCACGGTACCAAGTTAATTCTTTCTCCCTTCTCCTATTGATTCATTCGTTCTAAGTATTTGAGTAAAGAGTTATTTGCTTGACGCGTTTATCTTTGTATTTGTTTTGGCGGACATTTAAGTTAATTTCACAAATAATCTACTGTCGTTTGGATTCAAAAAACCGTGTCAAACTGATATGCTACCTATCCAAACTAACGATATTCACAATTTCGTAATAGTTTTATTGACTTTGCTTTCCGCCAACGGTACTGAAGTAAGAAGGGAAATGCTCCCCAAGAAACAAAAACACACACAACCAACTCAAAGAAAACACACACACAATCACAGTTACACACATTGCTTTTTTTTTTTTTTTTTTTTACACCAAAAGCACAGCGTTGATGCATCCATCGTTTTCCGGGTTATTTGTAACCTGTGCGTATTTTCCCCAAACAACTTTACCACTCTGTGTCACGAGTCCCAATTCACTAACGTTGACTTCAATCACCGTACCCTTTGTAATCACACCCAAGCTAGTGTACATTGGACTGTTTGGGTTCTTCTTGACGCCCAGGATGGGCAGACAGAAGGTTGCGCCGAGTTCTGGGTGAGTGACGTGGGCCTTTTTGTATCGGAGGGCCATGGGACGGATGAAGCGTTCGTATTTGGGGGGTTTACGGGTGAATCCTTCGCCGACAAAGGTGGCTTTTGTGATCATACGTTTCCATTCTTTGGACTTTCTTTTTCCGGATTTGATTACTTTGAAGACTTCGGCTTCGTCCATTCCCTTGACTTTGGGTAAAGGTACGTCCTAAAAAAAAATGTAGGGAGAGTGATGTTTGAGTTTTTCTTTTGTTGATTTTAGAGTATTTAATTAAAGAACGCACCCATTTTCCGGCCTTCTCCTTTCTCTTTTGCTTAATCATGTTGGACAGGACTTTAGCTCTTGTTTGGTTTTCACGATCCAACAAGTAGGTAGGAACGGCGCCTTCTGAGACTGGTTCCTGGCCAGTCTTTTGCTTGTTGTTTCTTTCATCGTGCATCTTGATGCTATTGTAAAAGTGAAGATTTAGTGATAGTTCTGCAGTATGAAAATGTTGTGTATGATCCAAGTTAACAACATCCAGCTCCATCGGCAGAGGCTCCATACAACTTCCTGATTACTGCACATCCATTCTCAAGTATTCCATGTGAAGAATTTGAGGATTCCAGAAGTTGTTCCAGTTTGAGCAAGTCACTGAGACACCGATGCCTCCCAAATTCTGTGCCCCAAAAGCAACCAACAAGTCACACCCCTCCCTTCTCTCCTACAACCAACAAATAAACACTACGTACGTCTTCTTCATCTGGATCTTCTCATTGTGTCTCTTCTTGTTGTGCAGCTTCGCCTTGAAACCGTGCAACTTTTGAGCAACCTGGGAAGCCTTGTGAGTAGCACGGGCCTCCTTCTTACGTCTAATTTTGTAGTTTGTTGTGTTTGTGTTTAGAATGATAAGAAAGGGAAGAGCAAGGAAAGTCAGACTCACTTGCGCTCATCGTAGTCGAAACGACGACCTTGCTTCTTGATACTCTCTTCGATATACTCGTTCTGAGGCATGGTTCTGTTTAGAGAAAGCGAGGGTACGAGTACAGTTAGTAAAAAGGAGCAAGTCGGTGAGGCAAGAGTGAGTGAGTGAGTGAGTGAGTGAGTGAGTGAGTGTATGTGTCAGGTACAGAAAAGGGGCAGTTCCTTGTCCTAGTTCCTAGCCTAAAAAGCAATTGATCGTCCCAACAAAGTCCTTCCAATCGCGTCCACGTTAACAAACAGCCAAGCAATCGAAGGAGGAAGAGTCAAGGTGGATGTGGGCCAAACACCTTCAGATTTTTGCAAAAAACAAAAAGCGACTTCTCATTTCTTCTACTCACTTTTCTCTTAGCTAACAAGGCGATCCAATCGAATAGTCTCAATCCATGTTTGTTCTCTTGGACTGTGTAGTCTGTGGATCAAGCGAGTTGGTTGAGAGTGAGAGTGATTGTTCTTGTCCTGGTTTAAGCACTGGTTTGAGTACTGGTTCAACTGCTTCAACTACTTCAACTACTTCAATCGACAAAGGAGAAGGTGGAATAATCCACAGTTGCGGTCACTTTGAATGCGCCGATTGTGTTGGAATTAGTCTGTCGTTGGGCGGCTCGAAAGGGCGCCATTCGTGTGCTGTGTCTGTGTCCGTGTCGTTGGATTCAGAGAATGTGAACAAGAACTTGAACAAGAACTTAAACAAGAACTTGGACAAGGAGAAAGAGAAAGAGAAGGTTTCTGTAAAACCTGTAAAACCTTCTCTTTCTACAGCTTCTTCCTCGTCTTCAACTGCAACTACCCCGCCTCAATCTACTTCAAATACACTTGATCTCTCCTCACTCAATATCCCTCACATGACCTGTCCAAATAATATCTGCAATGAAGTCCTGCTGCTTGATCCAGCAGACCTTGAGCTTGATCCAATGTATCCAATGTTCTCGTGTCCATCCTGCAAACAAAGGCTCTGTTGCGTGTGCCGATCAGCATGGAATGACAGTCATTCGTGTCTACAAAGTGTACAGAAGGATGCTGAATTGGTGGATCCAAAAGGGAAGGGGAAAGCACGCGTGTATTCCACAACTGTTGAACAAAGCTCCACTCAGTCCCAATTGCCTTCGCTTTCTTTATCCGCATCTTCTTCTGCTTCGCATTTTACTTCTTCTTCTTCATCTTCTTCTGCTGCTGCTGCATCCTCATCTGCAACAACTCATCCGGGTCCATCAACCTCAAATTCTCGAAATACTTCAGCTCAGTTAATCAACGACGATATATCCCAACATCCTTCCAAAAAACGCGCTATCGAACAAGACGTGGAAGTAATTGATGTTGATGCATTTCCAGGTTCTCAATCCACGACACCTGTTTCCAATCAAAACCAGCCCCTCATCAGTTCTTCAGAAATAAATTCTGCTCCTCAAATGGATTCCTCAGTTGTGCAACAGGACGTAGATGTTCCGGACATTGTTCAAGAAAAGTTGATGGAGGCAGTAGAGCTTGTGTCATCTGGTCAACGGAGTTCAGAAGCATTCCAAGCTATTCAAACACTTTTGAGTTCATTGGGATATGCGGAATTCTTGAATGCTGTGGTCGGATCGCCTGATGAAGATGAGGTTATGGTATGTGATTATGTAACTATCACATTGAGCTAACTTATTCATTCTTGCAGTTTGTTTCAGAGACAAAGACATCGTATCAACCTTTGCCTCGCTCAGCTTCCGCGCCATCATCCAACAACCTTGCGTCGAGCAGTTCCCATCCACTTTCCTCATCCGAGTCATCTGTCGCAATCAGTATCAAGCCGATCCCAGTAGCCACACAAAGTTTTTCTAATCAAAATCATCTGCGTCGCAACTACGGACCTCCTCAATCAAACATATATCGGCCTAACCCTCGACCACTGCCCACTCATCCATACCACCATATTATCTTCACCCCAAACGCTCAACCCCCCTTCAAACAAGACTTCCACTCGATACCCCCAACGCAACTCATAACCCACCTCCTCCCACCCCCTCAATCCTCCCACCCATACCTCCTCCGCGTCTCCTACAAAGGAAACCCAACCGACAAACAAACCCTCACCCGCTACAAATCCTTCCTCACCTCCGGAACAACAACCCACGAGTTCCTCACCTTCACACGAACCCAACACTCCACAAAGTCCTGCTACTTCATCCACCGCTCGCACCGCGCGCAGATCCTCGCAAAGACCGGGCTCGCAGGCGTGCACACGGTGCCGCGGTTCATCAAGTACTCCGGCCTGCTCCTGAACGCGCTTTCGGCGGAGGTCCAGGTGCTCACGGACGTGAGGGTTCGTGTTGAGCGGGATGTGCGGAGGAACGGGTTTTTGTTTAGTGATGGGTGTGGGAGGGTGAGTTATGATGTTGTGAGGGGGTTGGTGAGGGAGTCTGGGGGTGTGCCGAGTGTGTTGCAGGTGAGGATGTTGGGGGTGAAGGGGGTTTTGGTTGTGGATCCGCGGTTGCCGGATCGGACTGTTGTTGTGCGGCCGTCGATGGTTAAGTTGGAGGTGTTGAAGTTGGGGGAGGTGGGGGAGGATGTGTTGGTGGAGAGTTTGCCGGTTGCGGTTTTGAATACTTCGAAGCCTATGAGGTGTCGTGGATTGAATATGCAGGTTGTTGCGTTGTTGTTGGAGAGGGGGTTGGATCCACAGGTTTGTTTTCATTCATGGTCATGTTTTATGGTTGTAATGATAACATGCGAAATAGGTAATTCTTCGCAAAGATCGGCAATATAAAAGTGCCGTGAATCACGCTTTGGCTGATGTTCAAGCTGCATTCGACTTTCTACATATTTGTGGGTATGACACACAATTTTCACGACTTCACGACATTTTGAACCAAAGATACTCGAAGCGGGGATCTCTCAAAAGTTTTTGGGGCGAACTAAAGAGCTTGCAAGCATCACAAATTGCATCGTGGCGAAAAGGCAACTGGGACCTTAACAATCGGGCAAGAAGGCATAACGAATCTGAGATCAACTCTGAAAATCATGATGATCCATTCTCAGATAATGATCCAGCTCGTAGAATTGTTCTTCCGTTACGTGACTCCAACTTATTGTTTGGTGTTTGTGACGATCGTGGAATCTTGAAACCTGGTCAATGTTACGTGAACGTCGTTTTACCAAACGGCATGACGCGTACTCTGAAAGGCCGTGTTGCAGTTATGAGGAATCCGTGCTACCATCCAGGAGATATTGTCCTACTCGAAGCTGTCGACCTTGAGCAATTTCACCACATCCACAACACTCTCGTCTTCAACACAACTGGGGATCGCCCAGACGCGGATAAATGCAGTGGTGGAGATTTAGATGGTGATCGATTCTTGGTTATTTGGGACTCGGAGGTGGTCGCAGACTTAAAGCCTTGCCCGGCATTTAATTACCTCCCTGAAGAGCTGACCAAATGCATATTTGATACCATCCGCAAATTAGGCGTCATACCCAAACAACCCATCAACCGTGCTGGGAACGGGAAGCGTCGTCATAACGAGGGAGATGATGGAAATGACGGTGTTTCTACCTCAGAAATGATCGACTACCTTGTATTCCATGAAGCAAAAGATACCATGGTTGCCCGCATCAATGCGCTATTGCTAGATTTTCAAAAGTTTGAGTACAGAGAGTCCGACAAGTCTATTCTGACTCGCGAAGAGCTTATCAACCTCCTCACCGCCTTATTTTCCGCAAGTGTAGATAGTATGAGTGGAATTGACTTGGAGACTATGATCCGTGCAGTTCAAAGAGAGATTGCAAAGAACCGAACATCTGAGCTCTCGCCTTTCCGAAAACTCCATGACGATTGCATCAAAAACACGGACGCCACAGCTCAATTCACAAAACTCTATGAAAGAAAGAGTGGCGTGTTGTTTCCCTTGTTTGAAGCCAGTGTGATGGAAGACCCTGGATGGAGTCATCCCAATTTTGTGGAAGATTTTGTTCCGAATCCAAAGGGAAGCTATGCGAAACTGACAGAGAGGCTATTGAACGTTGGGAAACGGATCCGGAAACAGGAAGTGTCGTCTTTATTGACGGCTGAAATGATGGGAGTTCTTCAGGCCCACTTAGACGATAATGCCTTCATTGAATGTGTAAAAGTGATAACAGCCCTTGAAAATTCTATAAATCGTGCATTGGATGAATTCCAGGTTTGTATTATATCCACCAAAAACATATTTTGAAGTTGAAAACAGGCTCAAGAACTCGTCGAGATCAGTATTTCTGAAAACGTATCCCTGTTTGAAAAATGCCATCAGCAACAAATCGAATTTGAGAAACTGTTCAATCGACATGCGAGTTTTGGTCGAGTTATGCGAAGTGTTTGTGATCTCGTTGAATCTCGGAGACAAAGTGGAACAGGCGATATGGCCGTTCATATGAGCGTGAGTAAGATTTTGTCAAATGAGATAGATATGCTGAAAAGGTGAGCTTGTTGTTTGAGCTTGTGTGTGTAACCATAAACTATGCAGTGAACTTCCTATTTACTCCTCTCGAAACGAACTCATGGATTGTATCGAATCAAATAGAGTTGTTCTTATCACTTCAGCCACAGGAAGCGGGAAATCTACCTGTACCCCGAATTTTGTGGCGAACGAGCTCTTTTTCCAAGGAAACCTGTCCCCTTCAAAGCAAATCATTGTTGCGCAACCCAGACGAAACGCCACAACGTCTCTCGCCCAGAGACTTGCTCAATCACGAAAATCGGCTCTTGGTGCTGAGGTTGGCTCACATATTGGACGGTCTCGTGCAAGGGTGAACACAGATCGAACTTTTCTTCGATGTGTGACGTATGGTATTCTACTGCTTTATGCTCAAAAAGACCCAGAACTACGTGATTATTCCGTCATCATTCTTGATGAAGTTCATGAAAGTTCAAGTGACCTGTATTTCTTATTTGCCATCTTGAAAAAGGCACTCATGACGAACAAAGAGCTCAAAGTAATATTGATGAGTGCAACTCCCGACATGGATAAGATCATCACATTCTTTGATGAGTGTGAAGTTGTTTCGGTAGAGGGACGCACGTACGAGGTGGAAGAGTTCTTCGAGGGGCAATTGAGCTTAAACCCTGCTATATACGTCGAAGCCGCCATAGCAAAATGTATCGAGGTTCATGAACATTTTCCACTGAATGAAAATCCGGATATTCTTATTTTCCTTCCAACTAAGAAGGATATTGACGAAGCCGTACATCGATTACGTGTGGAAACCCCAATGAAGAACCTTCATGTTTTCCCACTGCACTCTAAAATGAGTGAAGTCAAAAAGCGATTTATTTTGAATCGCTCACCTATACATGAGTGGGATACGTTATTGAAGTCTGACCGAGATTATGATGTAAGCCACAATTTACGTATTCTATGAACTATGTAATCACAATTTCCAAGTATCCCGAACTTGGTCTTGTTCCGGAGGCTGTCGAAAATCTGGATTTTGTTGAATGGCAATTAGATCAAGGTGGTCTCCGAAACCAGCTGGATGTAAAGATTCCAGTTGTAAAGAATGATACCCAACGGCGAGCTATATTTTGCACAAATATTGCAGAAACATCTCTCACAATACCTGCAATCGGATATGTGATAGATACTGGACTTCAATTTACTGTTGAAGTATCCCCCATTATGAAAATCACGGACTGCAAGTTACAGCCAACAACAAGAGCCTCTGCTCAACAGCGCAAAGGGCGAGCAGGACGGCTGGGTCCCGGAAAATGCTTTCGTCTGTACTCTGCTGATACTGCTGAGGATTTTGCGAATCAAATGTATACCTCGCCGAAAGACTTTGATATCCATCTTCTTCGAATTGTGGATATTTTTGGCGATTTGCTCACATATCCATGGTTTAAAGCTCCACGAGATTCAGAAATTGGATGGTGTTGGAGTATTTTGAACGAGTCCAACTTTGCTGAACACGATGACAAGGAGTGTAAACAAATCATACTTCCAGACGGCTCACTTGCCATGGAGCTATGTCGATGGGAAGTTTCCAGTGACATGGCCCTCTTTTTGATACGGGTCTGGAGATCCCCTCTTGCCACAGAACGCATTCGTTTACAATGCGCAACTATTGCAGCTTTCTTATCCTTTGGAACAGCGAGTATTTTTAAACCCAAATTTCGGTATGCTTTGTTTGTTGGGATGGGAGAAGTGGAAGATTTCCCAACAATTGGAGATTACCCACTCCCCTCCAGTTTTTGCAAAGCAAACATATTTATCGCATGGTTGAAGAGAGAGCCTGAAGACAGGCGGGCGTTTTGCGAGAAAATGGGGCTGTTTTCATATGGCATGGAATCCATCAACGAAATTCGCAACAACATATTGAAGACGATGGAAAATAGACAAGATGTTCTCGCTCAAGGCTGTACAGCGAGTCGAGTCGAGATGGATGAAGAAGCTGTCGAAATGGATGCATTTTCCAGGCAGAATTTCATTCTTGGTCATCTTGCAGCAGGATGCTTCACAAAGTTGGGACTCGTCATTAACAATGGCGATCAAATTGCGTTTGTGAACAATGATGATCGATCAGTTGCAAAGATTGATCGTTCTGAGTCGAATATTTTTCACCCTGTTTGGAGTTGCAAGTTGGTTCTATTTCACTCCATCCGAAGACAAGCAAACTGCCCTTGGGAACGCTTTATTGTTTCTCACATTGATCCACTTCCTTGGGAGTGGCCGCGAGACATACCTTCATCATTTCTGCAACGATATATTTCGCATTTCCCCGAGATTCCAGATTAATTTTTCTACCTTGCACAATACCCCTTTTGCTGCTGTTTATAATTTTATATATATTGGCAAAATTAAAAGAAATCAGATGCACGTGGTCGATTGTGATGTCCAACAGGCTTGCTCCGTTCTCCATCGCGATCTCTTTCTCGATCCCGCTTTGTCTCCCTTTCTCTACTATCTTTCGCATCTCTTTCGCTACGTACAACAGCAGAAGCGGTGGCTTCCACCCATTCATCAACCACCTCTTCTTCCCGATGCCGTGACGACTTCTTTTTACTGCTGCTACTCTTATCCTTCTTCCGTTTCTTTTCTTTTCCTTCCTTCTTCTTCTTTTCTTTCTTTGATGAGGACGATGATGAAGACTTTCGGTGTTTCCTCCTTCGGTCCTCGTCACCACTTTCGTCCGAAGAGTCACTCGCGGAACTGCTTTCATCTCCATCACGACTTCGTTTTATGGGAACCACTGAGGCTGGTGGTTTCTTTGATATCAAACTTGTTGCCCACGATGCTGCTTGTAGCGGTTTGGTCACAACTGGCGGCGGAGCATCGTCTTCGTCAGAGGACAGGTTTGGTAATGGAATTGCAGCAGGTTCAGCAGGTGTTGCTTTTGATGGAGAATCCACAACCATTACATCTGGGTTAGAGGGCACCGGAACAGATTCAGGCACAGTTTCAGGGGCAGCAGAGACTGGCTGTATGGGTTCCACTACTTTGCTACGATCTTGTTTTCGACTGAAAAGTGGTCTAAATGTTGGCGGTGGAAGACTTGTAGTTGATGGAGCCGATGCAACCACAGCAGCCTTGACTGGAACAGTGGGCACAGGTGCTGCAACAGGGACAGGAGCATTTGCAACCACTTTCAAAGGAGCTTTCGCCTTTAAAGCAAATATGTTACAATGAAAGTCATTTCAACCCAAAACACAAACCTCCACAACTTTTTCATCCTCCTCAGAACTTTCATCGTCCTCAGAATCCGAATCAGCAAAAATAGCCTTAAATATATCCATAGCAGGACGAGCAGGCTCCACTTTCTCCTCTTCAACAGCTTTTTCCTCCTCCGCGACAACAGCATGAATTTTCACAGCAGCTCCATCTCGACCTGCGGGGCCAGAAACCGGAGCACCTCCACCCTCCACATAATGTATCAATTCACTCATTGCATCCTTATTCAAAATCTCCTTCTGCAAATCCGCCTCCGTCAGTGCTTTCGGTGGAGTAGGGCCAGTCTGTTTCGGCTCCGGATACGGATTCGCAATATTAAACCGCTTACAAACGAGTTTATGTGGCCGGAATTCAATGCTCGAGCGCGTCGCGCGTCCGTACACGCGTTCTTTGGGTTCCGTCGAGTCTTTGTCCTTTTTTGGAAAAGAGTTATTTCATAGAATCTATATATTTATATATATTATACCTTGGTAGCACCGCCGTCGCCACTGCTTGTGAACCGCGACGCCATCATTCCACTCAGGGGTTTATACATATGTGCGGATTTGCTAAACTCGAGTAACTCATGTGCAACTTCACGCGGGGTAAAATGCTGCCAATAAAGTTTAACAAACTGGCATACACATAAAAATAAGTAGCCAAACTCACAGGTGGAAACTTGACATCCCCCTCTCTCACCCCTGCCTTCCCCTCCAAAAACGATTTATATCGTGCCTGCTTCGCCTCATCCCCCGTAAACGGCAAAAACCCCTTCAAAGCCGCCACCGCCGTTTCTTTATCAACAGGAACAGCATCTGGTATCGGCTGTTTATCGTCCTTCTTTTTGCCACCGTCTTTTCCTGCAATCTTGGAATCAATCAAGGCTTGTAACGCGTCCTGCTGGCGAGCGGACATGTAACTGAATACGGACCGCGTGGGTCCTGCGAGGGCTTCTTCACCGAGGATTTCGCGACGTCGTTCTGCGGTTAAGTTTGGCTGTTGTTGGTTGGGTTGAAGAGGGTATGGAGTCGAGACAGCAGATTGCCGTTCGAATGCGAGGCGATGTTTTGGGATATAGTCTGCTGGTGGTTTTGGAGCGTCAAACCTTTTTTTGTTTTGAAAGAGGAGAGGGTAAGATACAATATTGTGACGAAAAAAAGAATACCATATAGGGGCAGTGAGTTGTATCGACGCAACATGGAATCCCGACAATGGTGGTTTCCCATCAAATCCAGTCCGTTCATTTGCGGTAGAATTGGTATCTGAACGTCTCTGCTGTATCACGGGTTTCTTTTTTGAAGAACTCATTCGATGCCACTCTGAGTCGTCCTCTTCATCGTCGTCCACGATACTCATTCGACTATTTTTCAGGCCCCCAAGATTCCCAGGTGCACCTCCTCCACCATACACATCTTCATCCTCCTCTTCAAACACACCTGTTCCAAAACCTCCCGATTTACCAAACGCATTCCTTTGCCTTTCCTGAAATAACGACGAGCCCCCACCGCTACCACCGCCATCTGCATTGCTGGAAGCATTCGGCCGAAAGACATCCGCCCCATCCCCAAACCGGTCATATCCAACCCCAAATCTGCCCACACGACCCGTCAGAATAACATCCCTGATATCTCTGGGCGCAAACAAGACATTCTCCGCATGCACGTCATCTTCGTCGTCTTGCTTCTCGGTAAACTTTCGTTTCGCACGGGGACCCACGCCCTGCCCGTCTCGCCAACCCATTTTCCGAAGTAAGCGAACACCGATCGGGTCTGAGGACGGGATGATCAAGTCTTGGAGAATACGAGATGCGATGGGACTTTGGTATTGTTTAAGCCAGTTAGAAATTCAAGAAGATGTTGAATGTAATATTGAAATACTCACCCATCAGATTTCTCGACTGCCTGTGTGACTGCAGCCTTTCGAGCCAATTCACGTTGGGTTGAACCAAGCGCGTCAAAATCTTGAGTGGCAGTTACTTTTTTCGCGTTGTTAATTTCCTGGCGAGTTGGGAGTGGGTAATGAGTGATAAGCAGGTTGTTGAATTCATAATCTGGTGTGGAATCAATGAAGGAGGAGAACGAGGACATACCGCCAGATCTTCCTCATCCATGAACTGGTCAACATTCTGTTCAAACTTGTTTCGCTGTGAACGCGAAGATACGAAAGTCTGAGGCTGCCAGCCTAGGACGGATGTTTAAGTTTAAGTTTGAGGCGGGTTCTACAACGCACCTTCTTTCGAGCCAACCGTGTTAAAGTATCCTGCTGAGAAACCACCAGTAAAGGCGCCGTGCAGTCGTTTTCTGCCTCGTTCGTCGCGAGCCTTTGATTTGGTTGGATTGGATTGGATTGGATTCGGTGGTTCAGGAAGGTGCGTAGGCGGTCGATGAGTAGTTTGAAGAGTGGTTTAGCGACGAGTAGTTGGAGGGTAGTTGTAGTAGTAGTGGTAGGAGTGGTAGTTTGAGTAGTAAGTGGTCAGTGAGCAGTCCAACTTCAAAGTCAACTCAAGTCGCACAATACCTCCTGCAAAAAGACTGGAAGCACAGAATTCCTGTCTTTGGCCTTCACATCGGATGCACTTGCTGGCTGTGGCGTGCCAAAGAAGCCGCCTGAGTCAAACAGATCATCCATCGTTTCTTCTGAATTCAAAACAAAGAACAAAAAGAAAGAAATAAACTCTTATTTATTAGAAAGAATGCATTCGATTACTGCGGAACAGATGTCTTGATTTGGACTGTATTGCACGAGTGTTAGTTGTTACTGGGGTACCGGTAAAGGGGTAAACACTCACCACCATGGGCCGACTTGATCTCTTCCTCGATCGCAGCAACGACGAGCCTGTGCTGCTTCACAAGTGGAAGCCCTTTGAACTGGGCACTGGCAACCTCGACAGCGTACATTGATCCGCATCCACCTGACACATCCTTCACATTCAGCTTGACTGGACTCAGCTTACTTTGGAGCAATGCGTGGATCCGCTGCTCGCCTGCCGTCAACGTTGAGGGTCCCGCTGTGCTGTATCGTCGGATTATGCGTTGGACAAACATTGGAAATGCTGGTGTTGGAAAACGAAGTTCTTTTCTTCTTTCTTTTCTCTCTTTCTTTCTTTCTTCTCCTTTCATTCAGAATTCATTATTCCACATAACAGACTCTCCCGTTCTTTCTTCCTTTCTATGTTCCCGTAAATCCTGTAGATCTTCAATCAAACTAGTCACATGGATCCGCTCGTGTTCCTTCCCCAACATGTTCGCACATTGGTAGGCTTAAACAACAGTATTCCCTTCACGTTACCCCAGGCTCTACGAGAAGACTTTGCTTTGGTATGTGTATTTGTCCACTTATCTCTCACACCTCACATCAACTCCCTTTCAATTGATCCAGGTGGCCATTATCGATATATCCGGCTATTCGAAGCTGTCGTCGAAACTAGAAGCTGCGTTGGGAAGTGACAGCGGAGCCAGAATAAAAGAAGTCATCAACCCCCCAATGGATCTCATCACTCAACATGTTCATCGATATTGTGGCTCTATTGTAAAATTGGCGGGAGATGCGGTCATTGCGTGTTGGTACGGAGAATCTTGACACCTGAACCCCTCCCATTCTCGCTTAAACAGAGCCGTTTAGGACACTGGACCCCGACGTCACCATTCATACCGACACCTACCAGAAAATACTCTCCTTAAACGTCCTCCTCTGCTGCCTAGAACTCCTCGAAGTCTTCCACTCATACGAAGTCCTCGTCAACCTCTCCTCAGACCAATCCCCAACCTCCCAAGACTCCGCATCAACCCCATCCCCACCCCAATACCTCCACCAAAAACTCGCCATCCACATCGGACTCGGCGTCGGACCCCTCGACCACATCCACGTTGGCGGAAAATCAATCCGCTCCCACAGACCCCACACAGGCCGCCGCCGCGCATCAAGCATGCCCTCTCCATACTCCCAAACCCTCTCCCGCAGAGAATACTTCATCGCAGGCGAAGCCCTCGCCATCGCCGGCGCAAACCTAAACCTCGGCGACAGAGGCGACTTCCTGTTCCCTGAAACCTTCCACGCAACGTTACAAGAAACCATTGGCGTAACGTGCGTCTCCAAGAACGATGCGTTTTGTATCTCCGACACGGACCCGTTGCTTGAGAAGATGCAGTTGAAGGCGTTTAAATATATCACGCCGCTTCGGAATTCTGAGATTGAGTCGAAGGAACAGAAACTCCCGCCTGCGATTGGACGGAACCCTATGTATCTATCTCATGCGAAAGCGTATATTGATAACTCGATTGCAAAGCAGTTGGTGACGCTTGAGCATGGTGGCTTGATTAAGGATCAGCTTCGCTCCGTGTCTGTTGTGTTTATCAAATTTGGTGGATTCAAGTCGGAAACGGTTGCAGAGCCGGAAAACTTGAAACAGTTGCAGGCTTGTACTCAAGTGATTGTCGCAAAAGTGCAGGAATATGAGGGATGTGTCAGACAATTCAACTGTGATGACAAGTCATTGACAGCATTGCTCGTCTGGGGCTTAGAAGGGAATGCGCATGAAAAAGGCGAAGCTCAGGTGGCCATGATGGCTGCCACTGAAATTGCGAAAAATATGCCAAATTGTCTCACGGATCCGGAGGGATTCTCAATTGGAGTCACTACAGGAGTTGTGTTTGCCGGAATTGTAGGTAGCAAGGAAAGATGCGATAATACTGTGCTTGGTGTAGTTGTCAATAATGCTGCGAGGCTCATGTGCCTCCCAATGTGTCACGGAACTGTTCTTTGTGACGAAGAAACTTACAAGTCAACCTCGGGTCTATTCAACTACATTACTGATATTCCTGAAGTTACTCTGAAAGGTAAAAAAAAACCACCACTTTATTGTGCTGTGTTTCGTATCTCATTCTTCACAAAGGCGTTCCATATCCTGTAAAAATATATAATCCGATGGGAGATAGCACGGCGCCAAAGGCACTGAATGAACTGACACTAATTTCCGGCCGTGAAAGAGAAATGCAGCTGCTCGAAGCGAGTTTGGAAGTTTGGAGGTCGTCTGCCTTTGAGAGTAAACCCAAAAACTGTATTTTGATTGGCCCTAGTGGAATAGGAAAGACTCAACTCACATCTTGGCTACAAGAACAAATTGATGATACCGAAATATTATGGTAGGCTTTTATTTTTACCAACTCAAAGTTAACTCCATTGCAGTGCAGGAATGGGCCTTGAACACAAGAGAGAATCTTTACTTTTCAGTTGGATTCGAATATTCCATGGATTCTTGGATCAAATTACTACCAACGAGATGCTAATGGCTCAACTTGAAGACTTCCATAGTGATTCAAAAGTTACGCCAATTGATCAAACAGAGTCTGAAGGTAACTCCGACCCAAGCACTACGTCGTTCGGATTTGAGCCAATTTCCCCTTCCACTGGATTTCTGATTAAAGACAAATATGCATCCGAAATGGTGTTGAGACAGCATCGTCCCTGGAGTGGTCGTTCCGACACTTCCAAACAACCTATGCCAGTACGTCCGTCACCAGAAATTCGAATGCCAGATGATGGAATGAGCGTCACGAGTGGCGCAAGCTCAGAGCAATCAAATTACAGCTCCAATTATAAAGGAAAATCTCATTCTTTCAATGCGGGTCGATATCAAACGCCCAAAGAGCCACTAAAGTATGGAACTTTACCTGTCGAAAGGTCAGAAACTCTGGGCGTACCCATGTCAGCACCAACACAAATTTTGAAAGAGACACGTTCAGCGGGAGGCTTGTATGCTGAACCAGTTTCAGAATCCGACCTTCAAAGTGGAAATAAATATTGCCTCGAGTCTCGAAGACCGAAGAGTGCAGGTCGACCAGGGCCTCAATCGGCTTACAATCATAATTCAACATCTGTCAGTTATTCTGGATTGCAGCTACCCCCAAGAAACACAGATATCAGCAACTCGAATATCAGTGAAGAAAGCGATTTCGAATCTGCGGAAGATGATTTCGAAATTGACACCACAGTTGCTGAAAAGTCTCAATTTACTCCTGAGAGTACCCAAAGGTTGGAATACGCTCAACGCGAGCCTTTGAAAGATGCTTCCTCTCCGACATCTCCAACAAATAACGGATCAATTGCATCAAGAAAAATTCGCCCAGCAAGTGCAGGCTATGTTCGAAAGAATTCTTGCCATAACAGACTTTATGGTAGCCCGTTAAGTAACAGTGGAAAATCACTCTTGAGCAAAGACAACTTCGGAACATACTCACCAAAGCTTCAGTCACCCAAACATCCTTGGATAACCGTTTCAACTCGTAATTCGTTTTTCAAAATGACAGCAGGTCACCGGAAAGAGAATGGGACAAACAGTCCCTACTCACAGCCAGGTGAAAGTGCAGAATCATTGAATCCGAATATGCTGACAGCAAGTGGCGAGAGCTTGTACTCGAAATACCCCAATCGTCCACGTCTTTCCAAAGGAAAACCTTCAACATTAGGACTCGGAATGTTCAGTTACCAACCTGCTTCAAAGTCTCCTTCGAATCTTCACGAACGTATCTCAATGAGTATGGTATCAGAGTCATCATCTAGTAAAGATAAACTACCCAAGCTGCTCCGTATTTTAAACATTTTGAGTCTGCCTCTCTCGTGTATTGAAACTCTTACGCCAATTACTGGATTTTCAACGGGACAATCGTTTACAAATGGGATTGGACCACTCTCGTTAGTATTGGCTGATATCTTCAATGCATTTTGCGATCTCGGATTACGTATTTGTATCATTCTGGACGACATTCAGGTATCGTAATTAACAGTTATTTTCTATTGTTTAATTATCACAAAAATAGTGGTGCGATTCTTACTCTTTGGAACTGACAAAATCGCTGCTTGGGAAATGCCCAAACGTTCTTTTCATTTTGACTGCCAGGCCAGCTGATGTAACTTTCAAATTTATCCAACTTGTCTCTAATTAATTCCAGGAATGGAGAAGCACGCTTCTGACCACCTACAACCAAATTGTCGATGAAGTTGTTAAAATTGAAGTTCTGCCATTGACTGCCTCTGGAGTGGAAAAGATGCTGCAAACTAGACTCATTTTAGAGTTTGAATTCACGAGCGTATCTTCTGATCTGGTGAAGGAGCTACTTGAGCGAGGCCAGGGAAATCCTATGGTTACTGATATATTAATTAACACATTAATTGAGGACAAACTTGTTTGTGTCAAAAACAATTGTCTTGAACGATCAGGAGGACGAGACTTGCAACTTGGAATGGGTTCAACGGCCGCAGTAGTTGCACAGTAAGTACTGTTGTTGATATAAGAAAGGTCCCTCATAGTTTGACAATAGATTTGACAAATTGTCACCGCAAATGAAGTTTTTGCTTAGAGTGTTTGCTATTTCGGGACAATACTTCAAGCTCTCCGAAATTTGTGCTGCTCTGAACATTATACATAGCAAAGGACAAGAGTCCGGCATAATACCAACAACTGGTGGAATTCAAAAATTGTTGCATGAACAAGACAAATATAAATTTGTCAAGTTCACGGACAATGAAAATGAGCTGTGTTTCTCACATTACTTGATCCAGCAAGCCATTATCAGTAGCATGGTTCCAGCTGATCGTGAATTTATCAGGAAAGCATTTATCATCTACTTTGAGGCCACACTTCTCAACGAAACTGGATTGAGCAAGTCTTCAACACGGCAAAGCTTGTTGTTTCATCTGATCAAAGTCCCCGGTGATGAAGAGAAGAAAAAGTACCACGTTTATGAAGCCTTTTTAGAATGTGGTGAAATGAATCAAGGAGTGGAAGCGTTAGAATTCTATAATCTCCTTTCGACTTTTGAAAATACTCAAGAGCCAGCGGATACATGTCTTAAGAAGATTCGAGAGTATAGAATTCTTGCAAGACTATACTTTGAGAAAGGGTGAGTCTCTTCTGTTCGACATCCTCAATCATAAAAACTTGAAATAGAGACTATGAAAAGGCGTTGAGCATATCGAAGCAAGCATTTACAGTACTAGGCTGTCGAAATTCGTTGGTAAACACGAACTTTCTCAGTATGCTTCCAAATATTTTATCAATGGTCTTAAAAGTGGAGTGGATCATTAAAGCAGATCTAGAAGCCGCAAGATCTGAAGCTAAAGTAAAAGAAGCGGCGCTAAACCTTCTTCGTGACGTTTTCCCAAACGCTGAAGTTGTGTCAACTTCCCTATCATTGTCAAGAGGTTCAAAACTAAAATATTCCAAGCCGATGAACGATGAAGAGCAAGATAAACTTTTCAAAGAAATAATCACCGTGATTTGGGTCATGGCAAATTCATACCAGCAATTGAAACCTGGATTAGAGATTCTACTGCTCTCATTGATGATGACTGCTCCAAGTTTGCTGTCAACGGACAGTCGAAATTACAGGATGGGATTTTACTTCTGTGCTGTGTCAACAATGTCCAGAATTTATGGGTTTGGCAAACTCTCAAGCTTAACTCAAACAGTATCAGAGAATCTGTTCAAGCACATATCTTCAGACCGTCGGGAAGATGTCAAGTCGCTTTATGACTTGTTTATGTTTGCAAACATTCACTCTCTTATGGCCAAGCAGCGTATGTTGGATACAGATACGGAAGCAGCTGCAACATTTTTTAGACGAGCATTCATTCTTACGGTTGAGCAAGGATTAGGAGCATCCGATGAAAGTTACACAATTTGCCAACAGACGTGCGTCAATTTACAATGGTGAGTACTCTTTATATTTTTAGTCTGCGACTAATGTCATCGTAGTCTTGGAAATGACGAAGAAATCTTGAGCAATTGGTTCGATGAAGGCGATTCCAAATACTATGACAAGAATGTGAATCCTTTCTTTCTTGCAGAAGCGAAAAGCTTTGTTGCAGCGTCCTTGGCTTGTTTGAACGATATTGAACGTGCCAACATCTTTCATATGGAAAGCACAAAGCACCTGGAAATGAATCCACGATATACCGATCCGCTTCGAATTCTTCACGTTCATTTGAACTATATTCGGGTTATAATTTGTAATTCTGTTGTTCGTAGTACCCAATGTTCAATTGCAGAGCATCTTACTGTGATTGAAGAATGTATGATGAAAATACCTTTGGTAAGTCAATCTTTATTGTTGAGTATTTTCTAATTCGTGCTTCACAGAGGGTCTTTGGGTTCACAAGCTGGCTCTTCTTTTGCCACATGATGACTGAACTTGCCCTTCATAATATTCAACGTCAAAGCTTTTGTGCCACAAGTAGACGCTTTTCGACAAAAAATGCATCGCAATCATCTACAATACAAGATTCTATTGTTCGTATTCTCAAGTTTGTTAAGACTCAGTTCATACACCCCAAACTTGTGAGTTGGCCATTCCTCCACCATTTTGCAAGTGCTCTCCTCGATTTATGGCAAACGGGCAAATGCAAAAGTTTTGCCTCCAAAGCAGAAAAGGCCATTCAGTTTTCTCGGAGGAAGGGTATTTTGATTGCGGAAATACAGGTGACTATGTTGAAATCTCACATTTTTGAGTCGAATAGGCTGGGGGATTGACTGGAAAAAATAAACATGTTTCAAAAACTTACATCAGCTATACGTCACTAACGTGTCCAGCAGCTCCAAGGGAGGCCAAGTGCAAGATAGGAAAGTGTGTAGATCTGTTGTCCACTCGCTGAGATACTGGATAGTCATCCTCAGTCTGCCTCGAAGTGGGATCAATCCCACCTTCGTCCAATCTCCCTTCCACCTCCTCCACCACAACATACTCTAAACGACCTTTAACAATACGCTGTTTTTTTGCCGGAGGAGGTTTGTTGTTGTTGTCACCACTTCGTCCTCCGCCTTCCCGTCTGTCTCTACCACTCCCTCCTCCTCTCCTTCCTCCATTCCCTCCACCGCTACCTCCACCCGGCCCTCCACCTCCTGGATCACCGTTGCCATCATTGTTTTCCGCACCTCCCGTCCCACCACCTCGAATGTGGTGATGGACCCGCATCAATGCAATCGCCCACGTTAGATTCTCAATGAACAGGCCACTCTTGATATCACGTGGGAGTCGGAAAGTGAGACTATCACTTGAACATAATTCACGGCCACTGCAGCGTGGATTTGAACATTTGAATGTCTTGGCCTTCCCAATACGCGAGATGCGGCCGCAGAAGCACATGATTGTCGATCCAATCTATTTCAAAAATAACAGTGTACAAGTTAAATAAAGTAACATATAGAAGAGTGTTTACCTCAGTTACAATTACCACAGCCTTGATCCTCCCAATTCTACCACTGAGTGGAAACTTTGAATCAAAGCCTTCACCCATAATAGACTTGATGTTTGCTGCAGTTGGTAGAGGACTGCCAGGAGTAAAGAATGCGCCACCATTCTGCGACTTTTTGAAGGCCATGACCGTGGTCTGTTTCCTAATGGAGGCATGGGCCGCATATGAAAGGACAGTCTTGACCCATTCTAAGTTAAAAAGGAAAATAGTTATTTAGAAACAAGAAACAAGACAAATCAATAAACTTACTTGGAATCCCATCTTTTCCAGAAGTGGATTTCTTGTTGGTGGTTTTTGAGTTGAAGTCGGATGTGGCATAAGAATCAGCACTTGAATTCCATTCTGCAGCAGATCGACGAACTCGTTGAGCATACTTGTTCAGTTTATCTTGTGCATTCTTGAGCAGCCGTGAGAACATGTTGGGGTCATCTCCATCACCATTTCCATCAAGAACAACCTCAAACTTATCACGCATCTTTTTCAACTCCTTGTCGACTCTCCCTACTTCATCCACCAGATCCTCGTCATCTACAAACACATCCATATCTTGCACATTGGGTGTTGGCTTTGGAACCATTCTCGCTGATGCACGCAGATCCTTCAACCTGAACTCCAGCGCCTGTTCCGCTTCAAGCACAAGTTTTTCCAGACGCAAAGTTTCCACCAATACAGCTCCATCACCCGCAGCGTATTCAACAAGATCCAATTCAGCAGCAGCAACAAGACTCCGTAACTCCACCACTGACTCCAGTTGATCAATGGCTCTGTCTCGAAACGATTGAAGAGTGCTGATGCGTTTCTGAAGACGACAAATCACTGCTTCAAAGCCTACTCCAATCTGAACAACATGGCCTGTACTTGCCATCTGAGTTTCCACTGTCCTTCCACCTGGATCACTGCTCAACAATAAACGAGTTGTTCCAAACACTTTTCGAAAGGCAGACTGAACAGCTTCTGAAGGATTTGTGATCCAAACATCAGGACTTTGAAAAGAACCCATATGAGATTCGAATAAAGCAGTATCTTCAGCATGAACTCCACCCAATTTGTTAGAGTCATATCGAAATGATCCAAAGTTGTGTTGACGAGCATAAACAGTCATGACATCTTCCAGTTTGCGTCGGTGCTTGGCAGAACACTCATTTTGAATTCGATGTCGAAGATATTGAACCAAATGCGATGCATGTCGATACTCTTCTCTGGCTTCGGAATTGCCAGGATTTGAAGCATATAACTTTCGAGTGTCAGCCATAGCTTTGAAGGAATCAGACAGTAACTCTTGGACTGCATTGAAGTTGACATCAGAAGGATGGCGATTAACTCCAGGAGTTGTTGTTGGATAGCGTCGAGGAGAACCCCCATGCGAGAAGTTTGCTGTTATTTGTTTCAAGTCAGCTTCGGTCATGTGGTGACTTCGGAGAGGGAGCATTGTTTTGAAGACACCAGTTTCTCTGTCGTATGTGATACTGATGGCACCAGGACGGTAGGTCAGAAATCTATTCTTGGAAGTTGGGAAGTTGATGGTTGAGTTCCTTATCAACTGCAGCTCAATAACATTCTTGGCACTAGCTTTGATTTTGTAACCAAGTGGATGGACAACAAGCCTTTTGTTTTTGTCAGAGCCCTTTTCTAACGCCATACGCATCAAGTTCAAGTGACACAAATTGATGGACAGGAACACAGGTGGCCATGGAATGTTTGCAGTGGGCGCATCACAGGAATCAAGAAAGTATGCTTCAATGTGTGGAGCTGTTTGTTTGTTTTGATCAAAGATAGCAGATTGCAACCCCCGCACTTCAGAACTAGAGAGCTTTGGGAAAATAGTGTGGCCATCAACAGAGAGATAACGACGATTTGAATGACTGAACTGCTGATGGAATGTTTTTCCTGGTTGTTTGTATTGAATTTAGATAAAAGCAGGTGAAAAGGAAAGAACCAAAGAAGCTTACTCAATTTCAGGCCAACTTTGGTCCAAGTCTTGTATCGAGCAATAGAACTTTGGACTGCTTGCTGCACAACACCATTGTTATTGAGCTGTTGACCAATTTCATTTTCCAAATAGCCATCCCTCCCAAACAACAGGTATTCATTGTTACTCAACTTGATAACATCCTCAAACAAATTTTTGAGATCATCACGGCAAAGGAGATTGATGTTGATGTAGGGAGTTGAGGGCACCAGCCGCATTTCTTTCTTCATCGACAAGCCCCACTGCACTGGCTGGATATATTGAAGAATCAAAGTCTTAAAGGAGGTGCGCAGTTGAGCAAGAGTGAGCTGGGAAGTATCCTCTGGGACTTCATCGTCTTCCTCCACTCCCTCCACAGTTTGGTTTTGATCACCTTGAGCCCCTTGAGCACCTTGAGCACCTTGAGCACCTTGAGCACCTTGAGCACGACCAACACCTCTGACTTGAACATCTTCATCTACTTCCTTGACCGGATTGATAACAAAAGACACAACAAGTGCATCCAAAAACTGCAAAAGGGCTTTGGCATAAAAGTCACCACCAACAACAGGTTTGACTCCAGTGATGATGGCTGAATGCAAATAAGGCCGATACGTATTCTGTGACTGTTTCTCACGCTCATTCCGCAATACTCTCTTGTTTTCGTCCTCAAGTGTCCACACATGTCCAGGCAAATGCATCATATACTCGTAGATGGAGCGCTCGTGCAGGCTCAGAGAATTCAAAGTTACTTGATGGTCTGTTCCGACCAGAAATCCATTCACCATGTTGAAAGGACCCGTCTCTATAATAACATTCATGGCGTCTGTGGTGGTACTTTCAACAGCAGATAACAGAACACTGGAATCATAGAACCGAGGAAACAAGTTTTGTGAAAGCCTTTGGGCAGCATCATCAAGAGTGACATCATTTTGAACAGGTCGGACCCGATAGACAACCTCCCCAACCAATTTCTTCTTTTCATCTGATTTGAAAGGAACATAATCCTCCTTGTCACTTCCTTGATTGCTGTTGTCATCATCATCGCCGTCTGCATCCTCCTTTTCCTGACTCAAGTCATGTTCCAGTTGGTTGTACAGACTCACTTTCAGCGCTGATAAATCCTTATTCAAGAATGTATCCAGATAATGTTCCCTATAAGGGATATTGAAGCCAGATTTGGGATCCAATAGTAGAGTAATGATGCTGAAACGTAACAGAGCAAGCTGGTCCTTGGAATGCTCGGTGGGATAATACCAGAACTCTCCATCTTCTGTAATAAATCCAACAGCACCATCACTCATGGCTGCAGTCCAGACTTCATGTGAATCGTTCTTATTGACAGCTCCAAGCAATATGGCCAAAACAATCATACGATCCCAGCAACTAGATTTGGACACTTTCAGACCATCAAGCTCCTTTACAATATCAAACAGTATTCTTAATGGATTTGAATTTGAAGCTGCAAAGAGATCACGAATAATGGCAAGTAGTTGGCCAGGTTGTTGGTTGGTACTTAGACGATTGTACTCAATCTCAGGGCTCTGATTTCGTTTGAAAGAGGGAGAATCCAGAAACGCCAAGATCCTCCAGTGGACTGGTTGCTGATTCAGTTCATTGGGAGGTAGATCCTCAAGTTGGATGTTCAATGCGGCAGCATGCAACTTGTTGAAGAGATTGATGGTGCCAGGAACAATTGAACCCGAACAGTATCAAACGCCAAAGTAGCAAGATCTACGTAGGCTTTGAGCAATATTCTTTCTTGTTCATCCTGGACAGTTCCTGCACACAGTTTTTAACATCAAAAGTTGAATCAAAACAGAAGGAGTCAAACACACATACCATGGGCAACATATGTGTTCAAGAAGTATTGTTGGTGGTCTTTTCCGTTTAACGTCATCATCTTGCGCTCAAGAATCATATCAGCTTGAGCCGCAGTCATATCCCTAAAAGTTACTCAGTGTTAGCTGACAGTCAAGTGAAGCCAAAGGAAAACACATACGCAATATCAATCTGTTCTTTTGGTGCGTCATCAGCAAGGGTACGGCGATTCTCAAACGCCTGTTTCAGCAACACTTCTTGTTCTTCCTTGATCCTCTTGGAAGGCATCCTGCTCAATCTGTCCTTTGTCAGTTGAAACGTTGCAGTCTTTATCACGCGTCGGGGTTGTTTCTAAGAAATTGAATTTGAGTAAACAAACACCTTTGAATCATCTCACCTCAACTTTGGCTCTGTCACTATTCATGCCTCCATTTTCACTTTCAGCCTCACTACTCCTTGTCTCAACACTTTCATCCTTTCCATCATCACTCTGAGTCTCAACACTCCCAGCAACATCATGTTTGAACAGAGGCAGAAACAAAGCCTCATATTGATTGTTGTTGGACCATTTGGAAGGAATGGCATCAAGTTGAGGAACTCGTTGAGACGGCATAACCCCAGACATGTGGGCCCCCTTGTATCCATGAGTGTGTTTGAAATTGAAGCTGGTCCCATCCAAGGCAACTACAAGTGGACGAACATTCAGGACTTTTGAATTCAATGGCTGCTCGTTGGTTTGAAGAGTGAGATTTTGAAAGGTGTGCTGTGGAAATACAAAGTCCCACGCGTCATCAGCAGAACGTTCCTGAAATCTTTGACTCAGTTGAAAGTCGAGAGTTAATGTTGCACCAATATCAACTTTTTGTTTGATATTTGGAACAGATTCTTTTAGTTGCAACCATTGTTGAACAGCTGCTCTCATGTAGATATATCCCAGTTTTGACATTGACTGAGGAGACGTCATTGGTTGAACAACACGACCATGACCAAAATGGGTTGAAATGGCAGCATTCAAGACAACATCATCAGAATCCTTCAACTTTGGGTGGCACAACAACAGTTTCTTTACGGTGGAGTTGAAATTGTTGCGGTAGATTGAGGCTTTGCTTCCAGTTACTGACACAGATACAAGAGATTCAGGCGCCTCAAGAATTGCACCAGAAACAAAGTCTTGAATCCCCATAGCAAGAGAGTAGCCCCAAACACGTCTCCGAGTATCATTCCAAGCTGGAGAAATCAGTTCGTTCCAAAGCACAGGATCATGGTCACCACCACCTGGTCTTATGAATGAACGAGAAATAAATTGAAGTTTCTGATGAGACTGTTTGCCAACTTGGAGAAGATGAGTTGTCTGGTTTCGGAAATCCCGAAGAACCACCTTGTCTCCAAACAGAATAGAATGGAGGCCCAACACTTTGACCTTGGCTGTCACAGGTTGGTTCCTGGTAGGGTTGAATGTGGTAGTTGCCAACACTTGGAACAGTGGTAGAATCTATGTGTTGAATTACTATTAGTATCTATATAACTGAGGGGATAAAGCTCACATAAGATATCTTGGAATCACTATTCTTGAAAAACACCACTCCAAGCTCCGTTGCTCCAGAGAAGCTCATGGGTTCCTTGCCAAAATCCGGTGCTTTTGAGTACGACTTGAACAAGATTGACCCTGAACACCATTCCCCACCAGTAAAGGTGGGCAAAGTCTGAACAAATTCATTCAACGTAGTCAACGCTGACTGAAACACATGGTGCATCCCATTCTTCTGGATCTTGAAGCTCCTACCAATGACTTTCTTGTTCACCATGGACAGGCCAATCAACAATATTTTGCTCAAGTCCATCAACTCTGTATAGAGTTCTGAGGAGAGTCGAAAAGAGGCAGGACTGATTGGAGCTTTATCAAAGAACAGCTGACAGGGTACAGGATGTCCTAGTTGAAACATTGAGTCTTGATTCTTACTCAAGAAAACAAACAACTCACCAAACACATCTTTCATCTCAACATCTTCATTTTGGTCCAAAACATCCACATCTCCAACATCAACATTTCCAACATCATCGACTTGAACATTGAGTCGGTGTTGGTTGTCCTGCGCGACTTGAACTCGGTGTTGATGTATTGGTGTGTTCAACAACCTTGCACTATTTGTCCAGTGGAATGTTTGGACAATAACACCAGTCACATTCTTGATGCCGCCCTTCTTGTTGTACTGTTGAATGGTACCAAACAACTCCATAGCTTCACTGTCACTCAATTTGGACCTAGTGGCTGCAGCAAAATCACTTCGGTGAGCCAAGTACGGACCATAACTTTGAGTACTGTCTTGAGTCTTCAATGTACGATAAACTCGAGTCATGTCCGTGTCGCTTGGGTCTCCATTCGTGAATGCCTGCCAAGTAGCCAGTAGTTGGCGAAGAACAATAAAGTCATGTAGTTTGAGTTCCCGATCAGTCATGGCTGTTCTTGGAGGCTTCAAAGTTTTCCCATCAGGACCTTGGATCCAAATCGGATAACTTCCCGGACGCATGGAGCGAGCAGCAGTGGCAGGGTGATTCATGGAATACACGTAACTTGATCCCATTTCAAAAGCCTGGTTGACAAGACGAGGGTCCATAATCCCAAGCGACGTGACACAGCGAGAAGCATCAGATCCAGCAACCAGCTGTCGGTTCACAACAGTGATAGTACTTGTATCTGTAACTGGAGCATCAGCATCTGCAAGATTGGGAGCAAGAGTGGCAGGAGCGGCTGGAGCAACTGGAGTGACAGGGATGACTGGAAAAGTCTGAACAGCGGGAGGAGTTGGGACAGTTGGAACTCCAGTGGCAACAGGAGGAACAAAGGTTGAGTGCGCATCAATCATATGTCGAAGCAAGTCTTGTGGGTGTCCTTGGAGTTGACAGATGGGACACGGTTCCTTTTATATGGATTAGTATAAAAATGACTTTCACGAGATTCAAGACATACCAATGATCCAGGTCCTGGTGAATCTGGGATGAGCACAGCCAGATTTTTGTTAAAGAGATTTATATCCGAATAAGAACCTCGAGATGGAAAGCGAGGTCGAGATGAATCAGGTCGATGGAAATGACGAGTAATGATATGTTGTTCAAAGGCTAACAACGTTGCAACGTCACTTGACCCTTTGTGTTCTGTAAAACAAAGTGGACAGAATCCGTTCTGATTGACCTCGTTAGAAAAGACAAAGAAGTAATAATATACATACCAAAAAGTTTTGATCAGTAAACACCTCGGCAAGTCGATTATCCAAATTTTGTATTTTGTCCAGCAGAACGTAATGCTCCTTCTTCCAGAGTCCTAACTGAGGTCGTTCAGACCATTTTTCAATGTTAGAGTCAGCTGACTCATCACGACTGCTGCCACCAAGTACAGAGTATTTTTTGGGAACAGGATTAACTCCACCTTGGACTGGACCTTGGACTGGAACCTGGACTGGACCTCGGACTGGACCTTGGACTGGACTACCTTGGACTGGACTACCTTGGACTGGAACCTGGACTGGACTACCTTGGACTAGACCTTGGACTGGACCTTGGACTGGACCTTCCATTGGACCTTGGACTGGACCTTGGACTGGAACCTGGACTGGACTTCCAACTAAACCTCCATCACCATCACCATCACCTTCTTCTTCGACAGAAGAAGGTGTACCCGCTTTGACTAAAAGCGCCAATGAGATTTTGTACATGGCTTCATGGATAGCATCAACGTTGACAATCTTGATTCCAAAAACAGGTTCGGCACAAACACCAAGATCAAAAAGTAGCTTTGGACAAAATAGGTATCTATACACCAAAACAAAGTCAAAACAAGAGTTCAAAACAACAACAGGCTTACCTATTCAGTGACAAAACAAACACAACACTCGGAACAATAGTACGTCCGCGCAACACCAACTCCTGCCTCAACTGATTCAAGTCAGCTCCGAGAGAGAAAACAGAGGCGTCATGTCTTTCTTGTAGCACATCAAACGTCGCTTGATTCACACTATAACTCCAATCTCCAGTAAAACAGCTGCAGTGATCCAGTCCATCAACCATACCCTGAGGACACTTGTACAACTGAGGGACAATACTAAACACTGTTTCGCCTTCCATATTATTGTCGGCATTATGTTTGGACACAGACTTGACACGTTCCTGAATAGCAATCATGGCGGCACCAGCAGGATGAATAAACCCAAATTGAGTTTCAAAGGCAACAAGAGCTTGACGGAGAGGCATTGCAGTCATGGTATTCAGAAACCTTTCACACTCAAGAATCGACTGCGACGTACTCAAGAACTTGTCGTAAATTCGAGCAAAGGACCGGTAACGGGGTTTTAACTCATGAGGAATCAATGATGTAGTGGCATTGATAAAGATTGACCCTTGAGGAACCTTGACACGGGGAAGTGGTGTTGGCGTCTATTACAAAACAGTGTGTTAGAATCTAATTTGAGCACAAGAGTAGAAACTCACTCCTGGTACTGGATCAGAAGGAGGCCCTTTGTCAATCTCATCTGGTACATCATCTTCCTCGTCCTCCTCAATCAGTCGCTTTCCCTTTCCTTTCCTTGGTTTGGCTACTTTCGCCTTGATAGGTTTTGTGGCTGGTTTCGACTGTTTTGCTTTCTTTGCCCCTTTTGCCTTCCCCGCGGCAGATATGAATGGAGCAGTGCCATACCCGAGATCCAGATCCGCCAGACTTTGTTCCAGTTCAAACAGATCAACTGCATCAAAGCTGTCCAGATTCAAACTTGAGGTTCCATTCAATAAATCTTCCAGTCCACCAACAGAGTCCAGGTCCGAAGCCGAGTCATCGAAACCAAGACCTTGAAACTGATTGAGTAGTTCATAATCGATATCACCATCCTTTTTGTTGACGATTAAAACGAACCTTTGAACACCCAAGAATATTACCTCTCCGTCAGCCACAACATCAAAGTCAGACTGAACGGATTGTGAAGACACACTATCAGCTTCGGAGTCAGACACTGTGTACGGAACAAACAAAGATGGTTCCGGTGCAGTCAAAACATCAGACAAATTTGAGTCAGATCTGACAAAAGAAAGAGTGGGAGATACAGCAGAGGAGGCAGTGAGAGCGGCAGAGGAGGCAGCAACGACAGGAGTCTTGGGTTCCAAGAAAGGAGAGAACGTGAATCCTCTTGTTTCTGATATCGGATCTTGCTCTTGTACTTCGAGATTTGTTGGTGTAGATCCAATAATATTTGAAGTCGTCGCGGAAGTATCGTCAACACCAAGGTCGGAAACCTAAAGTAAAACGTTTAGAATATAACATAGTAATTTTGAACAAGGAACATACACTTGTAGATGATTCGCGAGAGAAACGGAATAGACGGCGGCTTTGGTGAGAATACGGGCTGACACCAGGGTTGGACGAACCATCTACAGAAGAACCACCCAAGGATGGAGTTTCATGGGATTCATCACGAAGCGGAATTGGAGGTGGTGGATCTGATTGAGCACTACGAGTTGATTGTTCGACAGATGAAGTAGTGTACAGTGTTGATGGTTCGACAGTTGAAGTAGTGGACAATGAACTTGGCTCGGTTGTTGGCGTCGCATTATTTTGGGATGGCGGACTGGACCCCGAGCTAGTCAAAAACTCCTTCGTATCACTGCCTTGAGTTCGAGAGGCACGATCTGCTCCTCCACGTACTTGAACCACAAACTTGAGAGTTGAGTCGGTTGGAATGTTGTACGCTGTTTTTGAAGGTTAGAATGAAATACATTTTCAAATTTAATACTTACAAGACAAAAGGCTCGAGTCTTCCAACTTGACCATTCCAAACGCAAGAGTACAAGACAGAGCATAGATCACGTTCCGTTCTTGGTATAGAAACTCTCGAAGGTCACGAATAGTCAACATAGAAGGCATTTCGACAAACAGATTGTGGCCATCCACCAGTTCGACAAAGAAGCGTGAGAGCAAAGCCTGTTCAGGTCCAACAGTAGTTGTAGACAGATTCAACGATTCAATTTGAGCAATAGATGGTGGACACTTGTCAAGCTGTGACCATGACTTGAATAAAGCAGACATAATGGCCCTTTTCTGGGAAACACAGCTGACGCTGTCCAAGAAACCAAATACGGCCAAAGCGAGCTCAGGAGACGGAATCCAATCTTGATACGACATGGAATCCAGTGAATACCCGGCCACTTGAGTGTTCAATACAGTCACTGGTTCAAGAAGCGGTGGTGGTTCTGGCAGTGGACTGTCTCCTTGAGGGACAGTAATCACTTGAGTCAAAGTGGGGTCAATAAGCTCAGCCACTTTTGATAAACCTGTTAAATAAGATATAGGTTAGGGAAAATGTTAAGGGATTGAGTCAAAGTACTTACCAAGCTGAGCGACTATAGGAGGTGGAATGAAGTCAAGCAGAGTAATTGGGGGGAATGGTGGATGGCGTATAGTTGGTTTGGGGGATTTTGATAGAGTGGGTAAACTGGGTTGATACTTGAGATTGAGATGTGAATGGGTGTGCTTTCCAACTGGAAGAGAATTACTGGATGAGGCAACACCAACAGTGTGAGTGGTGGCAACAGGGATAGACCAAGATGGAGAAACTTGAGGATTTATATCCGCGAACCAAATCCCAGTGTGGTGGCAAACAACATTCTTGGCTGTCGCCTTGGTGGGGTCAGACTTGGTCCGCGTCTGTGACAGACGAAGAATTGGAGACACAGTATTTTGGTCAATAACTGGATTGGTCAAGACGGGATCAAGATGGCTGAAAGTAGTTGGTAGAACGGATGACTTGGTATTCCTTGATTGACTCCATGATTGACTCTGTGGACGAGGTCCAAGCTGCACGAGAGTACTGGGATTCAGACCAAGATCTATGAGCTTGAATAAGCAACAACGAATACCAATGAACGCAATAAAAACTTACCATGGAGTGATCGAGATGAGGGCAATCGCTTCCAACACCGGCCAGGTCGATAGAGCTGGAGACCCACAACAGAGAGACCAACAGCCAAAGTTGCAGCCTGCTTTGCTTCCAGCACAGTAGAATCATTGGAGACAAGAACAATAATGATTGATCCATTTGGCACGATCACAGAGAGATGGAACTTGTGATTGACAGACAGCGATGTAGACGGCACTAGCAACCAAGAGCAGTAGGCATACTTGACGAGGTCCAACAGCCCGCCAATCATAAAGCAACAGAAGACCAGTAGTGAGTAGAGCGGGGTAACAAGGTTCTCATAACGAGCAAGTAGCTCGGCAACCTTGATCTCGTGGACAAGTCGTTCGTAACCAGAGAGCAGCTCCACCAGTTGAGCGAGCTTCAGTTCCTTCTCCACAGACTTGAGAGACTTCTTGGCATACGACTTGTGTCGGCGATGTTCTTTCCTTGTCTGTTTGTACTCGGCAGACCCAAAGAGAGAATGATTTCTCAGCCATTTTGAGTGGAACTTGAACTGGCGACGCAAAGAACGTTCATGTTGAGCTTTCTCCCAAACGAGTAGAAAGAAGGGAAGAGGGCAGGAGATGTTCAAGGTAACCAGATTCCAGATTGACAGTTTCAGGGTAACCTATTGTGGTGGAAGGGACAAATGTTAGAATGAACAAGTTGCCAATGGATGCATTGAATACATACCTGAGTGTCAACAATGGGAAGGCAGTGTGCAAGAAGAAAGCCTCCGACGGTAGTGGGAGACCAGTGGTGAGAATTTGTGATTACGTCGACTTGAACCACAGTCATCAAGCAGAGGCAAATAAAGCAGGAAATATCGTGTAAAACATGGGATGCTTTGTGAATAGTATTGTCAGTGGTTGCGTGTTGCAGAAAGGGAACATACCTCCGACGACGACAACGTTGAATAGGAAGGAAAGAGCTGCGAAGGCAGAGAAAGTGGACACGTTGAACATCTATTTAACATGATTAGCGTCAATGATATCATGATGATGAAGGAATAGGAGAGGAGAGCAAGGATTAGGTAACCTCTGTGGAGATTTCCATCCTCCTTTCACAGACAATCAAACACGAGAGTCATAGAGACAGCCACGAGAAGAAGCAACAGTGTAGTTGATGGTATGGAAAAGGAAATAAAAGGAAGCGGGGAAGGAGGAAAGGTTATCGGGTTGTTGAGTGGGGTAAGTGGTCTGGGCCCTTGATCATCAAGGAAGTGTCTGCGGAATGATCGCAGATAGTACAAAGCTTATAGAGCACTCATAATGAAAGTGGACCACTATACACACCTCACAGATTGGGAAGGAAGGGATGAAGGGGATAAGGGATCAACTCACTTGCTTCAGAAATTTTGAGGGAATGCTCTTAGAATCTAGCAAAAAGGATTTGAGTCAGTGGAAGGCTGGAGGAGATGCGATTAAGACTGACTTTGCACGATATGGAATCCGACTTGACTGGGAACTACATTTGCTGGACAGTGTGCTTACATCCAAATAAACTATCATTTACTTCAATATCATGGGGTTCATGAATTTCAAAAACTTTCATCAGCTATACGTCGCTAACGTATCCAGCAGCTCCACGGAAGACCTGTTTTCTAATAAACTATAATTAACTTCAATATTTATTCAGCTGCCCGATTTAAATCAGACTGTACATGATGATTCCAATGAAGGCAACCAAAACACCCACTCCTTTCATTCCACTCAACCCATTCGACCCAAACAAAACAGCGCCCACAAGAAGCGTAAGCACAGTCTTGACATGTCCCACAACTTGAAACGTGATGGCACTGCTCTCCTTGATAACCGCAATTCCAAACAAGTTTGCCAAAACCGCCAACAGACAACTAACAACAACCCATCCAATAACAGCTCCACCAGCCGCACCGCCACTACTCACTTTCGTCAAAAAACTAACAAACTTGCCCAAAATGTGTTCCGTCAAATACGCCCGTGAACTCAACCCACCCAAAAACTCATGAAAGTCATGCCCCTCGCCCATATCCGCAGCAGCAAGCTTCACAGACGTCAAATCCTGTCCACTAAACAGCAGCCACTCAAATCCGTTGGGAACGAGTCTGAACAAGACGTGCGAGACTCCAGAAAGACTCAACGCGAGACGGATCCAGTCGCCTGGGTAAATACCCACATCAATGGCAATAGCGCTAGTTCCGCAGACAAGGAAGCTAAAGAAGCTGAGGGCTGCGATGCTTTGCAAGGATGAAAGCTTTTTGAGTTCTGGTGTTGCCGCTAGGAGGATTTGGGAGAGGGATGTGCAAAAGACGGCAAGCACTGCAATAAGAACTGGAGAAAATGTTTGGATAAGGACGAGTACGTTGTCGCCAATAGAGTTGGAAGGGTTGTAGACTGTGGAGGAGAATGATTGGAATTTGCGAGACGAAGCAGAATCGTCGGCGATGCTTTCTGACGATGTTGAGATGAAGACTCCCAGTAGAATAAGAGTGAGTGCAAGAGTGGTTGTAATGCTTAGGCGTTTATCGTAGAGAAAGAATTGGAGGATGGCGATGGTGGGAATACATGACATCTTACAGAAGAGTTAGCGAGACATTACGAATACTTGACAAGCGAACCTTCAACAACTGGTATACTGTAACGGAATTTAACGCGAGACTCTGGTTCATAAGCACAAGTCCTCCTGCATAGAGGAGGGATACAAAGACCCTTGTCACATATTGACTTGGCTTTGAGGGAGGAAGCGGAGGGACAACACCAGCTGCAATCAGAACATTTGTGAAAATAAAGCAGAATAGCTGATAATTGATTGGATAAGGTCGCCGAGAAGAAAAAAAAGAATGAGCATTGTTCGAGAGAGGGTGTCAAAATACGACTTACTTGATGTAATGCTGTCAATGTGGAAGCGAATGGAAAGCCGCCACCAAGAACGTGTTTATTGACCTGAATAAAGAAGGATTAGACTCGAAACGTGCATGATTCCAAATGCTTTGTCATCAACTAGGGCCAGAGCCTAACTGCTCAAGTCCCACCAAAGAATCAACAATTAGAGGGAAAAGGGCAGCCTTACCATTACAATAGCCACACTCGACGCGATGGATCCAACGATGGCAAAGAGACTTCCAAATCCGCCGGTTTTCTGTTGGTCTTTCGCTGTGGTAAGCCGGTCATTCAAGAGATTTGGGTGTGAACTGAGAGTGGCAGATCCAGCTGAGCCTCTTAGCAACTGCGCTTTGGGGCCCTTTTCTCCCTTGGCTGATGCAGTGTTTTTCCTCTTGTGCATTTGTGCGAGTGTGGCTTTGGTGGAAGAAAAAGAATACAGTACAGAAATGAATGAATTACATGACTAATGTCTTCGTAGCTTTAATTCGCAACATTTTATTCTCTGTAGTTGTCGCTTAATGAGCCTTGCAAGCAATTAACACTATTTGATTCACGAACCTCAGCACAACTACAACTGCATATGTCCCAAACGACAGGAAAAATCTTTCCCTTCCTTTTTTCGTTTTGGCCCCTTAATCATAAATTAAGGTAAAGAAAGGGAAGAGAGATGTGACACTTTTCTGTCCCCTTTTTGTGTCTGACTGAAAGAAAGTGATCAATGAGCACAACGGCAATTGCCATATCAGTTGTTGTAGTGATCGCCGTTGCCGTCGGAGTCGTGTATGCATGGCTGCATTTCCGGCGGAAGGGAGCGAATGTGGGCATGCATCAATCAGGGCTAGGTCATAGTGATGTCGAACTGGGGACGTCAAAGCCACTGCCGCCACTTCCAACCGGCCTTCTCCAGCGCAGTGTATCGCTACTGCAGACAAAAGCACCTCGGGCAGGGCCAAAGGGACTGAGCTACGTTGTTCGACAGTCGTACTCTTCCCGGGCACCTGACGAGCTTGATCTGTCGGTTGGCGATGCTGTGAAGGTTACGCAGACATTCGACGATGGATGGGCGGTGGGACTTGTGGCAAAGAGCGGACGGCGTGGTGTCTTTCCGTTGGTTGTGTTCAATGAACCAGGCGACTCATCTCCAACTTATCTATTGACTCCTACTGCCACTGCCACTGCCACTGCCACCACTACTCCTGGCAATGGTGCAATTGCAGCTACTTCTGCTACTACTACCACTAGCACTTCAAATACTACTTCAAATTCTACTACTCCTGCTAGTAGCGCCACCGGTACTGCTCCAAACACAGCACCTGCATCTCCTACTTCAACTGCCTCCTCAGCCCCAATTGTTCCAATTGTCGTTTCTGCATCCGCACTCACAAAAGATCCTACTGAAGTGCCCTACGAAAGACCTCAACTCCATTCATTTAAAAAGCGTGTCTCATCTGTTGGTTCTGCTCACCTGCTACCCCAAGAAATCAAGGACTTGCCGGGCCTGAAACGATTTTACGGTACTACCGGCGTCGTGATGCGTGTCGTGCATCCTTATACCCCTACCAATCCGGAAATCCAAGATGAACTTACGATTGTGGCCGGACAAGACTTGATTATGCTTGCCGAGTTTGAAGATGGTTGGGGAATGGGAATGCTTCCACTCACGGGTCAAAAGGGTGCGTTCCCAATGCCTTGTGTTGCCCGATATGAAGACATCTCCCCTGCCTCCAATACTCCGTCCCTATACTAGATTTTGTTTTTGACATTGTGGTTTTCTATTGCTATTGTTTGTATACTTATTGAAAAACGTGAAACGAAATATTGTGCCTGATTTTGATTAACTTTTTACTGTATGATAAGCGGTATGTGTGGAAGTAACACGTTAGTATTTCGCTTACCCCTTGTTGGTGGGAAGCAGTCCGGATTTTGAAAATGCCACCTGTGATTCCATGTTTTGTTGGCATTTTCGAGTGCTTGGGTGTTCAGCGACAGGTCAAATTCGGAAAACAGGAACCTCTTCGGAAAACATCACAAAACTCATCACATGAAGTTCACCACCCTCTTCGCCACCCTCTTTGCGGTGGCTGCCTACGCCCACGATGGCCACGACCACGGAGACGAGGCTCCAGCTGGCCCATCAGACGTTGTCGTTCTTACTGACAGTTGAGTAGTAGGGTTGGTTTGAGTTAGAGCTAGGGTTGTCTAACACGCAGTCCCCCTCTTTCAGAGACCTTCAGCAAGTGGGTCAAGGGTGAAGACCTTGCCCTCGTTGAATTCTATGCTCGTGAGTACTCTCTCCCTCTTCTCTCTCTCTCTCTCTCTCTCTCTTTCTAGTACTTGGTTGCAACGTGGAAGTGCAGGCCGAACACCAGCACTGCGTGTCCAATGCATGACCAAGTGTAAAGCACTGTACTTGGTGACCATCGGTGACCATTGCAATGGTGCATTCGCCATCAGAGACGCGTGGTTGTGCGAGCCAACAAGTGCTTGGCCGCCTTTTCCCCTCCCACCCTCTTTTTTGCTACGTGTCCAAAAACTGACCAATCACAATCAACCAACCATTTAACTAACAAACCAACCAAACACAGCATGGTGCGGACACTGCAAGGCCCTCGCCCCAGAATACGAAATTGCTGCCACCGAGTTGAAGGACCAGAACATTAAGCTTGCCAAGGTTGACTGTACCGTTGAGACTGAAACCTGTAAGGAGGTTGGTGTCTCTGGATACCCAACCCTCAAGGTTGTCCGCAAGGGTGCCTACTCTGACTTCAAGGGTGAGCGTAAGGCTCCATCAATCATCAGCACCATGAAGAAGTGAGTTTCGCCGTGCTTCTTTGCTTCGGCCAAACATTAAACAATCTATCATTTCTCAGGCAGGCTCTTCCAGCTCTTTCCCTTGTTAAGGCCGCTGACATTGAGGACTTCAAGACCAAGGACAAGGTTGTTGTCATTGGTTACTTCTCAGACAAGATCTCCAAGAAGTTCAAGGCTTACGAAGCTGTTGCCAACGCTCTCCGTGACGACTTTGTCTTCGGATACACCAACGACAAGGTTGAGGGTGTCAAGACCCCAGCCATTACCTTGTACAAGTCTTTCGACGAGGGATCCAACAAGTACACTGGAAAGTTCACTGAGGAGGACCTCACCTCCTTCATCAAGGTTAACTCTGTCCCACTCATTGACGAAATTGGCCCAGAAAACTACCAGAAGTACGTCCAGGCCGGGGTCCCACTTGCCTTCACCTTTGTTGAGAACGACGATCAGCGCAAGGAGCTCACTGAGGTCTTGACCCCAGTTGCCAAGGCCAACAAGGGCAAGGTTGCCATTGTTTTCATTGACGCTGTCAAGTTCGGATCCCACGCCAAGAACTTGAACTTGAAGGAGGGTGAATGGCCATCTTTCGCCATCAACGAGCCCCAGAAGAACCTCAAGTTCCCATTCAAGGGAAAGAAGATCACTACCAAGGCCATCTCTAAGTTTGTTGAGCAATACGTTGCCGGCGAGATTGAGCCAGACCTCAAGTCTGAGGCCATCCCAGCCACAAATGATGCCCCAGTCAAGGTTGTTGTCGGAAAGAACTTCGAATCTATTGTCTTGGACAAGTCCAAGGATGTCTTCCTTGAGGTTTACGCTCCATGGTGTGGTCACTGTAAGAAGCTCGCTCCAATCTGGGACGAGCTTGCCGAGCTCCTCGCTGAGGACAAGAACATTGTCATCGCCAAGATGGATGGTACTGAAAACGACTTCCCTAAGAACGTCAACGTCCAGGTCCAAGGTTTCCCAACCTTGAAGCTCTGGAAGGCTAAGACCAACGAGATTGTTGACTACGACGGTGGAGACCGTACCCTTGAGCCATTGTTGGCCTGGTTGAAGAAGAACGCTACCTTCGGAAGCAAGATTACTGCCTCCGTTGCTAGCTCTGCTGATGACGAGGATGATGACGAGGATGGCCATGATGAGCTTTAAGTGGGGAATTCGTATTTCATTTCATAAGTATTTAGGAAGAATTCAGTGAAATAAATTCGGTTCAATGTTACTTTTATTTTGTGTATACATGCTTCTTCATCTCTTCTTTCCCCTTCACATTCTTATACATCACGCCAAAGGTTAGCATTGTACCGATCAAATGTAGTTCCCAACTGAACTTGTATCCTGTAAATGACAACCGAAGCTGCTCCGACTCTTGCAACCAAGAAAGAGATTCTTTGGGTAATTTCTCAAGCACCAATCCTTTGGCCTGCCACACCCTAGATTTCATCATCGTTAATTGAATATCCGGTAGGCTTATATTTTCTTCAATAATCCAATCGATCGCTTTCTTGGCTCGGTGGATGAATTGGAGAACGTTGTTGTTCCATAAACACATAATCGCCCGAGCTATTTGTTGATGATAAGAGAACGTAAATGGGCGAGTTATATATCGCAATATTGGTATCATGCATTTGCGGATGGTTTTAAACTCCTGTGACGTTGTTTTTTGGCGTTGGATAAAGTAAAGAACCAAATCGACGGAAACGAGAAAGAACTGGAGCCATCGCGACATTGCAAATTGTGGCTGAAAGCCAAATGATTCAATTGAATAGTGTGTTTAGGTTTCGGTTAAAAAAACACAAAACAAATGATTGTGGCTCACCAGACTCAGTTTTTTGGTGAGCAAATGGATTGTCCGAAGGTTGTCCTCAATTTTGCATGCCTTTGCCTTCAAAATTGTCTCACAAACCATAACCCTCATACAATTAATATGTACATGAATAACCCGAATCGCATCGTGAAATTCACTTTTCATTCTCGAAAGGTGTTGCGAACACTCCTTATACAACACCTCCGCCATAACGCTTTCATTCAAATTCGCAAGCGCACTTGCAACATAGCTCGTTGACTCCGCGAGGAAAAACGGATTCACCGCCTTATGATAATATTTACAGTCACGTTCCTCGAACCACTGCCTCAGGATTTCTTCATGGTGCCCCATTCGTTGGACATTGATACGTGATGCCTGCCAGAGCATGAATGCCTTTTCAGTAGATCCGAGTCCGCGGTTTGCGAGGAGGAGGAAGCCGTTTCGTTGGAGGACGACTGCGAGTGAGTAGTTTCGTTCGAGGACGGCCAAGTGGCCTGCGACCTCGTGGACGTGGGAAAGGATTTTAGACTCGTATGGTGTGATTGTGGTTTGGTTTTCTTCGGAATAGATGGATGCAAAGTATGAGTTGGCTCGCTTTGTACTGATTTCGTAGAGTTTGTCAAAGGTTAACAGTTTTCCTGCGACGGAGAGGAGTGAAAATACTTGGCATCGATAGTATAAGGTGTGTTTCTTTGATAGGATACTTGGCGTTGTAAGAAGAAGGGATAAAAGGAAGAGCTCGAGGCTAGGTCGCGTGTGCTCATTTGTGGCGATGAGATTCATGATCAAGTCTGCTGTTTCTTTCATTATATCATTATTTTCATCTTGTTCCTTGGGTTCTGAGGAGGAATGTGCCTTCGGAAACTGTTTATGAAATACCCTTTTGGCTCGAGAAACCATCTCTTCTTCGGTGTTCTTGGTGTCTATAATTTTAAGAACTTGATTGATCATTGTATAGATTCGAAATCCCATGAATACAAGATTTGGCTTCAATATGTTTTTGCTGCATCCCAAAACCAGAAGGCCTTGCTGACCAAAAGTGATAGACTTTTCAATATCCCTGTAAACCTAAGATTATTTCAAAACACACGTTATAATCGTGGATTTACCTCTTCTCGAAATATAGCTTGGACAAGATTCTACATTCTTTCAACTTTTTATAGCAAGTATCAGCAAAGTCCAAATTTGAATCAAATGAAGGCAGAGTCTCAAAGTAAGCAAGCGATTCGGTTACTTGATTATTTTCACCGGTTTCGATGAATGCTTCGTAAATATGATATTTTTTCTTGTCGCCATGTCCTGATATTTTCAGTAAGTGATAAATCAATGACTGTCTGAGTGATGCTTTCTCTGCAGGGTTGTTGGCATTCCTAACTTCCTCTTCATAACATGCCACAAATGCATTGCGAATGGAGTCTCGTTTTGAAGGAACCATTCCGCTGATAATGCCTTGTTGAATCAGGTAGTGAGAAAATCCGAGCTCACATTTATCATCCATTGATTTTATGAATTTGTACTTGTCCTCGGCACGAATCAATTCGGTAATTGCGTCACAAGTGATATTGACTCCAAAATCCTCACCCATTGTTTCTGAAAGTCGTTGCATAACCAAACAGATTTCAGTTAATTTAAATATTTGGCCGGCCATTGCAAAAACTCGCAGTATTGCTTTCATTGGGGCTGAAAGTTTATCAAATTGTGCCACAACAGCTGCTGTTGATCCCATTCCCAACTGAAGTTCTTTACCCTCAGCCCGTGTCAAACATCCGCCCTTAACACACAGCAAAGAGCTTTCAATTAGCGAATTTATCAAAATGTCTGTGACCATAGGATTTCCTTGGCCCTTATCCAGAATTTCACGAACGATATCCAAATTAACGGAAGTGAATTTGAGTGTTCCTTGAGCCGTCAGACGATCTCGAAGCATGTTTTCAATGCCATACGCGTTTAGTGCACCAACATTTATGACTTGTAAATCCGGCTCCTCTAGTATCCGTTGAAATTGTTCTGAAACTACAGGGCTCCATTCCTACAATAAGAGTGAAGGTTGAGAACCAGCTATTATAAGGCTGACACATAATTACCTCCAATGGTCTCGCAGAAAAAACGAACAAGACATGCTTGCATTTTGATAACAAGTGCTTAATCAACTCCAATGAAAATGAATCACACCAATGAATATCATCGAGCACGATACAAATCTTTAAGCCAATATGATTAAATGCGTTGAATATTTCAGAGAGGGCACAAGCCATCCCATTCACATTCACAGTAATAAAATCAATAGCTGTATCAGTGATTGGCACCAAGGCATCAATGTGTTCAACAGGCAAATTAACCAACGACACAAGCTGTTGTAAGACTCTCGGAAACTTTGGAAGAATTCGTCGTTGAATATCTGAAGCATCCAGCCGAATAGTGGTTAAAGTATCTCCAATCCTCGGTATTGTCGAGCTATCTTGTCTGGAACGGCCGCGTGAAGTTGATTGATGATTCCTTGATATATATTCGTTGTATGCGTCGTTTGCTTCCACAGTATACCGGTGATGCAGTAGAGCGTCATTCAAGCTATTGTCATCGTTATCTTTCTCTTGTGATTCTTGATAAGCTTGTAACGATGGCAACAACGTCCCACTCAATGCAATTTGATCCAGGAAACTTACAAAAACGCGCGTCCATGTGAATAAAAGATTGGTTTTCTTATGTTCCTGTCCAGCTCCAACACTTGCAATAAACTCGTTAGTGAACGTAGCATTAAAATAAACAAAATTACCAAACCAATTCCTTATCCGAGATCTGATTCTGCAACCAGAGTGTCATTTGAGTCTTTCCTATTCCACTACTTCCTATTAAAATGCAGTTTGTAACCTTTTCATTCGATCGCCAGCTTGACAGGCTATTTTTCATCAGTTCTATTTCTTTTGATCGTCCCGATATTGCAGCCTCTTCTTTGATTTTAAAAATGGAATTACCCATTGGATAAAATATTCGTACGGGATTTGGCACTCCTTTTAGCGTGACTGGTGGTATATCAGTTCCATAGGTGAACTTGTCTGCAGTTTGCGAGTAAGTTTCCTCATCACAAAGAATGCGCCCTTGACAGAGGCTCAAACACATCAGGCGAGCTGCATTGTTGACTACTACACCAAGCACAGTATTATCGCATCTTTCCTTACTCCCTACTATTCCAGCAAACACAACACCCGTAGTAACACCTATCGAAAACCCTTCGGGGTCTGAAAGGCATTGTTTCAGGCATTTACCGATTTCCGTAGCTGCGAGCATCGCCACTTGTGACTCCCCTTTCTCATGAGCATGACCCTCTAAACCCCACACAAGCAATGCTGTCAATGCCTTATCATCGCAATTAAACTGCCGGATACAGCCTTCATATTCTTTGACTTTTGATATAATCGCAGCTGTTGCAGATTGGAGCTGCATTAAATTCTCTGGCTCAGCCACTGTCTCTGACTTGAATCCACCAAACTTTATAAACACGACTGAAACAGACCGGAGTTGATCCATAACTACATTTTGTTCACCTTGACCCACAAGCTTTGAAATCGAGTCATCCATATATGCCTTTGCATACTCTAAATACAATGCTTTCCGAGAAGTAGGCTGTGGCAGCTGATTTTCCATATTTGATAGTTTAATTTCAGATGTTTGGGTAAATTGAAGTGCCTTTGCCCTTAAATCTAAGATAGGATCTTTATCTCCTATTATAAACGCTCCGTTGTTGACTTTCATCCCTGATACTTTGATTGACTCTTTCAATATTTGATTGAAAGATTTGTTGAACACAAAATCTCCATTCTTCCCCAAGTTTAAATTTTCCCCAGCTTTAGCTAGCGCCTCCCCCGCGATAAAATATTCCATCCGCTGAATATTTATTGAGGAATCAATGGACTGCTTCTTGTCCTTTCGACTGACTGTTGGAATTGAATTGCCTTTTTTATTCACGCCGACATGAATATGCTGTAACGGACCCAAAGCAAGACCAATATGTATCGCAAGTGTTGTCTCAAACATGGGTATGACTGGCGCCGAAGCCACTTGAGGCGCCGGTTCATTGCCCATTAGTTGATTGCTGATACGGCGAGCAAAAGCATTCAAATTTGCGTTCAAATTTGAGTTTGTAGCTGTCGAATTGTAACTGCCTCGATGGTTAGATTCGAATGATACTGTTTCCGTCGAATGTATACTGCTATCGGGAGAATTGATTTCAACGGCAATGCCAGCTGCTATGATCGTATTCTGCAGTTTTACTTTGATAGTATAATTCTGGAAAACTTGTAGAAGCTCTAAACAACAGAGAAATGCGTTCATCGCCAAGTGCTTTTCCAATTCGGGGGTGTCACATTCTGATTCAAGTGTCCATGATGCAATGACAGCATCTCCTGCTAGTTTAACGATTGAACCACAATGCCGATGAACATGTTCTGTGATAGTTTCCATTGGTGGGTTGATGAGTTCCTTAATCTTAGCCCCGCTGTCGCTTCCCAGCGCTTCTTCCAGTTTTGATGAGAGCTTTGAGTATCCCGCTATATCAATAATAGCAACCTTGTAGTTTCTTTAGTGATGGTTTTTGAAGTGCTACAATATGACTTACTATTGAGAAATCCTCGTTGATGGCTTTTGGAAGTTCAAAAGGAATCGGATGTTCTTGACATACAAGATTCCGAACATGTTGAGGAATCAACACAAGAGGATCCATATTGATGTTTCGCGTAATGTGATTGACTGATTGATGTTTCGCGTAATGTGATTGACTGACTCACAATCAAGTTCTTTAAGTAGAGATGGTAAGGATTGACAAAGTGATTTCCCAGTCAGAAAGGTACGAGAATTACAAAAGTGCATCCGATTCTGATTTATACTATAAGCCTATAGGCTTATCGATCGACTCCGCATACAACGTCGTGAATTTCGTGACAATTTCAACTCCACACATCAAACATCACCCAAACAACCCACCATGAGTAAAAAGAACTCAAAACGATCTAGCGTCGCGACTCGGCATGCCACAGTCCACGGAGACGCGTTTGCACATAGCATCTCAAAGCAGCCCGTTCTTCAAATCTTGAAAACGACGGCACGGACTGTAACCCTCTCATGGATGTTCCACCCTGAAAACTGCCCACCCCACGGCACACCGATTCAGATTGTGAAAGCGGAAGGCACAGATCCTCAGTTTTCGCGCGCCTATGAAGGAACGGAAGACTACTTTGTTGTTGAAAACTTGAAGCCAGAGACGCTGTACAGATTCAAACTGAGGATTTGGGATAGAAATATACAGGATTATGGATCGGAATATGTTGAGGTTTCGACAACGACTACTGGTGAGAAACTCTTTTACGTAACGGAAGCCACATATTAAACTTTTGCCCATGCTTAGATGAATCTAAACTCATCAAAATTCAACTCAAGTTATATCGCGCAGTAGCGGAGAATAATGTCGAAGCTTTTAAAGAATTGATGGAAGAAAACAGATCAGAAATCAATGTTGAAATGCGCGACAAGAATGGCAAAACAATGCTTATGGTAATGCATTCATATTTCCACCATATACTGACGCGTGATTTTAGCAAGCTGCGTTAAAAGGAAGCGCAGAAATGGTGGCCGCAATCTTGGAATACGGTGCACTCCAAACCACGACAACTCAATCTAAAAAGACTCCTTTATCCTTGGCTGTAACATATTCCAACCTACCAGCCGTAACAGCTCTCTTGAAAGACCCACACGCAATAAATATTGCAGATCAGGGCGGCTCCACGCCACTAATGTGGGCTGTGGAACACGCAAACTTTAAAAACGGACTCGAAATCGTTCGACTTTTGCTTGACTCTGGAGCTGACATTTCCGCAGAAGATGTTAATGGATTATCAGCGATGGATCGGTTGTGCGCATCATGTGGGAACGCGAAATGTGCACGAATGTTGTTGGAGCACGGAGCCAAGATTGTGAACCGGATTGATCCACCAAAAAAGAAAGTAACGACATTGATGATGGCTGCATTAAATGGGCACAAGGAGTTATGTTACGAGTTGATTGATAATTGGTCGGCTGATGTGTGGGCGAAAACTGAATTCGGGCAGACTGCAAAGGTTAGTTGAGAATATCAAGAGCCAAGGGTACTAATTACGCCGTTCACGGTGAAAAATAGATGATGGCCGAGGGGGCTGGTCATGTGGATTTAGGTCTTTTGCTTGTAAGTCCAACAAAAACCTTTTATGCTCATTCTAAACACCACCATCCCTCAGGAGAAGAAAATGATAAAAGAGGATTATTGACCGTACAGAAGCCAAAATAGATCCCATTTGATATTTACATTACATATATTATTTGGAATCATGCATTCTCCCCTGTCCTCTCTTCATTATTCAAGCCTCTTTCCCTCCCACCAGTCTCATCCAGTACGTGTTGTTGCTGAGCTTGTTCCTCCAGTCGTTCCAATTGCGAACTGCCATCAACCCTTTCCGCATTTGTATCTGAAGAATCCCGAGCCCCACCTTCAAACGAGACCACCGCCGGCACTTCGTACATGTCCCTTGACCGCCACGTTCTTCGCCGCCGGTCCCGCCGCCGCATCACACGCACCGCATCTGCTTTGGATGTTCCCGACACTTCGCTGTTGTCGTTGTCTTTGTCATCGTCGCTCTGGTTTGGATCGAATCCGGCAGCGATGCATTTCATGTAAAGAGTTGTTTGTGCGAGTGTCTTGGTTGGCGGTTTGGTTTAGTTTAGTTTACGAGGAAGAGCTAGAGATTGTCCCCGCACCTGATCATTTGCTAGTGCATGCATGTGGAGTAGTGACGGGTTTGTTAGGATGCGGTAGGCTGCCTGTTTGGTCTGCCGCGTCTCGTAGTCATCGGGTGGTGCTGCGGTTGCTTGTGTGGATGATGAGTTTGCCATCTTTTCCTGCCAAACTCTCCGCCAAAAGTACATAAATGAATGATGACGGTTTACTTTAACAAATGGAATATACAACACCTAAATGAACATGGTTTCTAGTCGCACGGAATAACATCCGCCAATCTAATTCTTATCAATAGCACCAGTGACACCAGCAGCAACACCAATCGCTCCAACACCCGCCGCAACAACAGCAGAGCTCGCTACATTCGACCCTCCACTTCCACTTCCCACAGCAGATATACTAGCAATAGTAGTTGCCACAACACCACCTAGACTACTCAAATTCGGATTGGCATACAACTGAATCATGGACGAAACACGTGCACATAGATCAGCTTGACACAAAAAAGTATAAGCCACAAGATACAAGGTTCACAAAAAAAAATAAACTCACCAGCCTGCATCTCACTCCCAGCCTCAAACTCCAATCCAGTAGTCGTAGCAGCGCTCCCCGTCCGATTCGCACTCGCAACAAGCAACCTAAAAAGCCGACTCTGCTTCTTTGCCAACGCACACGAAAGCACACCCGAAATATGATACGTAACCTAAATACATCCACAATTAGTCATCAAAACAAAGCGAAAAAAATTTTCCCCACACAAACAAACAAACAACTCACCGTCCTAGAAACATCCACAAGCGTCCTCGCGTCACCCACACCCATAACATGAATCCACTCTCCATCAAGCGTAACAATCCGCTCAACACTTCGACCCATCAACTGCTTCTGCAACACCGTATACTGTCGATACACACCCAGAATCTCATCCACCGAAAACTCAAACAACCCAGGCTCCTCCGTCTTGACACGAACTTCGTCGGGAGGACGCAAGAAGATATCTCCTGCACCGCCACGGTCTTTTTTGAGGACACAGAATTCGAGCGGAAACATGTCTTCGAGAACACGGTCAAGAGCAACATCTGTGCGCGTGTCCCCCATTTTGAGTACGTAATCGTTCATGTCGTATTTCCGCCGTGTGCAGATTGTTTCAAAGACTTGCGCCATTGTTGCGTTTGCGGGGAATGCGAACGTAGCAGTGTGTTTCACTTCGAGGGTGGAGTAGAGGTGGATTTTGACGTAGACTTGGGGTTTGGAGGGCATGGTGGACATGCTGTTGTTTGCAAAAGGTTCGTTGGCGTAGAAGCCGGTTGCTTGCGTGTTGAAGGCGGTGGTTCCTGTGACTGCTGTATTTGCTGGTGAGGGATTTGAAGTGGATGGAGGCATTCCACTGCCTATAGCTCCTGGCGCGTTTGAATAACCCGTATTTCCGATGTTGTTACCACCGCGTGGAAGTGGAGGCAGAGGAGGATTTCTTCCAGGAGCACCACCGTTAGGAAACGGATTATTGACAGCAGTGGTCCCGCCCAATGTCGTGGTTGCCATAGTTGCAGGAATAGTCATGCCATGGCTCCGCACCGAAAGTCCCATACTCGCAGACACAGCTCCAGAAGAGAGCGCAGTCGGTCTAAACCGAGTCGGAGCAGTTCTCGTTCTCCTTGCTGCCTGATTCGTAGCAACTACCAACATCCCATTTCATAAGTATCAAACCAAAAAAACAAACACTAAATCATAAACAAAGGGAACTCACTTTGTGACGGCGTACAAAGACAAAGCGCAAGCGCTTCAAAGTTACTTCTCTGCATCTTACTCATTCGATCCAACGCAGGGAAATCTTCATCAATCGTTCCATCATCCTCAACAAGTCGCAAACTCCAACAACACACGTCACACTTGTCATGTGGCAAGAACTGGTCAACAGTCTCCGGTGCCGTACTGCTTAATTTGTTGAAGTATTCATAGAGAGTATATCCAATCAGTTCTTCGACTGTCGCGTCTCGTTTGATGATGATGAGGATCGGATCAAAGGGAGTAAGACTTGATGGGATGTAGATTTTGATTCGTAGAGGATACGCTTCCCCCTTTCCAGACTAGGATGTGGTAAACAGTTAACAATAGAGCAGATACATGATTCTGTGGTCTCAATTCACCACATGCAAACCAAAATAACATACCAAAAAGCCAAATTCGTCTGCAAATGGATTCTCGGTTGCACCTTGATCATTCAACAATAAAGCCAACGCAGAGCGTTTGACAGGGAACCCAGAATCCCCTCCAGGCTGAACAGTCACAGGAATAAGAACCGGTGGTATTTTCGCAAACAGAGACGACGAATCCACGGTACTATTGTCATTGGCATAATCAAAGACGGTAGGAGCAGCAGAAGTCGACGTCGAAGTATGCATCGCATCATTATTGAATGTCGTTGATTTCCGTTTCCCAGTAACACCAACCACAACAACATCAGACGGAACAGTTTGGTCCGAGTTTGTAGTTGAATCCAAAAAGAGATTTGCTGCAGCTGTTGTTTGGGAGGGTTCAGGGTCCGTGTCGCGTGTTAGGTCAGCGAGATTTGGTTTTTCAGTGACCATTGCGTTTGATCTTCGTTGAGAGAGGGGAGGACCTGTGACGCGAGTGTATGGGACGCGGGGTTGAGGGTAGTGTAGTTGTTGTTGGAAGTATAGTTGGTCACGATCCTGGTTATTTTGTTGTTGTATTTGTAGTTGTTGTTGTTGTTGTTGTTGCAGTGATGGTTGTTGTTGTTGTTGAGGCTGATGGGCAGCAAAGGAGTCGGTGGATTGCAGTTGGTCATTTGAGGATGATGTTGGGCCTGGCGAGGAAGGACCCGGAGCAGCCCAGGCAAGACGAGCAGCAGAAACACCGGACACGCGCACGGATTCACTTGACCACCTTTTTTCGGTTGTTTGGATTAGGTTTAGAGGATCTTATTGTTTAAGTGGGCTTCAGAGGGACTCACATCAAACCATCAATTGACTCTGGATCGGCATCCATCGCATCGTCACTGTCGCCACCACCAAATGCACCAAATGCACCAAAGGACGAATGCAGCATGACAGGAGCAACTAGTGAGGCATCGGGGGCCTGTCGCGGGGGACCCTCACTCTACTTGTCTTGTTAGTACCTATCTAATCTATACTAAGACATAAAACAGACACGCACCCCCGCCCGAAGCAACTCAGCCGCTGCACCCGAAAGCCCCTTTTCCTTCTTCCGCCGCTCGCGAGGCCGCTGCAGCTGCGCCACAGTTGTCCCCGCCGTCGCTGTGGCAATCGCGTCGTTGTCCGTGCGCACCGTTGGCGCTGTGATCACTCGCACAAGAAGCGCCTCATCGAGTCCGAGGAGCGTGCGTCGCAGCGAGAAAACGGCGTAGGCAGAGTCAAGTGCCAATGTCATCTCCCCTTTCCCAGAAGTAAATAAATGGATGGGAGAAAGAGACACAACTATTTTTTTTTTTTAACAAAGAAAGGTTATCGGGTTGTTGAGTGGGGTAAGTGGTCTGGGCCCTTGATCATCAAGGAAGTGTCTGCGGAATGATCGCAGATAGTACAAAGCTTATAGAGCACTCATAATGAAAGTGGACCACTATACACACCTCACAGATTGGGAAGGAAGGGATGAAGGGGATAAGGGATCAACTCACTTGCTTCAGAAATTTTGAGGGTTTATTGAACAAGACATATAATTGGGCGACGTTCTTTGGAAACATGTATCCTATCCCCGCTCTTTCAAAAACGCCCTTTCTCATTATATTACTCTAGACTATTGGGTTAGGAGAAACGATTCGATTGAGGGTTTGCAATGCAGCAAGTTTTAAATTCTTTTCAAAGTCATTGAAGTTGATAGTGTTGATGTTATACCCTAATATTTATTGAGGAATCAATGGACTGCTTCTTGTCCTTTCGACTGACTGTTGGAATTGAATTGCCTTTTTTATGACTTTCAACATGGCATTACGTGGAATCTGCTCGCAAAAGTGGAATACACTCGGAATCTCATACTTGGCCAACCGTGTCTTCAATTGCTCTTGCAACAACTTGGCAACAGCTGCTTCTTGTCCCGCTTTCACTCCTCCAGAATACACAACAACTGCTCCAACTCTCTCTCCCCAAATCTCATCCGGCACTCCCAGAACAGCAACATCCATCACACCAGGAATTCCGAGTAACTCTCGCTCAATCGTCAATGCACTCAATTTGTAGCCTCCGGATTTGATAATGTCAACAGACGCCCGGCCAAGAATCTGCCAGGTGTCATTAGGCCCACCTTTGGCTGCAACATCACCCGTTGCAAACCATCCATCAGCATCAAACGCTTTTTTGGTAGCTACTTGATTTCCCCAGTATTCTTTAAACACTTGTGGCCCTTTAACAAACAACTCCCCGGTTTCTTGATCCAGCTTCACTTGAACATTGGGAAACGGAACCCCAACTCTTCCAGGCTCTCGTTCCCCATCGTAACGGTTACCCAGCGCCATACCAATTTCAGTCATTCCATAACGCTCTAGTAACCGATGACCAGACACCTTTTCCCATTTTTCAAAGAGTGGTTGCGGAAGTGCAGCACTTCCACTGACCATGAGTCTGAATTGTTTACAAGAGTCCCGCATCTTCTTTTGCTCTTCCTCATTGCACGAGTCATAGTATTCCAACAACCGAGCATAGATTGTAGGCACCGCCATAAACAACGTCAGTCCACCTTGAGCAAAACGATCCCACATTCCTTTTGGTGACAACTTTTCAGGTGCCATTTCCAGTGTAGCACCAGCAGCAAGAGCACAAGTGACGACGTTAATGACACCATGCACGTGATGCAAGGGCAGAACGAGGAGGATCTTGTCGTCCTTAACCCAACGCCAGGCATCCAAGAGAGACGCGACCTGAGCCTCAATGTTTTTATACGTTGTCAGAACGCCCTTTGGTTTCCCTGTTGTTCCACTTGTATAAATGATGAGAGCGCCACCTTCTTTGTCGAGTGGTGGCGTTTGAGAGTCAAGTGCACCAGTCTCATTCGCAGCCACCACCGCATCATCACCATCACCACTCCATTCAACAAAGTCGACCGTCCCCGCCAAAGCCGCGACTCGGTCGTCGTTCCGCGTCTCGTCTATTTTGTGTTTGAATTCGGGGGCAAACAGAACGAGTCGCGGCCTTGAATCGGCGACAACGTGCGCGAGTTCCTGCGGCGGATGCGAAGTGCACAGTGGCACGGCGATGGCGCGACGCGTCCACGTGGTCCACTGCGCAATCACGTACGAGGACTTGCGCGGGAGGAGGAAGGCAACGCGGTCTCCGGGTGCCCTGTTAAATAGTTAGTGGTGTTAAACAACCGGCTAGTAGTACGACTACTACTCACACTTGCTGCATGCGTGGTGTTGCGGCTAGGCGGGCGACAGATCGGACTACGTTGCCGTACGTGAGTGTTGTAGATGGGTCTATGATGGCTGTACGGTCCCAGTTGGCTTTCTTGGATGCCTCTCGAAACACTTGAAACCCTGAATCATTGCTGCTTCTACCGTGTGCCGATGAAAACAGGCGGCGGAGAAACATTCCCGATTGGCCCGTTGGTGGTGAAAAGATTTGTCGGAATCCCAGGAAGAGAGGGAAATGGACTCAGGCTCACAGTCACAGGACTCTCTGACTGTACTGTCGTCGCTTCTGGGAAGTGCAAGGTAGTTGTACTGTCACTATGCCAATAGTACTCTTGGGCTTGTATTAACTCTGTGAACAATCAAAGATCCCACCAAACTCCCCCAATTATGATCAGCCAGCAACAACCAATGCCACGTTCTACTTTCTCAGCAAGGTCTAAAATCGCTTCTTCGGCCCGATCTTCCACCGTTTCCTCAGTTCTCGATGACTTTCCCTGGTCTGATCCAAGTAATTCCGTGTTTGCACACAATCAGACGAAGCGAATGTCCATTTTTGAAGGACGAGCTGAACGAGCAAGGTATTTCTTTTCGATTGAAGCGCGTTCTTGTTCATGAACTGCTTTTTATATCGAAAAAGGATCCAACTTGAGGCAGCGACTTTGAACGAATCAACTCTATTACCGACCCAAGATTCCGATTCTGAAGATGATATCATTCCTACTCGAGTCGGCAGCCACCGCCATTCCCAATCATTATCAACCGACATTGAACAAACGCGTCGAAAGTCAATGGCCCAAGCCGTCGCCCGCCGCTTCTCAAAAGTCTGTCTAAACGGCGGCGCCCCAAACAACAACAACTCCCTCCGCCAAGCCGTCCCAAAACCCGCAACCCTCCGCTCCTCCCTCGCAACAATCGACCCACCCCCCACATCTCCCACAAAACCCCGCCCCTCCACCCCTCAAAAACCAACCTCCCTCTCAAAAACCGACTCCCTCACCCGCCTCATCACCCCCTCCACCCGCAAATCAAACGTCCCCCGAGACCGCATAAAACAACTCTGGTCCCTCATCCGCTCCCACTTCCTCACAAAACCCCCCGGAATGCTGCAACTCCTCCAGGCGTCCAACGCGGCCCCGCCATATGCGATTACCCTGAAACAGGGGTTTCAGTTCAAGTATCGGTTAAGGACAAAGTATCAGATTAAGTGTCTTGTCATGCATTCGCGGTTGCCGTGGCATCAGCCTGATGCGTTGTTGGATGAAGTTGTGGGGACTGTAGGGAAGAAGGTTGGGGAGCATAGTGGTGGTGGGAATGGCAATGGTAATGGTGGCAGTAGTGGGGATGGCGATGTGGGAGGTAGTATTGATGTGTTTGGGAGTAGTGCTGTGCTTTCGTTGAAGCGGGAAATGAGTCGTGTGAATTTGTTGAGTGGGTTAGGGGCTGGAAGGGCTGGTGGATCCGGTGGGAAACTCTTGGCGTCTGCCACGGGAATAAGCATGCATTCTTCAATGGTTTCAATGAAGCATGATAATGTGGGAAATGGCGGACAAGGAGGAGATGGAGATGACAATGAAAAAATGAATCAGCATTTGATGGATGAAGATGAGTTTGAGACGAAACGAATTAGTCGGTTTGTTTCCCTCTTCGTATAAATGCGCAGTTAATTGAAATTATTTAGAATTCTGAAACCGTCCACGTTTGTATGTGCAGACACTTCTCGAACAGTGCGGATGTGGGATATATCGCGTAATACTCAAATGAAACCCAAATCGATCATCAAGCTGGATGTGGATGTGTTCGAATTCGTTTATTTGGCAAAGTTTTCAATGTATGCATCATGTAACGAAACCAAAACCATTTCGGTAACTTTTACTCGCCGTATCATTGTGTTATCATTGACAGTTCGAAAATTTTGGTGCTTGTCAGCTCTTTAATCAAAGATTTGAATCGGTGGATTCATTCAACGTCGAACACTATGTGCAACAGTTGAGTCATCAAAATCCTGCATTTCTTCAATATTGAACAGTCCATAGCTTGAAGTACAACACAAATTTACACGAATTAATAACTATCGGGTCTCACGAACTGTATTTATGGACACTGGAGAATCAAATTAACAGGTTCGAAAATTTTAACATTTGCGCCCCTTCATGCCAAAATTTTTTTCTCCTCTGTTTGAAACCACTCTAAATTAATTTTTTATCCACAAGTAAAGGACATGTGACAGTAAAACCAACTATTAAGTATAAGTTATATACGAATCTTCCGCCAAATGACTGGATTACGGGTGTTTCGTACGATGAGGAGCGGCATAGAATGTACACCATTGTGAATACGAAAGTTGTGGTATGTGGTACTCCCTTTTTAGCACAAATTGAACATTTTAACAAACTTCATGTCTAAAAACAGGTGTTTGATCTACATGATGGCAAGGAAGTCAACCGGTGGCTGAATATATCATATCGTCAAATCAACTGCATTATTTACTACGAAATGTATGATTATAATATCATTGGATGTTCCAATGGCGCAAGTTGAGTTAGACCGAAGAGGTTTCAACGTGTACTGACATTCAAGAACAGTCAAAATCATCAATATGACCAACGACATGGTGCATGAATTTAACAGTCATACTCGACCCATCACTTCACTGGCAATATATCCCTATGGCCCGGTTGTGATTTCATGCGCCTTAGATTACACTGTGCGAATGTACAATCTGAAGACATTTAAGGAAGTGTACTGGTAAGTCTCTTCACGAGTAAGCAGCAACTTTCAACCCCCCCTTATATCTTCTTCTTAGTCTACACCTGAAAGAGAAGCCGACATGTCTACAGGTGATGGACGACTTGCAATTGTACATTTCAACGTGGAATACAATCATGGTGTGGAAGTTGAATCACATTAATACTGGGTTTTCGACCATCAAGTTGAGTTTGGCTGCTCCTTCATCCCAAAAAAGTGTTCACGAAATGTAAAACAGCACGAGAGTTACCCACTTGATGACAGCGGCAGCGGAAGGAATACCAACACGAATTCTTGTGAGGTCTGAGGACGGTGTGATTCGACTGGTTTCTCCGATATCGGGAAAAGTTATCACAACTTCGTTGCCCTTATTGGAGACAGATTGTGTGAAGGAAATCGCATACTGTCCGCGAATTGGTGATTCTAAATGAAGATTTCAGTACATCATTCTGATACCATGAATTGATTAGATCGAATGTTTTTGCTTGTTGAGAGTGGAGAGATTTGGGTGATTGCCACGAACATTAATCCATGTGTAGTCGTGGATATTTGGTCGTCTGCTCATACAGGTAACATTCTCGAGTCGATGCACTTTTAGACTAACGGTTTTTGTCACTAGCGAGGGAAGATGTCCGATGTATGCTCATGTTTGAAGGTCGGCTGGGCAATTTCGATGAATTGCCTCCAAAATACAATAGAAAGAATGGTTTCGTCTTTTTGATTGCTGGAACTGCTAGCGGGCAGATTCTATTTTACGGAACTGAAGGCCAGATTGTACACAGAAACCAGGTGAGTTCAATTAACTTCGCTTGAGAACACCCGTTTTAAGAATGACTTAGCTACATTTCGCTGCAGTTACTCACTTAGCCTGTACATCGAATCATCACTTATTGTCAGGGGGAAAAGGAAAGAAGTGCCTACATTGCGACAAAACCTAAATTGTAAAACACAGATGGTCTTATCTTTATCTCAAAGGTGGATCCAATGTCAATGCACATTATAAACCCCTTGATTGCCATAAATACTGGAATTATACCTCGCAAGATTAGCGTTTTGGATAGCACTGTTTGCTGCTCAGCCGATGACTTTATCATAAGAATGTTTTCATTTAATACCGTTAGTGGAGGTAAGGTCAATGTCTCCGTTGAAATTCGATAGTAACTCTTGAGCAAGAATGGCATGCAATTCCCATGCACAATCGAAGCGATGATCACACGGAAGAAATAACGTCTATATGTTGTATTGAAAAATCAGGCCTATTTGTAACAACGAGTCGAGATTCAACAATCAGAGTATGGGATGTTTACAATGCACTTATTCGGTAACACAAGCTTATATATCTATCTTCTCTGCTAAGATGAAAGTTTCTCCATTTCTCATTAGTGAAGTCAAATTTCATGAGCCTTTGGACTGTCTTTGTGTTTCCAACCTACGTGGTGATATTCTTGTCGGAATCCAAAACAGAATCGATATAATCAAATATAATCTGTACTTACCAGCCGGATACATAAAATCTATAGATGCGATGACAATTCAAGACGAAGCACTCGAGCTTCCGATTCAATTTGATGAAAAGTTTGATTTCCTAATGAATTACTTGGCTCAACGGCGACTCCACTACTCTCACAACACAGATATGTTTGAATCTGGAAGTAAAGTACTGTCAACTTTCCGAAAATTGAACTTTATCGGGACGATTCAGCCAATTGTTTTGCTGAAGGAGCAAATGATTCAGAAAAAGAGGGCCAGAGAGCAAGCATTACTGCCAAAAGTCATAGAAGATCCTATTTACTTACCCATCATGAACAAATTGAAGTCAATCATGGAGCGTCGTCAAATAATGATCAACCTGATGAGAAAACAAGCCGAGTACGAGTACAAAGAAATGGAGAAACGGGTGCGGGTCTCTTTACTGATATTTGTGAACTGATTGAGTCATATCTAGCATAACGTCTTGCATCAAGAGTTTGAGAGTTTCTTGAAGTACAAGCCATATATGGGAGCCTTGTATCCTGTCACCGAACAAGAGCCCGAAGTCACAAATGAACCCATAAATTACTTGGCGGGACTTGAAGAAGACTATATCCCACCCGATCCTTTGGCGCTTGTTTTTGCCGATGAGATTCAAGATAAGCCACCATTGGAAATAGTAAAGGGAGAAGATGAATATCGCATCATCGAAGTTGCTGAAGACCCTATTCTACCATTGTTGGATCCAAGAAGCCCTGATCCAGTTGAAGAAGTGGTTGCTGTCACAACCGAGGTGAATTTGAGACCAAACGAGAAACCAACCCAACTTATATTATGAGCAGATTGATATTTCAGATGCGATTGTGAAGGACATTGAGGAAACGCAAGTTCAAGATACAGGTTAGTCATCAAACCACCAATCACATCCCTCACTAACACAAATATTCAACCCAGCGCCAGTGCATGAATCATCTCATGAACTAGATTCAAGAATCTTAAGAGCCCCTGAGCCGCCCCCACCTGAGCCAAAACTGAAAATTGCACCTGACGGCGAGATTCCAAACTCTGTTATGGGTCGAACAGTAAAAAACTGGAAAGCAATCCACGCATGGAACAACATGGTATCCGTCTCTTTATTCAAAAAAGGTCGAGCCAAGGGGGACGATATTGCACAGCAAAAGGAAAAGAGCAAGCAAAGTGACGTATTCAAGGCTCGATTGAAAAATATGCTTGAAGACCAGGCACGTCGGGAAGAAGAAGATAGGCGGAAACGAAAAGAGGAACAAGGTGGTGTTGTGGAAGAAGAGGAGCGGCCACCAGAGGAGAAACCAAAATTGAATGATGATGACGAAGATGATCCTTATTCACGACCTGGATTGAGAAGTCTGTTGAAACCTTTAAAACCGCTTGAAATGGTGAAATATCCGAAACTCATTGATAAAGCTGTGGGGTATTCATGGTTCCCCAAAGATGACGTAAGGTCCTTTCTTTCGGTAAATACTCAAATTAATAAAATACCACTAGATTCTCCATCCAAAGAAACCAGAAGACCCAGATACAGCACTCCGAAAGCTTAAAATTGAAAATACGTCCGAAAATGTATTCCCAATTGTTATGGAATGTTTTAAGGTGTTATCTACATCTAAAGAGCGCAAGGAAGCGGTTCAATACATGACTTGGATTCTCGAAGAGTTTGGTATTAGGGATACAACGCCGATGGTCCGAACCTATATGAAATACTTGCAGAATACGCTGTTTGTCAGAATTAATGATGATGATGAGACCCAGGTATGTTAAAACGTCTCAAGCATCATAGTCCACGCTTATTTGCCCTTAGATGATCCTAATCATGCTGGAAGCTTGTGTTAATTTTGGCCAGACTCAGACAGAGTTTATTCCAACAGTATTGATGCTTTTGTTTCACGAGAATGAAACCATAAGGTAACAGTTACATAATGGCCGAAGTTTGAAGTGAATGGTTACGTTAGAGAACAAGCAAAATCAGTGTTAATCTCAATAGGTGCTGGTCATATGCTCACTGCCCATGTTATGAAAAAGATTGGTGACTGTTACAATAGGGTAAATCATTAAAAAAGGTCATACCATGGATATATGACGATCTCTTACTAGACTCTTGCCGCACATGATCCCAACAAGTCTTCCAGACCTTCTACCGCTGGTCGCCGAAGTTCGGTCGCTGTTCCTCAATTTACTCAACTACCCACAAAAACTCCCGTGAATATGCAAGGTGGTGTTTTACAAAGCCCAATCGGAACTGAATGCCGAAACTGGATTATGGCGTTTCTTCGAAAAACACTGAAGAACTACCTGATGGTGGCAACGACAGACTTGGAGCAACTTGAAAAACTCAAAGAATTGAATGATAGTGGATTTGTTGAGCGGCCGATTAAGAAGAAGGAGGAAGAGGAAGATGCCGATAAAGGAAAGAAACGAAGAGCGAGTCAAGCCCAGCCACCACCTCTTGCCCTGGTTCAAGACGAAGCATTACACAAGAAGAAAAATGGTCAAACAATGTACACAAGTACACCCGTGTTATCGGTAAGAGATTGTCGATCATGATCATGAAACATTTCTGACTGATATGAAACAGGAGTTGCTTGCAATTCATGAAGTCGAACCAATGCTTGGAAATCCCGTCACAATCCTTCAAAACCCAACCTTGAAAGATTTCGTGACAGCCCTCACATTTTACGCCAAATACAATGAACGCCGAATCGCCAAAGAACAAGCGGATAAGGCCATGAAAGCAGAAATGGAAGCCCGTGCACTTGAAGAAGCGAGGCTAAAGCGAGAGCATGATGCCAAATTGGCCGAGTTTTTGAGAAGGAAAGAGTTGGAGCGCAACAAGAAGAATAATGATCGACGAGCCAAAATGCTTGCGTTGCGGCAACGAGGACGAACAAATGATTTACCAGTTATCAAAAAGGGAGGTTTACGAGAACATTTGTTTACGGGATGCACGCATGTTAGTCGTTGTCACCCTTCAAGGGAGACATTGGACGGACCCTACAAGTTTCCACCTCTTCCCGCTGGTTTTACAACATCCATGGCATTACATCTTGCGACAATGAATAAGTCGATGCCAGTTGAGCATGTTGACTTGGCACCATTTCAAGAATCAACGCAACATCACCATGAAGATGTACGACCAGAGACAGCCCCTTCGTCCAGTTATACATATTCGTCACGAACCAGACAGAAATCAAATAGAAGAAACACAGCGTCGGCATCACATTCTGCGACATTTTATAACCCGGAGAGCTTTCGGACAACTTTGGAGGCCGAAGAAGCACTGCGGTATTTACAAACGCCACATTTGTGGGAAGGTGATCAAATGCAGGATGGAATTCGACAAGTTGACAAAGAGCTTGATTACATTAGAAATGGGTTCAAACCCAACCCGGATACAAACGAACCTTCACCAACGCCAATCCGGAACAAAACAGGATTGCATTCTTCCCAAGTTCTTACGCGCAACGTTGAAGATACGTTTAAAACTGGGCGAAAATACTTTGTACCGGAATTGGAGGAGGATGTGGAGCGACACCGAGCCAAGAGCAAGAAAACAATAACTGATGAAATCAGAGTCCCAGCAAAAAGGAAGGGAAAGAAGAAAGTTCATGCGCCACTTACCAAATAAAATTGATGTGATTTGATTTCTTTCCTTCAAAACAAGCTAAACAACGAAGAATGGAAAGCACGGTCGATCACCCAGAAACACGTGCAGGCCCAATCAGTCGCTGGACATACTCTTGGCTTAATGCACTATTGCGCAAGGGCAGTGCAAAGCCGCTTGAGATCGCCGACCTTGACATTCTTGCGGATGCATTCACGGCAAAGACGCTTGGTTCCGCCCTCGAAGCATCTTGGACCGCCGAGCTCCAGCGACCGTCGGAACAAGTCGGAAATGCATCGGCAGCGTTCCGGCTGTTCCGGGCTGCGTTTGCGGCCTTCTCAACGGACTACCTTCGAGCGGGCATCTTCATGTTTGTGTATTCGATTCTGCAGCTTGCCTCCAGTGTCATTCTGCTGTACCTGATTCGCTGGATCCAAAAGGTGGCGGTGGAAACAGAGAACTTGGATCTGGGCTATGGATTTGGTCTGGCTGTGGCGCTCTTCTTGGCACAACTGCTCGGCACCCTGTCTTTTAACTGGCATCTTGAGTTGACAACCAAGACAGGTTTCAGAATGAGGACAAGTCTCATTCAAGCCATCTATCGCAAATCATTTAAGATTTCAAACGAGGCTCGGAAGGATTATCCCGTCGGAAAGATCGTAAACTTGACAGCGACCGATACGAATCGTATAGATACATCTTTGCAATGGAATCACTACATTTGGAGCGCTCCTTTTCAGATCATTTCCGCCATTGGCTTGCTCATTTGGATTCTTGGAGTATCGGCATTAGCCGGATTCGGTGTGATGGCCATTTACATTCCATTCCAGGTAATTAAAACTGAGTTTGATATGTAGAATGTTGAATCTAATACCACTTAAAGTTCCGAATCATTGGTGTTTTGAGCGGATTCAGAAAGCTAGCAAACCGCTTCATGGACAAACGTGTAAAACTGATTCAGGAAGTGTTGCTTGGAATCCGTGTGGTCAAAATCTATGCCTGGGAGGACAGTTTCAAAAAGGTCATTTCAGAATCTCGTCAACAAGAACTCAAACAAATTCGTGGGTTTCTATTCTCACGTTCTATTGTCAATGGTGTCACACAAGTTGTGCCTACAGTCGCGATGCTTGCCTCATTTATTTGCTACACACTCATTGGAAATAAGCTTGAATCAGCTGTTGTGTTTGCCTCATTGCAGCTATTTTACACAATCCGTAACCCAATGACGTTCCTTCCGAACATCATTACCCAAGGTGTTGATGCATGGACCGGTTTGGGTCGTATTGGGGAATTTCTGTTGGCCCCTGAAATGGAAGATGAAGCTATTCGGCTCAAGCTATCAGATGATACCGAAGAACCTGCACTAGAAATTAAGTATGCCACTTTTAGATGGACGAGTCCTGCAACTGACGTACCGGGTTTTATCGTTGGTGATACTATCAAACCTCAAAATGGCATTGAATTACAACCCACGAATCCCGACGAGCCTCAAACATTCCAACTCAATAACATGAATCTGCGTATTCCACGCAATAAACTGGTTGCAATCGTTGGAAAAGTTGGATCGGGAAAGTCCTCATTGCTGAATGGTACACAAATACCTCTCTTCCATAACGTCCAAATACTAACATCAACAACTTATTTTTAGCACTCGTCGGAGAAATGCCAAAAGTCTCTGGCTCCGTCACATTCCGCGGAAGTGTCGCCTACTGCCAACAACAAGCATGGATCCAAAACACAACCGTCAAAGAAAACATCCTCTTTGGCCTCGACTACGACAAAGAACGATACAAGGAAATCGTGAAAGTGTGTTCTCTGACGCGGGACTTCCAGGTCTTACCTAACGGAGATGAGACTGAAATTGGAGAGCGTGGTATCAATCTTTCCGGTGGACAGAAGCAGCGAGTTAGTATTGCGAGGGCTGTTTATTATGATCCTGATATAGTGTTGCTTGATGACCCGTTATCCGCTGTTGATGCACATGTTGGACGGGCGTTGTTTGAGGAATGTATTTTAGGTCGATTGGCGTAAGTTTGCCTTCTTACACTTGTTTTGGGGTTTATACTGAAGTTGGATTTTGGTACAGGGGAAAGACAAGAGTTCTTGTGACACATCAGCTACACTTTTTGCCGCGTGTTGACTTGATTCTTGTGATGGATGCTGGAAAAATTGTGGCGCAAGGAACTTTTGACGAGTTGTTGGCACAAAATGCGGATTTCAACCAACTCATGCAAGAATTTGGGGGTTTGGAAGATGACAACGACGAAGAAGAGAAAGAAGAAGAGGCAGAAGAAACGAAAACGGTCAACGAAAAAGATGTGAAGGAGGATAAGTCTCTGCAAACGAAGATCTCCGCCGCTCAAGTGGGGGAATCGAAAGATGCCCTTGCTCCCAAGAAAGGGCAAATGATTGTCGAAGAAAGAAACGAAGGAGCCGTTCCGTTGAGCATCTATCTATCATATTTAAAGCTTTGTGGTGGAACGCCAACTGCCATCACAATCTTCTTTGTAATTCTCCTCGCACAGAGTTCTCGTGTCATGACAGATCAGTGGTTGACATATTGGACGCATGGTACATTTGCTCTTTCAGAAGGACAATTCATTGGAATTTACGTTGGATTGTGTTTGGTCCAAGGTATCATGAACGTCAGTTATGGTCTCATCATGTCCTACTTTGGAACGGTCGGCTCGTGGCAAATGCACGGAAAAGCTTTGTCCGGAGTACTTCGATCGCCGCTCAGTTTCTTTGACGCTACACCCTTGGGTAGAATCACTTCACGTTTCTCTCGCGACTTTGATGGTGTCGACAACATGCTCCCCCTCCTGCTGTACCAGTTCTGCAACACTCTATCTCAAGCATCTGCCAACTTCATCCTCATCACAATCAACATCCCCGCGTTCCTAGGTCCATTAGCAATCATGCTCATAGGATATTACCGCATACAAGTCTACTACCGCTCAACCGCGCGCGAATTAAAACGTCTCGACTCAATCTCACGATCCCCACTCCTCGCCAACGTCTCCGAATCCATCAACGGACTCGCAACCATCCGCGCCTACAACGCCTCCGACCGTTTCATGCACAAAAACCGGGGCCTCATGGACACAAACAACCGCGCATACTACCCTGCAATCCTAACCCAACGATGGATCCAACTGCGCGTCGAAGGCTTGAACGCGTTCCTCGTTTTTGTAACCTCCATTTTTGTGATTGTGTTTCGACACAATTTCAGTCCTGAGATTGCCGGGTTGGTGTTGGTGTATGTGTCGCAGGCTACGACGGCGTTGACGGCTATGATTCGGCAGTCGACGGATGCAGAGATTAATATGAACTCTTGTGAACGGATTATTCACTATATAGATGAGTTGGATGGTGAGGCTGCGGAGGTTGTGCCAGTGTTACCGTCGACTGGGAAGCCGCTGGGAATTGAGTGGCCAAATGCGGGGAGGGTTGAGTTGAAGGATGTTGTGTTGAGGTATCGTGCGGATTTGCCTCCAGTTCTTCATGGAGTTTCGTTTGTGGTTGAGCCGGGGATGAAGGTAGGTATTGTTGGACGAACAGGTGCTGGAAAGAGTACAATTCTTTCGTGTATTTTGAGATTGTTTGAACCCGAGTCTGGTTCAGTGTTGATTGATGGTGTTGATGTTGGAGAGATTGGATTGAAGGATTTACGATCGAGAGTAGGAGTGATTCCGCAAGAGCCTGTCTTGTTTTCGGGAACCATTCGTTCAAACTTGGATCCTTTTGAGCAGTATACAGGTATGGTATTTAAAAAGTTAATTTGGAAAGGTCACTTACACGTTGAGTACTCAGATGCCGAGTTATGGAGCGCTTTGGAACGCGCTGATTTAAAAGCCGCTGTTACTGCTGCACCTGGTGGATTAGACTCACCAGTGACAGAAAATGGAGAAAATTGGAGTACCGGACAACGACAACTGATTTGTTTGTCGCGTGCAATCCTCAAAAATGCCAAGATTATTATGCTGGACGAAGCTACCGCGTCCGTGGATATGGCGACGGATGAATTTATTCAGAAGGCGATTCGGAAGGACTTTTCTGGAGCCACATTGCTGACAATTGCACACAGACTTTCGACAATTGCGGATTACGACAGAATATTGGTGTTGGGACATGGGAAAGTTTTGGAATATGGAACACCGGCAGATTTGTTGGATGATGCCAACTCACACTTTTCAGGAATGGTTGCAGAGACGGGACCAGCCAATAGCAGCCTCATTAGAGAAATGGCGAATATGAAGAGGGGTAATTAAATTAACAAGTAAACGATCTTTTGAAACGTGTTGCGAAAGAGGTTATAGTCAAGTGGGTCACAAAGTATCAATACAGTATTTCAACACGCATGAAGCAATATGCACATTATGGGAGAGTGTTTAATTTGAAAAAGCGGGGAAGCCATTCATTTCCTCAGTTTTGCTTGTTGTTTCGCAGCTGATCGAGCCTTGAAGAAGAGATTGAAAAAGCGGAAGAAGAAGCCGTTGGCAAAGGGCAGAACAACCCAATTGACTTTGAAGAGAAGGAAGGGTTAACGGCAACCAAGTCCATCCAAACAGATAAGACTCACGGGCAATGTCTGCAGCAACACTCTCAATCGACGCTGCATTCGCCGGTGCTCCAACTTCTGTTGCTGTTGCTGTTGCCGTTGCCGTTGACGTGGTGTGCAGTGCGTGTTGTAACTGTTGTTCTTCGGCGAGGATGTTGGGTGGGGCGAGCGGGTTCATCGGATTTAATATTAATATATGAAGAGAAGAAAGAGAAGAGAAACAGAAGTCTTACTTAAAGAAGAAGTAGTAACAACGGCAACTACCGGAACCATTGAATCTTACTTTGCACCGTTGAATCTCCCGCCCGTGCAATTGAATCTCACTTTGCGTGGAGATTGAGCCATTTGAATCTCACGTTCTTGCTCTTTCTTGTTGGTTGCATCGCCAAAAAACAAAAAACAAAACAGAAGCAAAAAACACTTCTCAAACAAACTCAAACTCAAACGTGAAATGACTGCAGCCTTTGGTAATTGATCTTGTTTGCCTGGCCTGGTACGGAAACTAACCAACGGAACGCGATTCAACCACACAATTCAATCAATCAATCAGACCGCGTCCGCATTCTTGATTCTATCCTGGACCACATTGGAGGCACTCCCCTTGTCCGAATCAACAGCATCAGCAAGAGTGAGGGACTTCAGTGCGAGCTCGGTAACTGCCTTCCTACCTGACTGGGTTGTATTCCCACGAACTAACAACAACCAAATCACAGTGGCAAAGTGCGAGTTCTTCAACGCAGGCGGCTCAGTCAAAGACAGAATCGGAAAGAGAATGCTCGAGCGTGCCGAAGCAGAGGGAATCATTCGCCCTGGTGACACTATCATCGAGGTGAGGTTGTTTGCCCTGTGGCTTTCTTCGGACCATTCCGGGTCTGATGCAGAAACCAATCCCACTTGAATCTCTCTCCCTTCCTTTCTTTCCAACGGTCATGTGATTCGATTTCCACTTTCTCTGTCTCCGATTTTGGACCCTCACTTTCGGGGACGTCTATGATGTGATGTGGAATGCTCACACAACTCTTTTCACCCTCCTCTCATAACAGCCAACCTCTGGAAACACCGGTATTGGTCTCGCTCTCACTGCCGCCGTCAAGGGTTACAAGGCAATCATTACTCTCCCTGAGAAAATGTCCCAGGAAAAGGTGGATGTCTTGAAGGCCCTGGGTGCTGAAATTGTCCGTACTCCAACCGAAGCCGCCTGGGATTCCCCAGAGTCTCACATTGGTGTTGCAAAGCGTCTCAACTCGGAAATTAAGAGATCTTGGATCCCTGACCAGTACTCTAACGTCAACAACCCTCTTGCCCACTACGAAGGTTGGTGTTTATTGAGAATATTTGAAACCAGGGGAATTCAATGAATTAATTAATAATCAGGTACCGCCGAGGAAATCTTGGCTCAATGCGGTGGTCACATTGACATGTTTGTTGCCTCTGCTGGAACTGGAGGAACCATTGCCGGTGTTGCCAAGAAGTTGAAGGAGAAGTGCCCCAACATTATTGTACGTTTCCCCTCCTCCTTCTCTGTACCTTTCTTTTTTAACCCCCCACTGTCTGTCTGTAGATTGTTGGTGTTGATCCAAACGGTTCTATTCTTGCCTTGCCAGAGGCTCTCAACAAGGAAGGTGTCCACTCTTACAAAGTTGAGGGTATCGGATACGACTTTATTCCTCAAGTTTTGGAGCGTCAGTACGTTGACCAATGGGTCAAGACTGATGACAAGGAGTCCTTTGTTTATGCTCGTCGCTTGATTCGTGAGGAAGGCTTGTTGTGTGGTACGTGTTCAGTTTCTTTATTGTCGTACACAATTTCGGAGTTCTAAAAATTCAATTTTATTCAGGTGGTTCCTCTGGTGCTGCTATGGCTGGTGCTATCCGTGCTGCCAAGACCTTGAAGCCAGGTCAGAGATGTGTTGTCTTGTTGGCTGATTCCATCCGAAACTACATGACCAAGCACCTCAAGTGAGTTTTATTCTCCTTAACTCGAAGCTACGCTTTTTCTTACTCTGATTGCCGCAGCGATGGGTGGATGGCCGAAAACGGATTCTCTGATGATGCCACTGTCAAGGCTGCTGAAACCAAGAAGCTCCAATACGGTGGTGCTACTATCAAGGACCTTGGACTTCCATCTGCTGTCAGTGTTCAGGAAGACGTGAGTGGCTCTTTCCTTTTTAAAAGAGGAGACTGTTTGCTAAACTCTACTTTCAGATTGCCACTTCAGATGCTGTAAATATCATGCAACAAACTGGTTTCGACCAGCTTCCTGTTACTGCTGCCAAGACTAAGCGATTGATTGGAATGGTCACTTTGGGTACGTGTTTCGTTAGGCTTTCATATCGAACTATTTCTAAACATTTGTCATTAAACAGGTGATGCTCTTGCTAAGGTTGCTTCCAAGCGTGCAACTCTTCAGTCTCCAGTGTCAGCCGTTATGACACACTTCCCAAAGACTGGAGCCAAGTTCACAGATGTTACCATTGATACCAAGCTTGATACCATGGACTCTTTCTTCAACAACAACTTCTGGGCTGTTGTTACTGAAAACGTGAACGGAGAAAGACAGGTTCGTCACGTTGTGACCAAGATTGACTTGCTCCACTTCCTTGTCAAGAGAGGTTAAGCGTCCTTCTGAAATCTTAGTTGTTCATTAGCCATTTCTTTTTTACCGTTGCGTTTAAAAAAATACTGTTTTCTGAATGTGTGTTTATTGGTTTGGTGGGTTGGAAACGAAACGCAACAAGAATTGTCGGAATAGCGAATGGACGTGGTCACACTGTCCAATTCTCTAAAGTTGGCCCCGAATCCGCCGAAACTGCCAAAGTCTGCAGGAAAAGATCGTGATAAGAAGGCCTCGGAGCAGAGAGGGATGACCGATTTCCGAAGTGGTAAGTTTGTTAAGCTGTCAACGAATTCAGCTGAAAGAACCTCTACGAACCCCAGTTCGACCACTCAGTTCCTCAAAAAAAGGTATGCTCGGCATATCGACTGCTTCATACACAGCAAGGATGGCGTGGAAACCCCTAATTCGCGTTTTGTGTTTAGGCTCTTCAATAACGTCCGACCTACTTGCTGCATACAAAGCAACCATCGATTCAGTACAAACAACTATAAATGAAGATATCTGTGGTCAGTATTTCGTGTTTGAAATGGGAGATCCGCGTCCAATGAAACTGTGGTTCTGATCAAATGTTGTATAGATCGAGGATACTCTGCCTCTAAATACACTAATGAGAGGAAAGACGGGCGAGCAGGTATTTACCCATTTGGATTGAAGTTCTTGGTTTCATACCCACCGAAAATAAGAAGTAGATCCGTTTGCTATTCCAAAGTATCCGAAACCGCGACGAATGGGTGAAGGTTAGCTTCGATTTTTCGAGGTTAAGGAAAGGCAGTATAGCTGATTCATGTTTATAGCTGGAGTGAAAGACGCGGAAGATCTTAGGCAGGAGCTGTTCACGACTCGAAACGAATTACATGCAATGAAGCAAGAAAAGAAGATGCTTCTTTCTCGTATATCTGTCGTTGAAAAGAATCATGATGATATGGAGCGGCGGTATCAAGATCAGTTGATTGCAACGGTTGGTTTTGGTGTGTTTGTTATTAAGGAAGTAGAACTAAAGGGTTCTTGTTCTTGATTTGTTAGGCTGTATTACGAAAACATCGATCGGGAGGAGGGGATGATTCGTTTGATCCAATGTTGGATGACAAGGTAATCCCTATCTTAAAGACTCCACACGTTTCTCGTCCTAATTTGAACATTACAAGATCATTACCAAACTCAAGACAGCTCTCCGAAATGCCGAAGGACAAATCAAAAAGAAGGAGTTGGAAATCGAAGAACTGAAGCACAGTACAAAGTATCGGAACCTTCAGAAATTCGAAGAAGAAATTAATCGATACTATTTGGAAGTGAGTCGAATAGACGTTTTTAAAACACAATCTAAATTCTGGGATATTGCAAGGTTGTTCGACTGAAACGATTGCTTGAGCATCAAGAAACTGGAACGCGAATGCTTGATGATGACCCTGAGAAACTTCTTAGCTACGATGACGCTATTTCAGAACTCTGCGTGAAACTTACAAACGAGAAGGAGTTGACGAAGGAGCTGACAGGTTTGAATACTATTGTGGGAATTGGAGTGCTTATGACCTTTGATGTTAGAGAAAAACGATCGAATATCAACGGAGAACGAACGGCATCGCGAAACTATTGAAACCATGACTGCTCAGTTGTTTGACTTGAATCAAAAACACGACAACCTAACAGCAGTACATGAAAATTTAACTGAATATTCGAAGCAATTGAGCGCTACACACGATGAGTTGCGTGTCAACCACACAGACTTGACAAAAAAGCACGAACAAACTACATCACAGCTGGAAGGTTTTTTAATGTTGTTAGAAAAGACATTCCCTAACTTCTTGGGGCAGATGTTAATGAAAAGTACAACAAAGCGAAAGTTCAACTTGAAGAAAAAACAGCATCGGAAGAACGTCTTCAACTGGTAAACTTCGAAATATTGGCTAGCTTTTTTGTTGACATAAGATTAGGCGCTGCATGATTTGGAAGACAGACACCACAAGTTACAAGACCTGAAGAATGCACTGGAAGTAGCAGCTGAAGAACAAAAAGAAAAAGACTGGAATATCATTCATGCTTTGAATGGAGAAGTGACTGGTGCGTACTATATCAAGTACCATTCAGCTGACATTAGATCACAGCGCTCAAAGATATCAAAAAAGATTTGGAACATGCGATAGAGCGACAACAAAAAGAGTTTGCTACAGAACTACGTGAAAAGACAGAAGACTTTGATCGCGAACACAACATAGTTGTGAATCTGCGTGCCGAATTGACCAAAGCCCAACAAGAATCGTTTGAACTTCAAAACTCAAACACGAGACTCAGTTATGAAATCACAGCTGGAAAGGATAAAGTCGCGTTCCTTGAAAAAACAATTCAAAATGATCAAGAAGCCCTGCGTAGTCTCGAGAATGAAATTTCCAGGCAGAAAGGAATGTGTAAATCGTTGGAATCGCAGCTAGCTGACCGTTACGATAAAATCGGAACTTTGGAGCGAAAAATGGCGTCGAGTGATATCCAATCAACTGCTCAAGAGCAGAGAATCCTAGGTTTGGTCAATGACCAAATTGAATCCCACAAACGAATCTCAGCACTTCAACTCGAACTTCAAAAGATGGAAAAGGCTGTGGTCGAAAAGCAGAATGAGGCTATGATGTGCTATGATACGATAAATACTTTGCAGCAACGTAACGCGTTCTTGGAACGTGCAGTTGGAGAATTGGACACCCAATTATCGGAAAAACATGATCACATCATACAAGCCAACGAAATTATTGCTTCGTTGCAATCACAAATGCCTGAATCCACAGACGGCTATGCTGGTTATGGGTAAGAATAGGCTGTTCAGTGATGAGACAACTTTTAACTTTTTCAAATTATTCAGAACCTCGTATGAAGTATTTCATGATGAGTGAGTTACCTTTATAAACGTGACTTGAACTAACATGTATTTTGACTCTCAGGCAGCAGGAAACCCATAACTATGAGACTAAAGAGTACTCACCCAATGAAGAAGCTTGGGAATGTAAGCTTTGTAGCTTAAAAATTATAATTGTACTAATGTCCGCTAGTTGACCACAACGAGAACCAAGAGCAACGTTATTCACCAAGCGCGGATACAAGTACTGTTCACAATTATCAGAGTAAGAGTATAACAAGTCAATTTATCACCCAATATTCACTGAATCTGGAACAGATTCTCCAGAGAACTTAGCTGAAGCCAAAGACTTGGCCTCATATCCGCCACTGTTCAGTAGAAGTGCTTCATCCTCAAACATCCTCGCTGACTTGAGAGATTATGACGAAATGCAAAACACGGCGGAAACTCATGAAAACTTAGACGATGAACCAAAAACAAATCATTCGTCAGTTGAAAAAATAGCTCTCGGAAGCGATACTCTTCAAACAAAAAAGATGTTTGATTCTAGTTATAATGTTTCCGGTATTTCAAATATCGGTGACTTGATTGGTGGTGCCTCTATCAACGAGTTTGTCGCGAAACCACCGCTTCCAATGAAATTGAACGAAACAGCTGGAAACGATATTGCAGCATCTACATCTTTAGCAAACATTTCTCGGGGTCGACAGGAGTCCATTGATTTGCGGCGTCCTCAATCTGAATCTGTTGCTCGCAAGCGAAGCCGAAATAGTTCAGTACATCGTAGCCCGTCAACAAGAAGCCAAGCGAAATCATCAAAAGAGAATCTTGCTAGATCGAGAAGCCAATCTCTGCAACGATCCCGGCAAGGATCTCGAAGTCACTCTGTGTCTTCACAACACTCTAAATCTGCTGTTACTCCTGTTGCTCAGTCTGAATTCAAATCATCTGAAAGTATTGCTTCTCCAACTGAAAGAGAAACTTTAGGATTTGCGACACACAACGGAATCGCCATGTCTGATTTGGGTAGAAAACTGGACCATGAAGAACACAAAGGAGATATCGACATTAACCCCACGGATGAGTCTGATACTTTCTTCCATTCACATGAAACTACGAAGTCACCAATATCAAACGAATCTGATGGTATATCTTTGCCGAATCGAAGTAAACCCTCGTTATTCGATAAGACTTCACAGTTTCAACCAGCAGATTTACACATGGAGAGGACAGCTTCCTACCCAATCTTGTCACAAGAGTCACCGAACGTGGAACAACACTCATCAATTAGCCGAAGAGAATCAGTGCGAATGTCAGAGAAAAGTCTGAGAGGAGAGTATTTGGATGAAATCGTCACCCCAAAAACCGTACCAACCAATTCCAATAACACTGAAGAAGATTCGAGTCAACATCAACTCCCTCAAAGCAGCAGCATAAAAAAATTAAGTGCATTGGATGGAGAAATTGATAGAGTTGGATCGATATTGTCTGATGAGAGAGACAGAGACTCACAGCGAGAATCCATTGGAACATTCCAGCAAGAAAGTTCACAAAATTCTTTAAGAACATCGATGGAAAGAAGTTTGAGTGAAACAAAACGTGTGCTTTCTGAGACTATGTCATCGCGGATGTATGAGAGCCCACTTGCTCAGTCAGACTTATCAACGAATTTGCAACAGTCTACATCATCTCTTGAACATAATGCAACAAGTTCATTGAATCAATCGAGAAAAAGTTTGCGTGAAAGTATTCCACGAGTTGAAAACAATGGAATACAAAAACAGATCTTCGACAGTTCAGCGGTTGGTTCTAATCGATCTATACAGTCATCCAACCGACAGTCAACAACTGCGAACGATCAGTTGGAATCAGAAAATGTGGGGGACGAGGAAATAGACCCACAAACCACAGAGACAAGTGTGTTGACAAACACCGGGAATCAAAGTGTACAACCAAACAAAAGCTCACTTAAGCAATCGATCACAAGTATTTCTGAAGGATTAAACAGCTCTGGAAAGACTGTTAGCTTTAAAAATATCACTGGATCCGACGGTACACTAAAAATGCGTCCATCGAGCCTTCCATCAGAACACGAGAGTATATCAGGAAGTACGACATCAAACTTATTCCCAAGCACAGATGCCAAAGATGGAAGAGAATTCTATGATAACGAGGCTGTTGCCATGATGGACGACATCTTTGGATCATCGTCATCAACAATCTCAAGAAAATCAACTGCAACAAGAAAATCAACAGGGGCTAATTCCAACTTTATGGATGCATCAGAAAATGAGTCAAAGCAATCTACTGCACAGTCAACTGTCCGCGGTAGTATTCAAAGTAGAGCTTCCATCTTGGATCCAAAACCCAAGTTGGGCGGTCTTGAACCGTTAAACTCGCAGAAGCTGTCCTCATTACCGCCAATCAATCAAAATACAGTCTCTGACATAGAGGCACCTCCCAGTCATGTTAATACGCCCTTGGAATCAACCACAGATTTAAGCTCGCAATCAAAGCTCAACGAAGCGTACCAAGAGGCTGTAGCATCATCGAATAAGCGGTCTTTGGACGATATAGTCAACGAAGCCAGAGCTTCTGTGAAATTACTTCCGTTAGATGATGCTGTATCCATGGCATTATCATCATCAAATGAGCTTTTGAATACACTTGCGAACGAGGAAAAGGCCCAAAGCCTCAAAGACGTATCGAAGATTGAAAGGGATTCCTTGGTAAACATCACACAACCAAGTATTTGCCAATCAACAACACAGAACGAGTCAGAATCAGAGGAAGGGAGTGATAGCGATGTCTCATATTCTGGCGAGTCGGGTTCTTTCACAGAAACAGTGGCGTCAGAACGGGCATCTCGAAACACTTCAATTGTAACTGGCATTCAATCAGACAATGACTTACTTCGATCAGAAAAGCCGCCAACTGACAACTTTCCAGTAACCAAAGAGGAATCAACTCCAGCTCTTTACTCTGAGAGTGTTCCGAGTCTTCCACTTGATGAGAAAAATGATGTGACGTCATCAACACCCGTCCAGGAAGCGCCAAAAGCAAAGGACACGGACGTAGATGCATCTCAAACCCTTTCTGATACGACTGGAACGTTTACAAATGGAAGTGGCAGTTATACATCATCGTCTTGGACAGTATCAGAATCACAGAATCCCACGCGACCGTCAACACTACCCAACTCAACACAAAATATTCTGACGTCAGTATCAGATGCCGCTGTGGTTCAGCCTCCTCCTCCTCCCCCTACCTCAAATCAAGACAACATAGAGGAGTTTAAAGTACATTCGATCAATCAGCAGCTTGTCGATGAAGGATCTGAGAGTGGTACTGAAAGCGGAACTGAAAGCGGAACTGAGAGTGAAGGCTCGACAATGTCTGTGGCCATGGAAGCAAAGTCTTTGGATAATTTTTGGGGAGACCAAGAATCAATTCAAAGTGGTGGAACCGCGTCAGCAGATGAAGAAGAAGTGTGGTAAATGTAAATAAAATCATGGTTTTATATCAGTACTTAGTATATTATTGTGTCCAAATGGTTTGAAAGAGAGTGACACGACACAGCTTGGAGTTTCAGCCTGACTTGTCGATACTTTTCGTCATCGAGACGTTCGTTTATCTTGCTCAACAGCGCGCTGAAACTGGCCTGTTTTCTTTTTAGAACTCGAGAAAATGCCCGATATCCAAGCCTATAAGAACAGGTCAAAAACCCGACAACAAAATTTTACCTTACCATTCTACTTTCAGAAGACCCATCATAAGCTTCAGCCCATCATAACCAACCGTTTTGTTTTTGAGGCGACTGTGGACTAACCCTTTCGTGTATTTGATGGTTGTTTCAATCACATTGAATAGGAATTCGCTTGGAGGGATTTCACACTTCAAAGTTCTTAACATCATATGAATGTGGCTGTATAGTTTCATGGCGCAAATCATAAAATTTTGGTAAATATTGAGTAGGACGACTGCTTCTGAGTTCAAATTTGGATCCAAAAAGATTGCATGGCATTTAGGGATAATGTAACTAAAGGATGTATATCACTAAGAAGTATTTCGTGAAAAGATGAGACTAACTGAAACATTTTTAACTGCAGGGAGATCCAAGGCTTTCGGGAGTACTCGATTGAAAGATATTCCGAGATGTCTATATGAATTACTGTAAGGTATGAGCTGGATTTACAAGAACACCGAACTTGTTCCCGAAAGTCGAGTGTAGTCCACTTTAACATGCAGTTTCTTCATATCAATCAAGAGACCACACCAAGGAAAGTCTAAATAACGCCCCAGTTACCATTTAATATTCTATTTAATTTACTACAAACCTTGAGGACTCTTAAGTTCAGATAAAGACTCGACTCGCTTCAGCTTTACACCAGAGTCTTCCAAATCAAAGTTGATGACAGTTTTCAAAGGATTCACAGAGCAACCATAATCAGAAATGCCTATATAACCAGACGCGAATCAGAAAGTAGCCAGAGTTCATTTGTGACCATACCTTGGTGTAATAATTGGACAAACGCAATAGCCTTGGCTTTGGATGGAGTCACAAACAAAAAGTCGTCGACAAGGCGCAGCAAAAGCTCGTTTGTTGAAACCAATTTGCCAAGCTTGTGCTTTTCCATGTGAGACAAGAAGAAACTATAAGAAAATATGGGTAAGAACCGATGGTTTCGAATAATACCAGACTAACCTGCACAACAAGCTCGATAGGACAGACCCCTGCGGAATACCTTGACCAACAAGTTCAGTAAGACTATTTAAACGAGACTCAACAGCATGTTACCGAGAACTTGTTGATAAAATCGCTTTCCCATCTATAACAAAATATTACATAGGAGTTTCGTTAATCCAATATTACCTTGATCAAGTTATTGCAAATATGCTCTTCTAACAAAACCAGAAGCTCTTCTCGGTCCTCCAAAGAGTATACGACATTGTCTGTAAATATAGCATTTCTCATATTTCCTGCAAGCTGTTTTGCAAGAGTTGCAAACTGAGTAAAATCATCTTTTGAGTAGTTATTTAGGTGGAAAATTATCAAATTTTGATTTACAAATGCTAACCAGACTTCTTGGCACGCTTGGCATATTCTCGTTTGACTTTCCCGACACTGGCAAAAGTAACAGAGTATTTTTGGATTAAGTACTCTTCCTATGGCAGATGGTTTATAAAATGACGAAAGGAAGAATCAAAAACACACCTCACGAACAACATCCCTCAAAATTTGCATCAACTTTTCCTGATTAATATTGTCAAAGCAAGCAACGATATCTGCTTTCACAAAGTACAGCTGTTGAGGACTGAACCAGGCTACGTCAAAACGCGTGAAGAACACCATCAAAAACACGTACCGAACTTTTCGCATTCTATCTTTAAACGCCTTCAACCTCGGATAAATGTCAGTAAGTCCACAAACAGTAGCACCGTCCTTCAATACATCTCCACTTTCATACTTCAGCACCTGAAAGGCGTTCTGAAGAATCGAATTGATGGATTGTGCGTACTTTGCTTCTTTGGACGATACACCGCGCGGCACAATCCTTCGCCGAAGGTTCGTGATTGGTCGAAATCCGTTTTCTTTGGGAAGGAGACGGATGTATGAGAATGACAGTGTTCGGTTTTTCATGAGCTGTGATACACCCTGATACAAAGCAGTTAAAGAAGTAAATTCGCCTGAAGCAGCTAACCTGGTTCAACGGCCTAAACGTAGTTTGACCAAGTGTCTTCCAAGTAGTGTGTGTCATTGCCGCCCAATCTTCATGGCGGAAGTAAAATACTTTGTTCTTGTGTGACGTACTTTCCGTCACGTAAAAGTTACTCTACGAATATCAGATTACTCGTCGCTTCTGCAGTAACCGCTTACATTCAATAACGGTATCACAAGCTCCACCATGATCCAGTATGCAAACTCAGAGAAAATTTCAAGTCGCTTTTGCATATCATTGGGCGGAACATGTTTCGGAGGATTTTTTGCGTTATTTGGTGAAATTAGCCAATCACATACTGAAATCTGTAGTTGGAAGGTTGGTTATTAGAGAAATTACATAATCTATGCATAATACCTTGATTCCTTTTAGAATGAATTCAAGGGAAAAGCTTTCAAATCGTTGGAGCTGAATGAACTTCTCCACAGCTACAGCATTCCACTTAGCCATCAGAAATCAAGAAACGACCAGCATACCGTTTAAAAAGGTATCTGTATTTTGGTTATTTCCCCAGAATCCATGGGGAACAACGTTACGGATAACAGATCGTACAAATCTGGAAACCCCTTCATATGGAATACAGAGTTCCAAGATATTCTTCTGATAGAGCAGAAAATTTGGCACATCACTTCGTACTCTACGGGGACAGTAACGGTGAAGTGCATCTTTGTAATCAAACTTGTTGTGCAGGATTTGGAAACGTGACAGTAACAGTGAAGCTGCTGATAATCTCTTTGGCGGTCGCATGGGCTTTTCCTTGTCGCAGACCATTAAAAAGTATCTCAGAAATAAATCTACCTACATTTTGCTCGAGTTGAATCTGCAGGCTTTGCCTCGAGACAATTGGCTTTGGTTGGTATTTTGGGGTGGTGAAAATATTCGGAAGTTTAAATTGACGAGGGAATATGGTTTGGAGAATATAAAACATGTATTCCGATGTAGTAAATCTGTTGAGAAGGTCTTGACCGTTGTTAACAGAAATCTGTGACAAAGCAACTTACGATTTTTTGGCAATCCATACGATATACGGCCAGAAGCACCATGGATAGGTCGCTTGTAAAAGACTTTAAAGCGAGGAATTACAATATCGTTATTTTTGAGGCAAATTGAAGGGTGAATTGGAATATCATTTCCAGTCTTTCTTGGAGATCCAAGAGGTGTCGGTGTCGGTGTCGATTTCAATGAATCTAATTTAATGACTTTCGCAGCTGGGAGAATTGTTGGTATCCCCATCAGTTCCGCTGGCCTTTTTAGACAGGACTTGTCATTCAAGCCTTGCAACCAAAACTTTGTAAAAGCTGCAGAAGGATTTGGCAATTCGGAAATCGCAAGGCCTGGATATGTTGTTAAGTCATGATAAACTACGCAATCAGATGGAATACCAGTCAATTGCACAAAGCAGTTGTTTGGGAGTTCAACAAAGACAGAAACGGAAAGAAGGAGATGCGACATTGCACGCGGCCCAATACTAAACGCGTTCAATAAATTAAGCCGAACAAGAACGAGAACAAGTACCGGTCGAGCAAGTGCTGCCACCGATTTGACTTGAGAATGGACACAGCCGAGTTTGGCCACACATTCTGGACACCGTGGATTCCCGCAACGGCCGCAGCATTTTCCGTGTTGCTCAGACGCGTGAAGCCGAGACTGAGGACTGAGTTGCGGACGTTGTTTCGGACAAGATGCTCGATTGCGTTGTTGACAACCTGGGTGGGATTCAGGGTGAGAATACAGGTATCTAGAGAGTGATTTGTGCGTAGAAGGAAAGAAAGAAAGAAAGGAAAGAAAGAAAGAAAGAAGGAAGGAAGGAAAGGAGGTACCTCAGTTTGGTGATGTTCTCCCTGGCTGTGCTGGCTGCACTCAACCGGTACCGCATTATCGGCTGCTTCAGTGGCAGCAACACACACAATGTGGCCTTCGCAGAGGGTGCGGTCTGCTTCCGTGCGCAGTTGGAGGTAGTCGCTCAGGGGTTGCACTCGTGCGAAATGTGTCCGAAGAAGGTCCATCTCTGACACAAACAAAGCACCAAACAAACACACTTTTGAAACTAATCACTCTTTCTTTATGTAATAAAAAAATACCCACAGCATTGCATTATACTGGAACAAACATTGCTTGCCCGGCTTTATTCAGGGCTGCCTTTTGTTGATGCGAAGTTTCCTTCTTGAAGAGCTCCTTGGTAGTCTTCTTTTCAGAACGACGATCCTATGGCAACATATTTAGACGTTATAGCACAAAAAACGACAGAATATTCTACCTTCTTTGCTTCTTTGACAGCTTGTTTTCGTGCCTTCTTTTCCTCTTTACTCTCTCCCTTGGTTCGTGCTTTGCCCTTGTTGACAACTGACAACAACAAATTAATCCAAGACATAAACAGACGAATTGCCAAACATACCTTCGTCTTCCTCGTCGTCATCTTCGTCACCTTCCTCTGATACAACAGAGGGAGCTGGGTTGGGGTCCACAAGAACTGGACCTCGTTTTGAAAGCTTGATTTTTCGGGTCGATGTCATTATATCCTTGATCATGTGTGGGTGGTTGTAAATGTTGGAGTATGTCGACAATACGGTTTCCACATCCCACTTGTTCTCAGGTCGTTTGGGGTACATTCTGAAGATTTCTTCCTCCATGGCTTCGTCCAAAGCCTCTCCACTCTCAATAGTTTCATCCACACTCAATTTCATGGCTTCTGTTACTCGCGTTACATCTCTGAGGTCGTCTCGAATAGCATCAATCTTCACAGATTCTGGAACCTTGGGTAACACAAGTCCCTTCCTTCCAACAACTTCAGTGCTTTCCAAGAAGGAATCAAAGATTTTGTTCATTCGGGCTTCGGAAATCTTGGCCACATGAGAGTCCAGTTGAGTAGGCTCCATTGTATCAGGATCATAGGCATCTCCTTCCAAGTCTCCAATTTGATCGTCATCATATGCTTTCAATGCTTCATCGAACTGATCGTCCAAGTTTGTCAGAAGTTTTGTACGGACCATGGCGCTAGAAGTCATCGACAAGTTGGTGAGTGCCGTTTTCCGCTCCATCAGAGATCCGAGTTCATCGTCTTCTTCATATTCATCATCGGAATCGCCTTGATTCTTATATCTAACATTATTCATTAACAACTGCCAGCAGTTCAAATCCTGAGGAGAGGGACTTACTTTTGATACTCGTCGTACCAATCCCCTTCTCCATCATCTGAATACTCATCATCATCCTCTTGGTCTGGGAAATAGTCTTCAGGGTCAAGTTTGTCCTTCAATTCTTCTGGAACATCGTCCGCATTCAAAGCATCAAAGAAATCATCGATGTCTTCCTCCACATATGCTTCATCCTCCAACGCATAGATTGTTTCTCTCATTGAGGGTTCCACATCGATAACTAGTTGGATAAATTAGTATCCATGAAAAACAAATCTCAAAAATAAAACACAGATACATACCATTGACCTTTTCACCACGTGCAAGCATTCCAACACGGTCTTCGTATTCCGAACCCAACACTTCGTTTGGAATGTTGAATCCAACTTTACGCCTTGGAACCTCACTCATGGCAGTACTTGCAGAATCATCCTGACGTTTGTCATATTGAATACCACAGCAATCAATAATATAGGGGGGGACAAGAATTCACTCACCATAAACCTAATTCCTCCCTTGTGTTTCGCCTCCGCCTTGGCCCGTTCCTGTGCCGCCTTAGAATCAATAAACACTGCATTCGGGTCCTCTCCAATCGGCTTCAAGTGCTGCGTGTAATCGTAATCTTTCTGGTCCTTGAAGAAGATTCCAAAGACCGAGACGTCCTTTGCGGGATCGGCCTTGGAGGAGGAAGCGGAGGCTGATGCGGCAGTTTTCCCGAGTTTTGAAGCATCGGCGAGCGAAGGGGCGTTGCGCAGAGACGCCAGGGCTGCGGCGCGGGCCTGTTCTTCGGCGTCCTTGCGTTCCTGGCCAAAGTCGACTTGTTCCTGGATTTCTGGTTCTTCGTCCTCATCGTAATCTTCGTAATCATCGTCATCGTCTTCATCTTCATCGTCGTCGTCTTCTTCATCGTCTTCATCGTCCATGTTCTCGAGGTACGCATCCAAGTCCTCATCCTCGGATTCCATCTCTTCAAAGTCATAGTCCACTTCGCCTGGCTGAAGAGCCTTTCCTTTCTGTGCACATAATGAGCAATTGAGCAGTTAGTATCAGATAGGGCTGGGGCAACGGATCAAGGGCTGCCACTGACCCTCAGAAGGTTGTACGATGGAGCAACAGGCTTGAGCACGAGCTTGGATGCATCCATGTCTGCCATCGCAGGATCTCGCTGCGAACGATGCACAACCTGGAACGTCAACGATTTGGACTTGTCAATGAAGCTCTTTCCCTTCTTGCCCATCTTTGTTTGTGTGGTTGTTGTTTGTGCAACTTGAAACTCGAAAAAAACAAAAATCAAACGCCTCATCCAAACAACCAACCTTCTCATCATTACGACATTCAATTCAACAAACAACATTTAATGGGATATCATCTCCCTAAAAGCCTTTACACCAAAAATCACTTTGCTCCGAACGTAAACCCACCTCCAAGCCCTCCATATCCACCAGTGAATCCCCCAAACCCTCCAAACCCGCCCTTAGCAGCTCCCTCCCCCGGCTTTGCAGCATCACAAGCAACACACTTGCTCGCAGTCGCCGCGTTGTGCACAAGGCAATCACAAACCCAATCCCCAGTCGAAGCCTTCTTAGTTCCTGGTTTCGCCTTCCCACACGCAGTACATTCCATCTTCTCATCCGCGTTGCTCACAAAACACGTCTCACACATCCAGTCTTTAGGTGCAGCTGTAGCTGCAGTGTTTCCAAACGAGAAACCTCCTTTAGTTGTAGCAGGGGTGATTCCGCCAAACGAGAATCCGCCAGTAGATGGTGCAGATGACGCTCCACCAAAGTTGAATCCTCCCGGCATAGACGCTGTCTCAGCCGGCTTATCTGTGACACTCTTTTCCGTTGAAGTACCGAAACTGAAACCTCCAGATCCAGACGCCGTTGCAGCAGGGGCACCGCCGAAACTGAATCCACTAGTACTAGATACAGGTGCAGGAGGAGCAGCACTGAACAACGACGTAGCAGCAGCTGGCTTCACCGCTTCCGACCCTGGTTTAGGTGTTTCGCAGCATACACATTGAGATTTGTCGGCGTCGTTCAAAACCATACAACTTCCACATTCCCATTTGGCAGTACTAGATGCAGCCTTTACTGGTGCAGGAGCTGGCACCGTAACAGAAGCTTTAACTGGTGAAGCCGCTCGCACACTTCCATTCGCATCAACCGTTGTCCAGTCATACTTCTTTCCATCCCCAGAAACATCCATAAACTCAGACTTGTTCAAGTAAAACGAAACATCGGAGTCCGTAGCAACATAAACACCAAACTCAAACTTGGGAAGTTGGGATTTGGGTAGGCTGAGAACTTGCTCCCAGACGTCTCCCGCAGTTGTTGAAGGTTCCTTGGTGTTGATACCAAACGAAACAGTCTTTGTTGGGGATGCAGGCTTTGGTAGCGACGGTGAGGGTTCTGGGCTCTTTTCCTTCAGAATACTTTTCTTTGGAGCTACAATCGGAGCTGGAGTTGAAGGTGTGGTTGTGGGAATGCTAGGAGTAACTCCAAATGAGAATGCCGGCTTCGCTGGAACTGCTACAGCTTCTTTTACTGGCTTTTCCGCTTCCTTTGCCTTCTCCGCTTCTTTTGGCGCAGGTGTGGATTTCACACCAAATCCGAAGGCAGGCTTTTCTGGTGATGGGATTTTCACATTGTTGATTCCAAAGGCAGGAGGGACCACGGTATGCACTTGAACTGGTTTCTCCAAACTGACTTTGATGGATGCAGATGAGACTTTTGGTTTAGGCGCAGATGGTGTTGCACCAAGTTCTGGAACGGAAGAAATAACAGGGAATCCAGATACAGATGTTTTGGAGCTTTACAATGCGAAAACGTTAGCTTCAGTATAAACATAAACGATTGTACCAACTTTGTGCTTTCGCTGACGCTAGGTTTGACGGGTGTTGTGGTATTTGCGTGGCCTTTCAATTCCGAAATTCTCGCATTGACAAGGGCAGACTTTGGCTTAGCCGTGCTTGCAATTGCAGCTTTAACGTCCCGAATCGTTGAGTTACTAGCAACAGGAGTCTTTGGAATCTAGATGCGAGTAAGAACACACAAATCTCACTAAAAAAATAGGACGGTTACATGATGCACAATGACAGTAGGAGGAGGAACATCAGGTTCATCAAATCCATCTCCAAACGCAAAGGAGCTTCCAAACGACGACGTAACAGTTGGCTACAACAGAAACGATGTTATAAAATAAAACGAGAGCCCCTCTAAATACAAAAACTCACAGGTGGGACACTCTCCTCCAAACTCTCCAAAATCAGTTTGCTTGCACTATCAGATCCTCCAGTAACAACACCAGCATCATCGTCATCATCGATAAGCCCGTACGTGTTACCTCTCCGTTTCTTCCCCGCATTAGCAGTACGTGCTGGTCCTTCCTCATCATCATACCGATGACGCTTCGCCCCAACATCACCTGCAGTATCCATAGGGTCCACAACAGAAGTAGGTAAAATTTTACTAGCAGTCGTGGTCGTAGCAGCAGCAACAGCTCTTCGACGTTGTTGCTGGTTCGCAGCAGAGAAAGCTGCACCGGTATATTGGCCTGGAGCACGGAATGCACGTTTCGCACGAAGAGTTGCGGATGTTGAGATTGAGTTTCCGTTGTTGGTAGTAGTGATGCGTGAAGTGGCTGTATCTTTAGCCTAATTATCAGGGGATTAGATTCAAGTTTGGTAAGGAATAAGTGAGTGACTCACTTTAAAGGTGAAAACGGGAGCGAAGAGAGGTTTTGCAGGACCAAAAATTGATGCATTAGGTGCAAAGGCGGTTGACGCCGTACTTCCAAAAGTAAATAGTGGTGCAGAAGTGGAAGGAGGCTGGAATTGGAACTGTTGTTGCTGTTTTGGGACTGGGTCCAAGTCCGACAGTTCGAGGGCAACGGATTGTCGGAATGGATCAGTAGAGGGTGTAACAGATGGTATCTTTGTAGCTTCTTTGGCTTTAAATGGGTAGGGTTAGTTTCAGGCCATAATCTCCTTTCTCACTCCGAATATTCATTTCACACCATTATCCACACTCGCAGAGTTGTTTTTTTTGATTTAAGTACGCGTCAAAAGGATGATTTTCATTTGGTGCACAAGTTTGATTGTCCATTTTGTTTGTCTGGATGGCATCCAACTCCGAGTACAAGCTCAATTCACGAAAGAATCCTCACTTCGCTCCAAATAAAGACCGCAGGACTCACCATCAATATTACGTTGAATGAGTTGCTGCAGTTTCTGGTATTCCTCCAAATTCAAATCCTGGTCCCCCTTTTTTGCCAGGAAGGAGAGGATATCATTGTACTTTGAAGGAGAGGTGGAGGAAGTATCTGTCAACGGTGCCTTTCCTTTGTCTGATGTTGATGACGATGATACTTCACTAGTGACGGATACTTGCTGAGTAGTTCCAAAGGAGAGTTTTTGTGATTGAGAAGGAGCAGCAAAAGTGAGAGAGTCCAGTTTCTTTGACTGAAAGTCAGCCAAAGGCACGGGTGGAGAGACAGGAGAGACAGTAGAGGAGGAAGCAGCAAACGGGTTTCCAGGCGTGGTTGGAGGATTCAAGAGCGTGTTGAATGCGGGTTTTTGCTGTTGCTGATTTGCGAGGGACAGGCGACGCGGCGACCGTCTCCGCTTTTCCAGGTCCAGTTCTTGTTTGATTTCATCGTCGTTGTTGTTTTTGTTTTGCGGAGCATTGGAGTCGGTGTCGGCTTCGGCTTCGTCTTCGTCGACAACAAAGACGGGTTTTGCGGGTTTCTCCTTTTGGGCAAACTGCGACTGGGGCGACACTGCGGCAAAGAGCGGGGCAAAGGGCGTTGCGATTGCGCGGAAGAGCGAGGCAAAGAGACCTGTCGAGGGCGTTGACGCGGCGGCTTCGGCGGCGGCTCTGGATTCGGCGACGGCAATAGCGGCGGCGGTGGCAGTGGTAGTGGTGTTGTTGTTGGCGGTGGAAGAGGCCTGTTTGGTTTGTGGATTGGTTTGGTTTGGTTTGGTTGGTTGGTTTGTGGTCTGTGTTAGGTACCTCGCCGTCCGCATCCGCAGTCTCAGACTCTGTCTCAACTGCATTCGCTGTGCCAAACTCGCGTGTCTCATTCAAGTTCAGATTCAGATTCTGCCGTGGCCGCCTAGTCCCACGCACTGGCGTTGCTGTTGCTGTTGCTGCGTTGGCACTTGAACCAAGGGCTGACGGTGTTCCCGCGAGAACAGGCTGGTTCGTTCCTGGTCGCGCGTACGGCGTTGCGGCCGCTTGTTGTGCGCGTTTGCGGAGCGTTGGTGCCTGGTGAGGGTGTCAACGAAGAGTCAAGGACGAGTGAGCAACAAACCATCTTTCTTTCTTTCTTTCTTCTGCTTCACAAAAACGCACAAAAACTATATGATTCCAATTGGAAGTGGCCCCTTCATGAAATAGTGCAAATCAAGTGGATGGTGAGCCTCCACTTTCACATTGACTGGGGGCCCATCTCCCTTCTTGACGTCCAGCTTGTCTTTCTTTTCTTTACTCTCCTTTTTCTCCTTGTTTGCCTGTTATTTTCTCTATTATATAATGGTTTAAAAGAAATGCTTGACTCACATTCATCTTTCGTGCACCAACAAAAAGTGGTGCTTTCACGTCTCCAATCTTTTCAATCAACCCAACATCTGTTCCTATCATAGTATGAGGTACCGGCTCCATAATTCTGCCAATTCTATTGCCAATCATCTTTATCCACGGAATAGTTTCTGGGTTCAAGTATTAGTCAGCTCATTCGTTTATGTGATAGAAAAAGTCACCATCTAAAGTTTTCTGAGGTTCCCTCTTCAGGCCAAAGTAGAAATTTAATCAGATTTCAGGTATACTACTTCTTGACAAGCTACTTACTTCATATGTTCCAGGACCAATTCCAGGAAAAGCTTGAACTCCTTGCTCCAACACTCGGAACCGAGGAACTTGACTTTTGAAAGACGTACAAACAGGGTCTTCAGGTCCAATTATTCGAGGTAATGGGTTATAACATCCAGGGCCGAGTTTAGACTTGATTTGTATACCATAAGGTTCATGTTAAAGTCTATATAAAATTGTGTCATACCTTTGGTATTTTCTTGAACCTGTCCTTTTCTCTTCGCTCCCATTCATCTTTCATAGGTCGCCCTTTGTGATTCCGTTTCTCCTTCTCATCCCGAATGCTTGGCCAAAACAACGGCCATGGGTCATAAGTTCCAACCATTGCCAAGACATCAACATTACGATCCCGAACTCTTGCTCTTGCTTTCGCCAATACTGCCGGATTAGGCCCTGCTGGTACCTTTGCATTGACTGCAACAACCACGCTTTCCTTTCTTGAACTTCCTTGGGCCATATTCATACCACTTCCCATCAACTTTCCCATTGAGCCTGGTTTTTCATGCAAAGCTCCCAATCCACCTCCATATCCAAGTCCCAAAAACCCACTTGGCTGAACACTTGATGTTCGCATCAAACCTATAGACCCTCTTCGCGACCCCGCAACAGCACCACCACTACCACCACTACCACCAAAAATACCATTACTAACTCCCGTCGAAGAACCTTGCCTTGACAGTGCACCCGCCCCTCCATGCCCGGAAACCATCAAAGAAGACCCAGATTTAGGCAACTCACCCAACCCAGGATTCAACCCAGCGCCCAACCCGCCTCCACTACCCCCACTACCTCCACTTACGATCCCCTTCCTCGCTTCAGCCGCATCCGCAAACGTAACACTAACTTGTCTCCTCATCCCCTTCCCCGAACTAGCATCCAAATAACTCCCATGCCGACTCAACCCCCCTGCCCGATCCCCACCAAGCGCCTGGAGCACACTCTCCCGCGGATCGTTTACACTCATACTACTTTTCCGAAACAACGAAGGACCCGCTGTTCCAGGCCCCGACCCAGCCGACCCCTTCCTCCCACCGCGAGACTGCTTCCCACTCCCCTGCCGCACTCCTGCAGACGGCTGCTGCGCATCAGTGTCGGTGAATTCGTCGCCGTTGACGAGACGTGAGAGGTTCCCCGCCTCTGGGTCGTTTAGGTCGAGGAGGATGGTTTTCCGGCGGAGCCCGGACGCCTTTTCGAGTTCGTATTTGCGTTCGAGTTCGGACGCTTCGGCGAGGAGGACGGCTGTTGCTGTTGATGCGCGCATAGTGGATGTGTCGAGTTTGTTCTGATTTTGATGATGATTGGAGGCGGGGGTTTTGGAAGGGGTGCAGGGGGTGGTGTTAGGTTTTTGTTGAACTTCGATAATAAAATGAAACCTCTTCAAGACCACTTGTGAGTTCTTCGCCGTCGAGACCTTTGTATTCTTCAGGGGGTGTGATGACGGGGATTGGTGCATGGTGCGGGGACATGTTGCTGGTCGTTCCAGAAGCACGCCTTCCAGTGACTGACCCGCCTACCGACCCGTTTCGACCTTTAGAAGCTGTACTAGGACGCGATGATGTTGCACCTTTTGATTCTCGAGATACTACTGTGGAAGGTGTACTTTCCATTTTGGTCGGATATTGGCAAAGACAATGGCAACAACTTCTTTGACTTTTGAACGATAAGATTTACATCGCGTCTTTCTTTTGTAAATCTACACCTATACACACATTCACTCAACGTTTCTGCCCCTTACATTGGAAATGGATAGCAAGCAATCTGTGAGGACGAAACCTGCCGGAGCTGCCACACCAAAGGAGAAGGGTGGAGATCAAACAGAACCATCTCCAGAAGTTTCCCCTTCTGGGTCGCTTCCACCATCCCGTCTAATGAGCACCAATCTCGTAACCACAGAAGCAAGTCCGAAAGGCTCAATTCTGATTGACAAGACTGGAGAAGTCAGAAAATCGCGAAGCGTAATGAAAACCGTTTCGTTGAAAGGGGAGACAGACGAAAAAACTACACCCCCACAAACAGCTTCCGGTGGCCAACAAATAGCTGGCTCTACTGCTTCTATTCCAGTGTCCAAAAAAGTCGTTGCAAGGTCTGTGTCGGTGAAAAGCGATTTGGGTGTGTTGACTGGGCCTGTCCTTGCGTCACCCCAGGGATCAGCGGAACTTTCTGGGCAGGCTCAACCTGTCAAAGCGCCCATAATCACATCAATTTCTAAGGGAGCGGCTTCGACCGCTACAGGGACAAGTTCTTTGACTTCAAGCCGAAAGAGTATGCCGCAAATGGCAAAAGTAAACTTTGGCGATGAAGAAGACGAAGATACAGACAGCTTTCAAGAGCATAACTTTCCCTCGAAGAATGCGGCGCCTTTCGCAGGAAGAAGCGTCAGCGTCAAGAATCCAGTTACAAAATCAAAGTTAAACTCATCCCGCAACAATGACGACGATGAAAGCGACGATGAACAGCACCATTATATGTCTACAGCTTCTCTTGTCAGAAAAAAGGTATCACAACAAGGAAAAGTAGCGCTTCGCGCGACAATTCGAAAATCAATGGGTGAAGGGTTACACGAGAACCAACCAACCCACCAATCAGCCCCAGTCTTCAAAGACCCACGGATTTCAGTGAAAAGTATGGGCGCAGTGCCATACAACTCTCAAGACGGGGACCGTGTATCACAAACTAGTTACCGCGAATCCGGTGAGAAACCAGTAATCCACATGTTCCCGCGCAAATCAGTCGTTTCCTCGCAACCAAACAATTACAGCCATCACCAAATTCCGCGGTCTGTATCTGCTCAACATAGTACTGGAATACGGGGTATCCTCGTTCCAGGCGCTGACGATGAAATGCCCGACTTTGAAACTGTAAAGTCAAAGATTCAAGCATCGAAAACGTCAATGACTGCAGGAGGAGTGCCAGCATACACAGGGTCTCCGCCAAAATCTGTCAATGATATAAGTGGAAATGGCGGAGGCAGTTCAAGAAGGGAGGCAACGCCACAACATTCAAAGCGGGAAGACGATGAAGAAGAAATGCAGCAACAACAGTTGAGACCGACTTTGAGGGAAGAAAATCCAGACTACTATGACTACGTCATGCTCAGTCAACGACATGCCTCGTCCAATTTCATTACAAAGTTGGGGTCTCAAGACATCGACTATGGTACACCTGAAACAATTGTGAAAATAATTGGGCCTTATGTAATGGGTGAACAGATTGGGAAAGGTGCATATGGAAAAGTCAAGGAGGGCTTGTGTTCAGAAACTCTTCAACGAGTTGCCATCAAAATTATAAACAAGAAACGCTTAAGGAAAATACCGAATGGTGTTGAGAATGCATTAAGGTAACCGACACTCCAAAACATAAAATATCTAAATTGACCAAAGCGAAATCAAACTGTTGCGCAAAATGAAACACCGTAACGTAATTACTCTCATTGACGTATACTGTAAGGTAGAGGATGACGAAGGGAACGTTGGTATCTTCAATTGGTTCTCTACCATTGAAGATGAGCCTATTACATGGACATACGATGACGGATCAGTTGCTGATAAGAAAGTAACCGTCTTGAAGTGGTATCTTGTCTTTGAATATTGTCCGTGTTCGTTGCAAACTTTGTTGGAGCAATCTGACGGCCGAAAGATATCTGTGTTTAGGGCGCACAAGTTGAGTACTCACCCCTTAACTTGCAATTGGTTTTGATTTCGTTTTATTTCTGGTAGATTCTTTGTGCAATTAATTGACGGTCTTGCCTACCTCCATTCACAGAGTATCATTCGTATGTGTAACGGTATCATTTAAACATGAACTATAAAATATTACAAACAGATCGAGATATTAAGGCTGGAAACCTCTTGGTAACTCCAGATGGAAGTATCAAAATTTCCGACTTTGGTGTAACTGAGGTCTGTGAAGGATTTTCTTTACAAGTATCTAACTTCAAGCAACAAACAGCAATTTTCAATGTATCAATCAAAAGAAATGTTGAGTGAGTTGTTTGCTGGAACACATCAATTCATGTCCCCAGAAATTTGCGAGGGGAATGCTGGATTTGAGGCTGTGAAAGGTAGCAGCATTCTCAATCTATATGAAAATTAACTATATTTTCTATTCAGTTGATATTTGGGCTTGTGGGGTTACATTGTGAGTGATCATATTTGTTGTGATGAGAATTAAGTTTTCCGGTGGTTAGGTATAATATGCTGACAGGGAAATACCCGTTTGAGTTTCCTGAAGACGGAAACGTACTTGGACTATACGAAAAGATTCAAGCTGGTGAATTCGAAATGCCAACTGGATTAGAACCTGATTTGGAGGACTTGCTGAAAGGTATACCGTTTCGATCATACAGTTCTTTCTGCTAAATATCTAGCAACTCGTTAGGATTACTTTGCAAAGATCCAAAAACGAGACTTAATGCAACACAAGTCCAAAAACATGCATGGTACCGGACATTCTTTCCAGAGAATATGAAGCGACAAGCCCCGATCTTATCGTACCCAAGTTGCGACTTTGCAAACCAAGACATTGGACATTCGACTTTGAAGTCGAAGATACCTTCTCATTCGGCATCAGCTGGAGCACTTCCCTCGCCATCATCGCCCATGATAACTAACACATCTCCTGGTGCAACGACGAATCAAATTCCACTAGAAGGACAAGTGAAACTTAAAGGTGGATCGGAAGAAAACGAGATGCAGAACCAGAGCCTTCAACAGAAAAGAGCCAAGTACCAAAGTATTATCTCGCTGCACCAGAAAGAGACGCCATGCGAAACGACCATGATTCCATATCTATCTGAGCTCTGCAGCAGAGAAATCGAGGAAGATTTGGTAACGACGAAGCGATTCATTGATATGGTTGGACGTGATGATGATTTTGTTGAATCGGCAACATTGACGGAGACTGTGGTGAATGACAGTGGGGGCATTAAGGGGACCTCTTCATCCACTGGACATATTGTAGTAGTTGCGAAGGAAGTGGTAGAAGATAAGGCTAAACACACGCGAGGGAAGAGTTTCAGTCTGGATAGACAGACAGCACAACCAGCAAAACCACTCAAAATGTTTTTTAGAAACCTGTTTCATGGTAAGGCGAATGCCGTTGCGCCCAAATGAAGATTGTTTTTTTTCTACATACAATCTTTCCTGTCAAACAACACGTTCCACATGGCGATGGAGCCACCAACAGTGCTGATTTTGCAAGCACGGCTGGACCAGGCCCTAACCGACCTCGCACAAGCGCATGCACACTTAAGCGACCTTCGGTGGGTATTTAATGGGAAACTAGAGTATTCTCTTCGTCACAGACTAACGCCAGATTCCACAGGACCGAGCCGTTCTCAGCATACGCCGTCAACGCCACACTCCAGCGCACCATTGGGCAACTCAAGAGCGAGGGCGAGTCGCTGGCCCTTGCAAACACCTCGCTTAAGGCCGCGCTCGCCGAAGCCAATGCCGCACGGGTTGCAGCAACGCATTCTGCCGTGAGTGTTTCACTCATCATCATAATTATAATGTCTTTAAAACTATCCTCAAACCAATCCGCACCAACCCAATCCAGCGTCTCGCCGCCGCAGACCGAAACGACGCGCTCGCCCTCGCCGATGCCGCCCGTCTTCAGCGCACAAAAGACGCAGACCGCATCGCTCTTCTCGATACAGAATTGCAGGCCGCGAATCTGAGACTCGCCCAGAAGGAGGTCGAGGCCCGCATTCTCGCGGCTCCCTCAAAAGAATCAAAACAATCAGATCAGACAAACATTCAGAATCGCGAATGGTGCAAAAACTGTGCGTCACTCGTAAAACTCAACGAAGACGACCATGCCGCTGATATTGCTGCTGTACGACGCCTCAAACTCGAAATGCTGGCGGAATCAAAAAAGGTGGAGTCTCTGGAGGCAGCTCTTGCGTACTCTCAAAAACAGCTGAAAGACGAGCAAGAAGCCCACCTTAAAACCGCACACAAACTTGCTGAGGCTGAAGCCACAGTGGCCAGTTTGAAACTCGAAAATACCCAATCCACGCAGAATATGCAAGTGTACATGAAGTATTCCGAAGACCAACAGCATTTACTCATCTCTCATATTGAGCGAATGCAAATTTTCTCAAACAGACGAGCGGAAGATGCTGCTGCTGTAATATCAAAAACACGGCAACAATTCACAACCAGTTTACATGCACTCAAGGACTTATCCGCTGTTTCCTGGCTTTCTTCTTCTTCTTCGCCTCAACCAACAGAAATACTGAACGGTATGCAAACAAAGCTCGACGGCATACACACCGCTCTCAAATCCATTCACGAAACTATGATTGCAAATGCATCTACACCTTCTTTTCTTGAGCAATCCACACCCATGGCAACTATGTTTAAGCGCAATTCTGCAATTGAAATCAGCGAAGCAATGCTTGTTCCTTCAGGAAGCACATCTGACAATATACTCACCCCTGCATCCTCTCTCTTCAGCGACAACGCCATTTCTTCGTTTATGAAGCGAATTGGTTCAACGTTGGGATTAGACCCCGACAGTTATAATAATCAACCACATCCATCTTCAGCAGCTGCCATACCAAACGTAGCAACACCAACTTCAAAGCCCCTTTTGCAACCAACAGACTCTGATATCAATATGGCCTCCCTTTCCGACCTTGAAGAAGACAAAGTCGAGGAGCCTGAACGTTCCAAAACAAACCAAAACGCTCAGTTCGAAGTCACAAACACTACACTGCCCACACTGATTGCAAACCTTCAGAATGCAAAACTTTCAAAAATTGCACGAGTTATTGAAGGGAAAGATGCTGAGATTGAGAAATTAGGGAAGGAAGTCAGCAAATTGAAACGCATTTTGGGGGAGGTTGGAGGTCAAGCCGAAACTATGGCAAAAGAAGAGATTGCGTTAAAAAAGGTGGAGAAGCAGAAACAGGTATTTGTTCTCCCAGATCACTGGTTGTCTGACTCTCACAACACAGATCGATGATGAGGCAGCAAAGGAAATGATTCGAAACCTTGAATTCAATCTGAAATTGCTCTCAGCAGAGAAGCATGGTGAGTTTGATGGAATTCGATCAGTACGGTTAAATTATTTGGTAGATCTGTCATCAAAGATTACGTCGCTTCTGGGAAGAATCGAAACTCTTCAACGAAATTCATCTCAATTGAAGGGAGATCTTGAATCAAAATCCATTCAATTAGAGAAATCAGAGCTTACACATCAAGAAACCAAGTCCCAACTTAAGCAAGCTCTGTTAAAACTGGAAACTTCGGAAACTCAATACAATGCTGTGAAGTCTGAGAGTGAGCTTTTGAAGAAACGAATGGCGCAAGTCTTGAAAAAGATTGAAGGTACAGTACTTCATACTTTATATTTACTTACGTTTTATATGTCGTCTGTAACAGACAAGACTCTCGAAATCGTGACACATCAACTTAACAACGAAACATCTGGTACCTCACCAAACAACGCAACATTTTCTTCAACTCTGTCGTCCCTCTCACAGTCCCTGCTATCCCCAACCTCACCTCAAACTCCTGCTCAACTCACGACCCTCCTCACCGAAAAAGAGTCCGAATCAGCTCTATTACGTGCACATATAGATAAACTAAATTCCCGTGTCACCGAATCCTTCCACAAACTCCGCGACACCGAAACTCGCCTCGTCCAAGCCAACGCCGAGCTTGAACGACTCCACGCCGTCGAAGATATGTGTGGCTGGCTCAAACGCGAGAAAGAGCGTGTGGAAGCAGAAGTACTTATCGCCACGCGGCGTGCAGAAACACTTGAAGGCGGACGACGGCGAAGCGAGGGTGATGATCAGGCTCGAAGCGTGATGGAAGAAGTCCGATCGTTGAAAGCGAGTCTTGTTCGCGCGACGCTTGAGAGTGAAGCTGCGATGGAGGAAGTTCAAGGGGAAAAGCGTGGATTGGAGGAAGAGGTTTCTAAACAGAAGGAGGAGGTTGATAGGTTGCGACGAAAGCTTCAAACACGAGTTGCTGAGATTTCGGAGAAAGATAAGAAGATAAATGAACTAAGTGGGCTGGTGTCGACATGCCAGGAGAGGGTCAATTCACTGGAGGCGGGAAGTTTCGAGAAGGACGCCAAGGTGTCAAGCTTAATTGAGAAACTTAAGTTACTGGAAGATGAAAAGAATCGAGCTCTCGATGAGCTTTCTGTCACTAAGTCAACCTTGGACGACGTTGTGAACAAGGTTTGTCTTCTGGTCAGTAGATTATCTTGCTGATCTCGAACCTATAGACTTCCTCTCTTCAAGCCAAAGTTAATTCATTAGAAGGCTCGATTAATACAAAAGATGCTCAGTACAAGACTCTTGAACAATTGAATGCAACTCTGAATTCCGAGAACAAAAGCCTACACTCCAAAAATGAACTCAGCGTCAAAGAGTTGGAGTCTGTCTCCCTTCAGCTTCAGGATGTACAAAGGTTGTTTGTGGAAAAGGAGGGAAAGTCAAACGAATTTGCTCGACAGCTTTCTTCGTACCAATTCAATGTTCTTACACTTGAGAGTATGTGTGCGGAGAGAGATCTACAGCTACAAGAAATCGATGAGCAATTACGAGTTGTACGCAAAGAAAAGGTGGAGACTGCTAATCAACTGCAGAAATGCATGAGTGACTTGTCTGCATGTGGTACAAAAGTGAGCACTCATCAACTGTTCTTCAATTCTGACACAAAGGTAGATTCTTACGTTGGAAGCGAATGTAAAAGCACTGGAGAATGCCGTCGCCGATCGAGAAAGAAAAATCAAATCACTTGAAGCACAGTTATCTTCGCTGTATTCTGAAAACGGCGCTGCTGTTGAAGAACTCTCTCAAAAGACCTCAAAACTGAACATGACTCGAAGCGAGCTTGAAACTATTCAGAAACTCCTTTCAGAGAAGACTGCAAAAATTGACGAGCTACTCAAACAAGACTCAACACAACAAAAGACTATTTACTCATTGGAAGAACATTTGCGTCGAAACGAAGCTAAATTGAAAGCTTTGAACATTGAGAATAAGGCGTTAGTCGCTAAGTTGGATACTCACCAAGTTGAATACCATTCTTTGAAACAAGTGGTAAGCTTGTAATGACCTCGTTAGATGTTTAACATGTCTGTAGGCGCAATCCACATCAAAATCTCTTGACGACTTGAACTCGTCAAATGGAGCGGAAATAGCGCGTCTGCATTCTGTCATCAAATCCGTTAAAGCTGAACGAGAAGTTTTGGTTGAAAAGTTGTCAAACAAGGCTCATGAGATCAACACTCTCCAAATTGAGTTTGGTGCAACTCAAAAAGCCTTATTTGCAAATGAAACTAGGTTTAAAGAAGCCGAAAGAGAGTTAAAGGCGTTGCAAAATCAGGTTCGGGTTCTTGGGTCAACTATTGCCGAAAAAGAAGCACGCGTGTCTGAACTTGAGGGAAGTGTGCATTCGCTCCAAGAAGAAAAAATGCAATACTCCCACAAGTTAGAAAAAAAGCTGGCCGAAGTGGATTCGTTGGAGAAAAAGGTGACATCCACGATATGTATTTGTCGGCCGTTCTGACACTAGTTTGTTCAGGTACTTTTACAACAATCCGCTATCAAATCTGTCGAATCATTACTTCGAGAGCAGACAGCGACTTCAAAAGAGTTGGAGAAGAGTCTTTTGGCACTTCAATCCGAACATCACACTAAAATGAGAGACAGAGTCGCCGAAATTGACTCATTGGAATCAAAGGTATTTATCATCAAGTCATTATAGGTTTCTGATTTATTGCATCTAGCTTCAGTCCCACAAAGCTCTGATTGAATCTTTGGAATCAGTTGTCTTAGAGAATGACAACGTTCTGCGAGGATCTCAACAGAATTTGTCGATTGCTGCAAGAGACCATGATTTAGTATCAAATGATTTAGTGACCAAGGTTCAAGAAATTGCAAACCTCAAAAAAGAGTTGCATAGGAATATCATCGTACTTGCAGAGCGAGATGCCCAGCTACAGGAGACTTCGGAACAGCTTGTGTTTCACAAAGACAAGGTTAGTTCTCTTGAAGCTGCAGTTGCCGAACGAGAAACGTCTCTGAAGACGATGGAAAAACGGGTAAAGATGTTAGCAGAAGAGAAGCGAGTTGCCCTGGATGAACTTTCAATGAGCTCTGCCGATCTCGATGCTTTGATTCGTGAACGTGATTCTTTAAAAAGTCTCGTAGAACTCAAGGAAATGGAATGGAATTCAACAAAAAGTAGCATGGAATCTGTCCTCGATGAAACATACTCGAAAACTAGTCGGGACAAGAGTGCGCTTTTATCTCAGTTGGAATCAGTTCAGGCCGTTAATAAGGATATGACAAAGAAAGTTCGTTGACCTTGAAGCTAAAACTATATGTACTAATATTTTATAGGTTTCAGAGTACCGACAGCAGGTACTATCTCTTGAAGCAACCATTGCAGCAAAAGACATTGAGTTAAATCGCCTGGGTTCAGAGTTCTCTGGGTTGACCTCCAGCAAACTGGCGCTAGCAGAAGACCTTGGACAAAAGCATTGTGAAATTGAAGCTCTTAGATTTGAACTGGATTCTCTTCGCAACGTCTTTGAGCAATCAAAAGAAATGCGAGACTCTCAAATCGCATTGCATTTATCGCAAATAGAAAGTCTGGAAAAATCAGTGATTGAAAAGGAAACAGCGGCAAGGTTGCTTGAAGAAAGTCTTGCAAATTCAGTGTCTGCACGCGGTTCTATTGTGGCTGATCTCGAATCATTGAGTCGCGACTACGCAGCCACAAAAGACATTGTAAGTATGAAAGAAGCAGAAACACCCTCGCTCTTGGGCCAAATTTTCTCTCTCAACGGATTATTGGAAGACAAAAATGCCATGGAAAAGAATTTACGTGAACATAACGCAGAATTGAAAGACGCCCTGAGAATTCTGAATATTGAAGCCACAAAGACTCTGTCAAGTATCAAGGACGAACTGAGTTCCCGTACTATGAAATTGAACCAAAAGGAAGCAGAATGTGAAGAACTAAAGCGGTTAACTGAAATCCAACAAAAGCAAATCGAAAAATTGAATGATGACATCAAGTCTCAAATTAACTCAATTAATCATAATCAAGATTCAGAGCTCCGAAAAAAGCTATCGCAGCTAGTATCATCATGTGAAGAACTAGAAACCAAACTCAAAGCAAAGGAGTCCGAAGTCTCCAATCTTCAACTTAACTTCAATCAGATCGCCGATGAAAACAATGATATTATGTTGATGGTTGACAAGATTAAACTTGAAAAAGACAAGTCAGTTCTTCTGGTAAACCAGCTTTCCAGCGAGAAAGACACGCTTATGGCTCGGTTAGCTTCCCAGGATGCAGAAATCGTCCTCCTGAAAGAATCTTATGATGCACTTAGCTCAAATTTCAAAGCCTCTTTCGAGAAATTATCTTCTGCTGATTCGGAAATCGCGAAGCTACAATTGGAAATTCGGACTGCTAAAGCTGAGAAGCAGAAGCTGGAAACATCGCAATTAGACGGCAGCGGAAATATTCGCGGACGACTAGAAAAGCAAGAATCTGAAGTGGCAATTTTAAAAGATGCATTGAATGCAAGTTTAAAGAAAATGACTGACTCTGATGCTTTAGTTGCAGCAAATAATCTGATAAAGAGTTTGAAAGAAGAAGCTACAAAGCAAGATTTTGTGATATCCAGTCTGCATCAAGAAAATGCTCGAATCAAAAGCGTTTATGAAGGATTACAAACCGATCATCGTTCTTTGATTGAATCTCGCGAAAATCTATGGGCTAACTTGAACGCGAAATTAAATGAACTGAAATTGCTGCGTGATGAAAAAATTATCACAGAACATGCTTTGTCTAAGTTAACCGCGGAATATAATACATTGAGCGAGAATAATGCCCTTCTCCATCAAGTCAAAATTGACAGCAGCAATAGTCTACTTGCTGTAAAAGCTGATTGTGAAGCTCTTAAAGAGTCATATAACGTTTTGAAGTTGACCTTGGAATCAAAATCTCGTCAATTGGATGTTGCGGTGGAGGAGAACAAAGCAATTGTGAACTCCAATACAAGACTCGTATCTGAAATCAATTCCTTGATCGAAGAACGATCTCAACTTAAAGAAAAGGCAACAGACTTTCGCATAGGCTCGGATGAGAAGATAAAGTCTTTAATGGAAGAAAATGCAACCTTAGTAGTGAAAATTCAAGACTTCGAAAGTCAATGCCAAACATTATCTGAATTACTGAAAACATCATCTTCAGAACTCAAGGATAAAACACAAGAGTACGAGGAGTTATTGCGCGAAAAGTCTTCATTGGAGAAAACTCACTCCAAACTTGTTGCTGATCAGAAAATTTGGTTTCTTGAACTTGAATATGCCAAGAAAGAAAGGGACTCTTTCAAATCAGATATGGAGCGATTATCAGCAATTTCCAAGAATAGTGAAGGCATATCAAGTGAATACCACAAACTCGTCGAACTCATGGAACAGAAGAACAACGAAGCGCTGAAATTCCAATCGACGTTGAATGAAAAATTATTTGAGCTAAATCAACTTCGCGATTTACATGATCGCATGCTGTTGAGTCACGATGAAACGGTTTCTCGGCTGAAAGAAGTGACGGAAGCACAGAATGCAGATTTACTTAAACTTCAAAGTGAATATTCCTTACTAATCACTGAAAATGAACAATATATGGCCGTATTAGCTCAAAACAAATCAGATAAAGCCAAAATGTTGGATGCCATGGCAGCCTTGGAATCGAGGGTGTCAACAGCTCAATCTCGAATGCTTGAAGATCAACATGAATGCCGTAAATTAAGAGAGGCTTTGACCTCAGTTTCAGCCGAATATGAGAGGACTGTATTAGAACTATCAAATTGCAACGTTAAATGCTCCAATCTATCGGATTCTTTGGCTGCAGTGCAAAAGAAGCTTGAAGTATCAATATTGAATCAAGAACGGGATCAATATCAATGGAAAAATGATATGGAGACTTCTAGTGCACAGTTTCAGACGAAGAAAGATGAATTGAATGCAGAATTGACTCGTATCCGTTCTGCAAATTTGGCCATGGAGGAAGCGGTTTCAAATTTGGCTGCGCTATTAGAAGAAAAGAAGGAAGAACTGAAGCAAACTCAAAACCGACTGCAAGAACTGACAGACGGCGTTATCCGTCGTACTGACAGTGAAGTCTTAAACATACGAACATATGAGCGAAAGAACGGAGAATTGAAAGAAGAGCTCATTCGTCTTCAATTTGAACTTTCTGAAATTCGAAGCGAGAAAGAGCAACTGGATTTGTTCCTTTACACCCGCAACCAGGATTTGAAAGGGCTCCAACTTCAAATAGTTGAAACATGTAACGACAAGGACCAACTAACTCTCAATTTAACTTCTCGAGATCAAGAGATAAAAGAGTTGAAAACTATGGTGTCTCTTTTGCAAGATGATTTGAAGCACACTTCAGTAACTCTTGAGGAAAGAAACGAAAGTTATCACGAGCTTCAAGCTGTTGTATCAGGTTTAACGACTGAAAACGAAAGATTGATTGATAGTTTGTCCGTTCGAAGTCGCGAATTGAGTGAGTTAAATGAAAGGTTGATGGGTCAAACTGAAATTGCAAGCACCACTGAACACAACATTCTTAACGGTTTAACGAGAGCGATCGATTTGTACGAAAAAGATCATATTGTGACTGAGTTGGTCCCAGGAAATCAAGTGATGAACTCCATTATATCTCGACTTCTTGATGTATCTTCGGCAAGATTAGTACAGGAACATTCTGTGCTATTATCTGACATAAATTTGTTTGGAAAAGAGCTGGCTGTGCTTCTAGCTCTTGAATCGTTCAGCTGGCCAAAGGTTGTATCAGCTGTCAAGACGTTACGTCATAATTTAGACAAATCTGAGACTGCATTCAAATCTGCCACAAATCGTTTGAATCAACTTCAAGAAGACAAAGAAAGTCTTCTGTCCAAAGAGGTTTATTCTTAATGACGACAGTCGTGTACTTACTTGTTTAATTATAGAGGGACAAGCTCAGATTATCGTGCTTGAGAATAGAGGAGCTTGAGACGCTGATTGACGAAACTTCTTCTGGTTGGCGAATCAAATGCAATAAGTTAGAGGTTAGACCATGTATAGCTGTCGACTGCTAATACCATATCTTAGACCAAAACAGCGGCTCTTCAATCTCAATTGGTTCAAAAAGAAAATGAGGCTTTGTCGCTTGAAGAACAGTTGACGTTTGAGTTATCAAAAAGAACCGAATCCCACAGTCACGCAGATCACGGATCAACCAGTGATAAAGCTATGATTCTTGCTCCATCCATAAGATCTATTGGCGTACAATCCGAATCAGTTAGGAATGTCGACGTTTCAATTGAAGCCAAAACTTCAATCAAAAACAAAAACACTCAAACGATTGCACCAATCACTGAACCCGCTCTTCTTCCACTTTCGACGACTACAAATGATGAAAAAAACTTTGGAGTCCATGAAAACAAAGTGATGGTAGATTTGATTGCAGAAGTTTCCCACTCACGAGGACGTCTCCAAGTTTTGGAACAAGATCTCGCTCGTTTATCCAGGGAAAAGAAGAACTTATCAGATGTTCTGCATTCTCGACATAAAGAAGCTGCACGATTGATTAAAGAACTAGACACGGAACGATTATTTAAAGGTGCCGGTCTACTTTTGAGCTTGACAGATTTCTCACCCTAAATCCAACAGATTCTGCTTTATCTGAAACATTTTCTCTTCGAAATAAGTTGCTGGAAATGCAGCAACTGAAAGATGCGGAAATTGAACACTATCATGATGCGGACACCATAACATCACTTCTGCTTGTTTTCCAACAAATTGTGAATGCACAATATTCGTTATCTGACTACATGGAATCGAAGTTGGCATCACTTACCATTGAGAATAAGGAGCTCAAAACAGCGTGCTCAAACTTTGATGCCTTGGCAAAAGAGGTTGAAAAGCTACATGCAGCTTGTGATAATTGGAGCCAATCGTACAATGAATTGCGTCTTGAGTCCAATGATGCTTTAGAAATCAAAATGGGAGAAATCAAAGACCTGAAATCTGTGATTAATCAAAAAAATGCTGAATTGGAGGAGTTAAAGATATCAAATACGAGTTTGACCGAAGCTGTGGATCTTGTTAAAGAATCTGACGAGTTGCACAAAACGAAATGCCACGAGCTCACGCTAATTATTTCTGAATCCGATCTTCAACATAAGGAAAGAATTCAAGCTTTGAATGACGACATTAATCAACTGACACATGATCGTGACACTTTCGAGCTCAAATTTATTGAATCTGAGAAGCGTGCCCAACAACTTTCAAAAGAGTGGGACGATTCTTTCCGACAGCTTCGCATTGTTGCTGCGAAAGAAAAAGATGCCTTGGTAACGGAGCATAAAAGCACAGTTTTAAAGCTTGAGGAGCGATTTGAAAGCGAAATTGCTGTTTTAAATAAGGAAATCTGGACACATCAGACAAAGTGGGAAGACTTAAAGAATCGCCTGAATGTTTGTGAAGCCTCTGCACTAGAAAAACAAAAGGAAATGGAAGAGGCTAATATTAAGCTCCGAAAGTCGTTTGATAAGGAGGCCATGAGCCTGCGATTGGAGAAAAAGAAGTCGGACTCACTTCACACTATCATTCAAGCTGATCGTGACAAGAATTCCAAACTCCAAACAAAGCTGGAAGAATATCAGCTACGTGCGCAAACTCTTGGAGAATCTTTAAATGCCCTTAGTGCTGCCGAACAGGCCCTAAAGAAACAGATTTCTTTTTTACAATCCGAATTAGAGACAGCCAAACGTGAAAAGTCTATGCAGCAACGTCAGCACGAGCTCCGATCAAAACGGTATTCTGAGTCAGAAGCCTATCTCCGGAAACAACTTGCCGATGTTCGGGAGGAGTTCCATCAAAAAGAAATGGATTGGGTTGCGAGTCGAAGCCGTCTGGAAAAACATCGGGATTCGTACACAAACATACCTGGTTCCGACTATCAACAACTTCTAAAAGACAAAAATTCACTGGAGTCTCAGGTTAAAGTTCTCACTGATACTTTGGCTCTTAAGTCAGCCGAATGGGAGGCTACAAATGCTGAAATGCAAGTGTTATTGTCAAGTGAACGAGCTCTTGCCACAGAAAGAGATGTCCAACTGGTTCGCCTTCAATCCGATGGAGAAAATGATCAAATTGAACGAATCCGGCGCGTTGGACAATTGGAAACGGAAAATAATTCGATGACGGAAAAGATCAACGATCTATTGAGCAATGAAGTTCAACTTCGTCGACAGTTGGTAATTTTGGAAGCAGATTTAAGAACCAGTGTCTTGGAGTGGGAACAGGAACGGAAATCCTTTGAAGATGAAATCTCAAGCCTTCAAGCCGTCTCACGGCAACAAGTAGATAATCTAAACGCAGCTTTGACTGATTCCTACAATCAGTTTCAAGAGAAGCAAAGTCAATGGATGACTGCGGAAAGCGAGCTACAGAATCGACTTCAATACGAAGCCCAACGTTTCGATAACGCTTCAGCGGAAGTCTATCGCCTCACAGAAACGGTGAATTCTCTCGAATATGAAATATCTAACAGTCAAATGAAACGGATTGAGCTTGAATCGCACCTACAACATCTTGAAAAGCTGATTGATATAGATGCCCAGAATATGGATCGATTAGCTTCGGAAAACACAGATCTTCGGTTTCAACTCTCCTCATCGCAAACTTACATCCAGTCTTTGGAGCGCAGTACTCGGGAAGTTTTATCACCATCCCGAGGATCCCAGATACTTGCCAAAAACTCTGAGCTTACACACCATATCCGTGAAATACGTACCACAGCAGAAGATCTTGTGTCACGAAAAAGTTTGGTATCTATCGGAACGCAAACAACAAGGAATGCTGTTAATCGAAGCTCTATGACAACAAGTGATCTCTTGCTGGGATTCAAACCTCCTTCTATTCTCAATTTAGACCATTTACCGAAGATCGAAACTGGCTCATCTATTGGAAGTTCGAATTTCAGCCAAAAGCCTGTTGCTGCTTCAAAGTCAGTATCTTTTGCAAACAATGAAATGTTTGATGAGGAGGTGGAAGAAACCATCACTTATTACGAAACGAGGGCAAAGAAGGAAAACAAAGATCCCAGTCATCAACCAAAAGGAAGTACCTTGCAGAGTGCAGACGCTGACCTTGATTTCATTCGTGCTGCAACAAAACGGTCTGTTATTGGAACTGCGAAAAAGGTACAAACTGCGATTGACCGCCAAGCCGTGAAATAAAAAAAATAATAATTGAGATTGACTTTATTACGATTGATCAGCACAGATCAAAATACGGCCTTAGACAAGGGCCTCGTATGGGACAGGGGCAACAGTAACTGGAGCGTTGTTCTTGGAGGAAACGTAGTGAGCGGCACGTGGCTGGGCTGGCTGACGCTTGATGACGACAGTCTTTCCAGCAGCCTTAGCCTCGGTCAAAGCCTTGGCGTTGGCCTTAACACGGTTCAAGAAGTCCTGACGGCACTTGGAGTGCTTGATGTGCTCAACACGGATGTTGACACGCTTCTCAATGTAACGGGTTCCAACAATCTTGTTGACGATAACACCGACGGAGGACTTGGTAACGTTGTAGACGATACCGGTCTTTCCGTGGTAGAACTTGTGTGGCATACCCTTCTGGACAGCACCGTTGGCCTTGATGTCAACGATGTCTCCGACCTTGTAGTTGGTCAAGTAGGTAGACAACTTGATTGGACCCTGGGTTCTGAAGTCACGGGAGAACAAGTGACGGGTACGGGCACGGAGACCTGTGTTTCATAGATTAGGCTTCTGTCAAGTATTCTAGATTGAGGATATTTGATGCGCCACTTCGACTATTCCTTCGTGCATTCGTTGTATGCTACAATTCGAATGTGTATATTTCTAGTTTGGCTATTGCTCCCAAGTCTGACCCAAGTCAGCTTTCCAACTCCTTCAAGTTATCCAACATTCCATACGACTTCCTCCGTCTAAGGCATTCATATTCGAGTAATTGCGCAATTGAACGTACCAAAGGAGTGTGGCATTTTGGATTAAAGTCTAGTGAAGCAAAGGAGTTAGAATCCAGTCTCAGACAGTGAACAGAAATGAAAAGGATCTATAGTTCAAGCCAGCGAAATCAGTTCTCAGTAGTCCCTTGTCCGCGGCGACATCGCTGTGCATAGGTGCACTTATGCTCAAGATTGGTGCATGTCCAACCAGGGCATCTGAACCACTCCATCAATCCCAGTCTCCCGATCCTTCCTACATGGCAACAATCCAGATAAGAACATTCACAGTGTGTTTGGTGACGTCTAGGCAGTTGATGATGTTCGATGATGGCTGTGGTGGGTGGGGATGGTGCTGAAGGACGAGTCGGATTCACGTACGTTTCGTGAGGGCCCAAAAAATTGCACCAACTCCCTCTTGACCAAACCAACCAAATCCAACACAAACTTCCAAGTATTTAGCAAGTACGGGCAGTGGGAATAGATTTATTACGGGCAGTGGGAATACTAACGATTATACCGCCAATAGGACGATAAGACTTAGGTTTGCTTTTGTACCATAGCCATTATTTGCCTTTTTGGTTTCAACGTGATTCATAACTTTAGAAACGATTTTATTCATTCCTTTATGGATTTAGCCAAACAACAGCTGAGATTCCCTTCATAACAAGCAACTATAAAAAATACAGAGCATTGAACGAGACTCCAATAGCTTAGAGGTCCTTCTGGGCAGCACGGACAATCTGGGCAGCGATACGGTCCAAGTCCTTCTGACCGTCCTGGGAGATGGTACGGCCCTTAACCTCGTCCTTCTCCAAAACCTTGATCTTCTCAAGAGCCTGGAGAACCTTTCTCAAGACGGATCCAGAGGCATCGGCGTGGTGGTGTGGACGGTTTCCACGGTTCTTGGCACCACCGTAGTTCTTTCTCAAACCACCGACACCGACACCGCGGCGGAGGTAGATGTGACGAGCGACGGAAGCAGCACGGATGTAGAACCAGTCTGGGTCGTATGGGGCAAGCTCCTTGTGGGTGGCAGTCTTGACGAGGTCAACCCACTTTGGAACCTCAAGCTTACCAGTACGCTTGAGGTAGGCGGCGTAAGCCTTAACGAAAGCTGGGGCGCTGACATCCTTGACGGTAACTCCGGCCATTTTAGGTTATTGAATCTAAGGAGAGGAGTTGTTAGCTAAACAGCTCATAGGTTGTAGGTGGCTTCGAGGAGTGTCCAGTCATATCTTTGAAACTCTCGAGCTCGGACTTCCAGCGAATGATGGTTGCGAGTGAACCAGCATAGTGTCAAAGATCCAGCTTCCAAGGAAGGAAGAGATGTAAGACATCCCGTGAACTGGGCTAGACCTTCCATCAGAGCCATCCAGAAATTACTGTCGTGCATGCGATGTACTGTCGTTCCGTGGTTGAGGCGTTTGATGCTGCTGTTGATGGTTGTCGTTGAATGGGGAGGTGAGGATGGAGTTGGCAGGGTGCCGTCTCCGTTTACTCACAAATTCAGAGGGGGTGAGAAAATGATTCAAGTCCCCCTTTTCCAGCCTTTTCCACAGCCAACACCTCAATCCTCGAAACATATAGCCAACATATAAATAACAGTGATAAAAAGATGGAAGACTTTAAATAAGGATTCCTCTTGACCACTAGAACGATAAAATTAGAAAATTGTATAAACCTCTTTGATACTTAAAGTTAAGACGCTTAAGACGATAAAGATGAGAAAGATGATTGAAAAGAGAGGGGAAAAGCGAAGGTGTCGGGGGAAAAACATTCCACGGAGATGACAGCACGACGGAAAAGCAGCGCGTCAGTTTCTGAAGGCGCAACCACCGAAAAGGTAGGTGTTCAGGGCTGTACCTTTGATATCGAGAGAAGGAGGAGACTGACTTTGAGCTCGCAGAGTCGCAAACGGACGCGTCCATCAGGGACAGGCAGCACTGGCCACAACCACAACCACAGCCACAGCCACACCAACTCCCACTCCCACTCCCACGCAACTGTCCCTGCTTCTCTGCCGCAACCAGTGGCCTTCGTGTCGCTGCTCGGACCAGCCGATGCCGACATTACGAAGGGGGTGCCCCAGGCTGCCGATGCTGCCGCCTACGACGCGGCAAAGAAAGAGGTGTGTGCTTTCCTTCTTACGCGTGCCGGCTCTATCAGACTAACTGACTTTGTTGGGTCCTCAGGCTGCTCGCACTGCTGAGGCAACCGCAACCACAAAGCTCCAGAAAGACAACTCCCTCCAGATTGACGCAATCCACTTTGGCAAATGGCGTATCCACACTTGGTATGCTGCCCCATATCCTGAAGAGTACTGCTCCCAACCGACTCTTTATCTTTGCGAATTCTGCCTCAAATACATGAAGAGCCCCTTCATGATGAAACGGCACAAGGTTTGTCGTGATAGTCTCAAAGCATGGAATATCAACCCCTCTGACTACTCCCGTCCCTGATAGTTGAAGTGCCCTCTTAAAAGTCCTCCGGGAAACGAAATATACCGCGACAACATTATCTCTATCTTTGAAGTGGATGGGAGGAAGAACAAGGTATGTTTACAAGAACACACCACTCAAATTCAATATTGTTATTAGATATACTGTCAAAACTTGTGTCTTCTCGCGAAAATGTTTCTAGACCACAAAACCTTGTATTACGACGTGGAGCCATTCTTGTTCTATATAATGACGGAGCGTGATGACGACGGATTTCATTTTGTTGGTTACTTTTCAAAGGTACTGTGGCTTGTTTCATTCACTTTATTTTAACCTCTCTTTCTAATTAGGAGAAACGCTCAGGCTCCAACTATAATTTATCATGTATATTAACTCTGCCAATACATCAACGGAAGGGATACGGACAGTTGCTGATTGACTTTAGTATGTATCTGGACAGGGAATTGCCCTCTGAACCTACCACTACACAACCCCTATTATGATACGCAAAATTCTTATTCTTGTTCTTGCCAGGTTATTTGTTGTCAAAGAAGGAGGAAAAGCCAGGAACTCCAGAAAAGCCATTGTCGGACCTGGGACTCTTGAGTTATCGGTCCTATTGGCGACTCACGATCCTTCAAGAACTCCGAAAGATTGATAAACCGACAGTTTCTATCGAAGGTACTAGTTTCATTTATCTAATTTTTGTTTTGATGCATCCCAACTCAAGCAACATGAGTCTTGAGCTTAATTCATTTTGGCTAACCATTACTTTTACTCCATCGTACAGAACTGGGTACAAGAACGTGTATGACTTATGATGATATTGTTTCAACCCTCACGAATTTGGATATGCTTGTGAAAGATAGCCAGGGGGACTATGTGATTCGGTACAATGTTGTACTTGTGGATGAATATTTGGCAAAATTAGAGGCGAAGAATTATCCTGTTGTTCGACCGAGTTTGTTGCGGTGGACTCGATATGAAGTTGGAAAGGGGGAGAAATAAATATATTCTCTTGCTTTTGAATAGTAGTAACTTCGTTCTTTCTTTCTTCACATTAGTTTGGTTGGGTTTTTTCACTTCTCTTCGTCTCTCCCTTCGTTTTTCACAAAAGTCACGATGTTCGCCTCCAAGGTTGGCTCCCACGCCTTAACCATTCTCATAGCGCGATCTAACGCATTCTCCAGGTCTTTGCCCGGTCTATGGCCACCGCCAGCGCTACCAAGGTACCTTGAAATCGTGGAGTGTCGAAAAGCTGCAGCCTAACCAACAACCAACCCAACCAACCACCCCCTCCCTAAACAGATCCCAGTGGTCCTCCACGGAATCGACGGTCGTTACGCCACCGCTCTCTACTCTGCCGCCTCCAAGAAGAACGTTCTTGACACTGTCGAGTCTGAGCTCAACAAGATTGGAAACGTGATTGAGAAGGATGCTCGTCTCCAGACCTTCCTCGAGACTCCAATCATTGACCGTGCCGCCAAGAAGGAGGGTGTTTCCCAGGTCCTTGCTGCCGGCAGATACTCGGACTTGACCACCAACTTCTTCCAGGTCCTTGCTGAGAACGGTCGTTTGGACCAGACCAAGAAGGTTGTTGCTGCCTTCCAGCAGTTGATGACTGCTCACCGTGGAGAGGTTGCTGTTACTGTTACTTCTACCAAGGTAAGCTGGCGTGATCGATTGTCGAAAGGAGGGATCGCGGTTTTTTCATGAGGAGGGGGAGAGAGGGCCTTCCCTTTTTCTTTGGGCACTGGAAACCAACAACCATAACTCTTGTATCTCACACCTTCTTCAACCATTTCAGGAACTCGATGCCAGAGTCTTCCGTCAGCTCAAGGACATTCTCCAAAAGTCCAACTTGCTCGAGAAGAACCAGAAGCTCGTTTTGAGCAACAAGGTGAGTTTCGCATTACTGAAGCCCTTACTTCCCCAGTACTGACTTTAATTATTTAGATTGACGCTTCTATCATTGGTGGACTCGTTATTGAGGTTGGAGACAAGACCATTGACTTGTCCGTTTCCTCCAAGGTTGCCAAGCTCGACCGTTTGTTGAAGGAGACCATCTAAACAAATTGACTTGTTCGTATGAGTGGAAATAAATCGCTCTTATTACCCCATGAACTTAAAATTCTGCAACAATAACCGTAACGTTGAATGTGCAGAGAATGAATGATCAAATTCCTAGATATCCTCTCTTCTCTTAAACTATCGCGAAGAAAGAGGACGGAACGCTGCTTTTTCTTTTTTTCCGTTGTTGGTGTTGCACCAATTTTGCGACTTGCCCTTTCATCTCAATCTTTCCCAAGAATGCGCGAGCCACTCCTTAAGCGACGCATCAAGTTCAAGGAAGTTGCAACGATTGGAAACTGGGCCAAAATCCCTAAGCCATCATCTGCAACGGGAGAAGATGCGGGAAAGAGTGGATCTGACCTTGGGATCAACACAAAGAAATTGGGCAGTGTCGATCAAACGTCAAGTTCTCGTCGCAAGTACGATGTCTTCCCGGAAGAAACTCTCCTTCTTGACTGGCCTAAGCCGATTACTGCGGGTCCTGGGCTTCAGAACCTCGGGAATACCTGCTTCTTGAACAGTACCCTCCAATGCCTGACATACACCCCCCCTCTTGCCCTGTATCTTCTCTCGCGATCGCATAGCCAAAAGTGTAAGTTGCGTCTCTGGGCTGTTTTATGACGGCTTGGTCGTTTTTGTCCGATTGTTGCTAGTGTTTTCGCTGACCTCCTCCTGTTTAAGGCCGACAAACGACGTTCTGCACTTTTTGTGAACTGGAGAAGCATGTCATGAGATCTTTGTCGGGAATGCGCGGAAAGAACACTATTACTCCTAAATCGATTGTTGGGCGATTAAAGAGTATGTGCAATTTGGGTTTTTAGGTCTAGACTGTGCTGATTCTAGCGACAACTAGGTATTGCCAAGCACTTCCGTGTGGGCCGTCAAGAAGATGCGCATGAATTCCTTCGGTACTTTATCGATTCGCTTCAAAACAGCTGTTTGGTTGGATTTGAAAAGTTGGATCACAAGCAGAAGGAAACGACTGTCATTCATCAAGTATTTGGCGGTTATACTCAGTCGCGTATTCTTTGCACTGTTTGTAAAGAGCCGTCATGTACTATCGAGCCATGTTTGGACATTAGCTTGGAAGTGAAGAACTGTGGTTCTGTGGAAAAGGCTTTGGCTCGATTCACAAAGACTGAATCCTTGACTGGAGATAACAAGTATCGCTGCTCCAAGTGAGTTTTCCCCCCTTGGAACGTAGCAGTATGATAGCTAATTCGTTGTAACTCGAAGGTGCAAAACTTTGGTGGATGCCACAAAGCAAATGACGATTTTGGAAGCGCCCAAAATTTTGGTTCTCCAACTCAAAAGATTCGAGTTTGGTGGATTCTCTATGTTTGGAGGAGGCAAAATCAGCAAGATGATTACGTTCCCAGAGAAACTCGATATTCAGCCTTACATGTTCAAGACCAAGAAGAAGGTGTTGTACGAACTGTATGGAGTTCTTGTTCACGCCGGAGGCTCTTGCAACTCTGGACACTACTTTTCATATGTTAAGGCTCCAAATGGCGTGTGGTACTTGAAGAATGATTCGGAGGTATGTGTCCCACTTTCTGCACGAAGGCAATTGGATATTGAAATGATTCTTCCAGGTTCGCCAAGTTAGCGTCAAGCAGGTCTTGGATCAACAAGCCTACATTTTGTTCTATTCTGCCGTACAACCTGTAAGTATTTGACTATTTTTTGGTCTATTGTTCTGTTGTTGAACATCGACTTCCATTCGCCACCCTCCTTCCCCTCATCCTCTGGTTGTCGTTTTGCGTATTGATAGTCATCAACCCCTTTCAGTCCACGGGCAAAATTGTGACTCCGAGTTCTCCCATCAAGGCTGCCACTCCAACTTCTCCACTTTTTCCTGCCTCTGCTGCTCCTGCTGTTGCTGCTGCTCTTTCTGCTCTCGACGAACACTCAATGTCTCCTGAAAAGAGAAAAATCCTTCCTTACAACCCTGCTGTTGTGCGTAATGCCAACTTGATCCACTCAACAGACAGCTGGAAGGTTTCGCATAAGGACAGTTCCGAGTCTGCGGATGAAGCTGAGAAAAAGAAGATCAAGAAGGACGAGGGAACCTCCAAGATTTTGGAACCCACGCGAAAAGTATCTGCAAATGTGGATGTCGTTGTGGACGAACCCAAAAAGTTTGGAACCAAGCCAGTGGAGAGAGTATTGCCACCAAAGAAGACTGAATTCAATGTCTCTGAAGTCGGTGCGGGTAAGTGATTGCCTACTTTTTGTCAGTACTTCTCGCTGACTTTCATCTTGCAGCAATCACTTCTTGGGATATGGAGGAAACATCTGGATTAATCGAAAAGAGAGATGCATTGATGCAGATGCTTGACCAAGAGCGAAAAGAAAAGCGACCCTCTCTGCATGACATTGAGTATGATCAAGGAAAGAAAAAGAAGAGGAAGAAGGCAGCTGATTTGGCGACTGATTTCTCTAATGCGTACAAGAAGGCCAAGTATTCTGATCACGGACATAATCATCACAAAGAAGGTTTCAAGAAGAGAGAGGACGGCGTAGCAGGACGGGGTGGTTTTGGCAGCCGCGGTGGATTCGGAAATCGCGGAGGGTTCAATGGCGGCGGAGGCAGAGGTGGATTTGGCGGACGTGGAGGGCACAGAGGTGGTGGCCATGGGGGACGAGGTGGATTTAGAGGAGGTGGTCGTGGGGGTTTCAACAATCGGGGGAGAGGAAGAGGAGGTTTTTGAATAAAATGAAATGTATGGGGAAAATATAGAAAGAATATTTTGTTCTACATTGGTGGCCTCTCCTTTCTTTTTTCGTTCCAAAATGGCCACAACCTCACCCGTCACTGCCGCAACCAAAGTCCTGGACGCCAAAATCGCGACGGACAGGTTCCTAATAATTCCGCACGCATGAAAGCAATTCATCTTACATATATGATACAGGAAGCCGGATTTGCTTGAGCTTTTGCGCAGTAGTGAGTTAGCCCCTCAGAGTTATGCAAACATGTGCTGACTGTACTCTACTCCAGAACAAGGAGCGTACCTGCATTCGACCGAAGCCCTGCTTGATGTCGTTGCTGCCGAGCGGATGATCCCTCTGCCAGACCAGCTGTATCGCGAGTACGACTGTGAGTTGTTGATGGATTCACTGAAAGAAGGTGCTGGACTAACCCGGGCCCAGTCCTCCAATGCCGCTGCTTCCTTGGCCTCTTCCCCGAAATTCACCGTGCCTGGATCACAATTGACCATCAGTTGTTTCTGTGGAACTTTGATTCTCCGTGAGCTGCTTTGCACTTTGTCCATGTCGTGTTTTGCTGACCATCCCTGCCTCTTTCTTAGTGAGGAGTTTGTTGTTTTTGACGAGCAGGACCAGGTTATTGTGAGCGTTGGTTTGGTGAAGCCGCTGCCAGGTTAGGCACTGTTTGCTTCTCTGAGTTTAGCTAAAACGCTTTGTAGGCGTGTTCTTGGACGAAATCAACTATTTGCTCGTTGTCGCTACTCCTATCGAAATAATGCTTGTTGCTGTGGCGTATAATGAAGCGAAGGGACCAGCTGCTCTTAATTTATACCGGACTGACATCACGATTGCTTCCGATAATGTTTCAATGACCTCGATTGTTGGCTCGAGTAACGGGCGTATCTTTATGTGTGGAAGCAATGGTCGTCTATACGAGCTTCAGTATCAGGTTCGGAAATGTTAAGAACTTGGTGTCAAGCTCATTATTTCAATCAGTCTGAAGACGGGTGGTTCACCAGAAAGTGTCGAAAGATTGATTTGACAACGACAGCTTACTCGTTGTTTGTTCCAACCATCTTCAACTTTGTCGAAGAAGGTGTGTGTTCAGATGTTGCTTTGCTTGAAGTTGACATACCTATTCAAAGATCCTGTTCGTAAAATCATCATTGATGCTCAAAGGAATATCCTCTACGCTCTTACAGAACGATCTAACATCGAAGTACGTGAACATTTCTTCACTTGTAAAATTAACCAACATAACTTCAGTTGTTTTACTTGGGTGTCGATGGAAAGGACTTCAAAAAGCTTTTCAGACAAACCGATATCTTCTCTCAGGCCCAAAAGTGGTTGGAAAACAGTGGCGTATATCCTCATCCATACTTGGATCCACGAAACTTCCAAATTGTCTCTTTGCATATTATCCCACCCTCTGAGTCCCATAACGTACACTTAATGGCAGTTTCGTCTTCTGGTAATGATTGTACATCCTATTTTCATGTAGGCTTACGCATATGGAAACAGGATACCGATTATACTTTGCCTGCCACAAGGAAGAATACTACAACCCTAACCGCGTGACCAATCGTACTCCAACCGCGTTCCTGTTACTATTTGTTCATGCCCCACCTCAAAACCGTGAACGTCTGAGAATCCACGAGTCGTGTTACGCGAATGGCGCTGTATTAGCCGCCAATGCTGTGAACGACGAGATGGATTCGATCACCTGTTTTGCATCCGAGGTACAGTTATTGCAGCTCGGTTTTGTTTTCCTGACTTAACTCTGCAGCGTACCACTGGGGCTGAGTTGTTTGGCTTTGACAAAATCGAAGGAAAGACTTGGTCAATCTGTGAAAGTATTGTAAAGGGGAAGACTCCATCTACAGCTGAAGATTACATGATTGATGCTGCTTATGTCAAGCGGAACATCGTGTTGACGAATGCTGGTGAGGTTTTACCTTGGTTGCAAGTTGATGTCTGATGAAGGCAACAGGTATCACCGTCTTCCGGACTCACAGACCCATTGATATCCTTGTGCGACTTTTGGAGAATTCTTCATCAGCTGGAAACTGGCACCCATCGTTCAGTGCTTTCCAGGGCTGGTTTTCTGTTGATCAAATTTGTGCAATGTCACTTGCCATTTTCTCTTCGTATGTCTTAAGGTTTAATTGTTTGGTAGTATATTAACACATTTATACAGGAAGGATTATGCCAACTCAAACGTTGCAACGTGGGCTCAGCGTCTGTACTTCCAAATTGGTGGAAAGCCATCTTTGCGTCAAGACAACGGCCAGCAACGCATCGTTCTTGGTAAAGAGTAGTGCATTAACTATCGCTTCGACTGAAAACTTAATTAGACAATGGACCTCTTGGTCGTCCTCTGACTACCAACGAATATGTACTGAGTGGTCGTCACGAAGGACTGGTACTTTTTTTGGCAAGACTCTTGGCCCCGTTGTGGAAACAACCGATTGTTAAAAAGTGTGTTTTTGCGAATCATGTATCGGTTGCTAACATGTTCTGTTGCAGAGCTGCCGCTGGCCTTGCCTGGAAGCCATCTCCAGCCTTGCTTGGATCTATTTTCGAATCTTTGGTTACTATTGATACCTTATTGAACGAGTTGAGTCAATTACGGTCTTACAGACTGGCGCTAACTTGCTTACTCAGCACACCATCTTTGACATCTGCTCCAAATCCTAATGATATTGACTATACTAACATTGGAGGCGCTCAAAGTGTTGGAGAGAAGGAAGCATGGCAGGAAGAAAAGTTGTCAATGAGAAACTTGCATTCCTTGATCAAGATGACAATTGAGGGAATCTCGTTCGTCCTTATGTTGATGGATTTCAAGCTTTTGACTTTGACTGAAATGTGGGTTCATCGATTTTATAATATTCGTGGTTCCTGAACAACTTCACCTTTGCAGTCTTGAAGAACGTTTGGTCAAGTACCTCCTCGAGGAAACCTTCGAATCCCTTGTAACTTTGAAGATTGGAAAAGAGATTGGAAAGCAAATCTTCTCCAAAATTGTTCAAATCAAGATTGGACAAGGTGTTCGGGTGAGTTGTGATATGGTCATGAACTGAGGGAGATAACTGACAAGATATAATAGGTTTCAGAAATCTGCGATTTGGCGCAATCCAAGTGCCCAACCTTCTGTTGTGTCGAAGATGTTGTCTTGTACAAGGTGAGAAGATATGAAATCAAATACGAAAACTAATATCTTTGAAGGGTATGGAGTCTTTAAGTATGGCAAAGAGCGGAGATGGTCAGTTGGGCCGCCAACTCTTGACTGAATCATTGAAGTAAGCGAATTTCTGTTGTTGAAAATAACTCACTGTTTGTTGCAAAGCCTGTTTTTGAACATTCTTCCAACTCTGTCCTTTGAAAAAGTTGCCGAACTTGTTGAAGCCTACAAGAGTGTGCTTGCATTTACCGAGGCCATCACACTGGCTTTGTCGTTTGCACAAGCCGAAGATCCAAATGCTGGTGCATTTTCGTACTTTGTTGAAGGACAGCCAACAAATGTAAGCTTTCTTTTCTTTTTGGACTTGCTTGGATCAAATTTTGACGTTTCGTTTTTAAGGACTACCGTGAAGCTCTCTTTGTGAAACGACAAAACTGTTACCAACTTGTCAAGAGTTTGATTTTGTCAATTGAGTATCCTGTTGACAATGGTGCCGGGGAAGTCGGGACTGTTGATATTCTGGAAGTCAACAGATACCAAGCGGAATTGATTTCATTGGGTCTTCGATTTGATGATAAGTTGTTCCATTACTTTGTGTTTGACTGGTTTATGACTGCGGGGATGAATGATCGTTTGTTGGAGGTAAGGTGTAAGTTTGATATTGATTCGTTATTTTGACACGCGACATGACATAGCTCAACTCAAACTACTTGGAAGATTTCTTGGGTATGGAACCTGTTGCTTTCGAGCGGATTGACTTGTTGTGGAAGTTTTACGTGAGAAAAGAGTCGTTTATGAAGGCTGCCCACGTCTTGTATGCCATGGCCATTTCCAAGTGAGTGTCTGCAAGCTTTTATGATTTTGGCTGGTTACTAATGCTTGTCTCTCTGTCTTTTAGGGCTTATACCCTTGGTTTCCTCAAGCGTTTGGAACTCTTGCAACTCGCTGTGGCTAATGCCAAGAGTGCAAGCGTGACTGTGGTTGAGCACGACTTTATGCGGGATCTTGAAGACAAGAATGATGTTGCTTTGGTGCAAATGGAAGTGGTTAACGCAGTTTCGCGACTTGGGTTGCAGAATGATGTTGTCTTTGACTCACTCTTGTCCATTTCTGAGGTATGGGGGCTGATTTGTCAAACTGTCTCTTGAAGTTAAACGTTGTACTATCAGCTCTACACTCACTATGCCAAGCAATACAACCTGTACGAAATTTCGCTCTTGATCTTCTATACTGCAGAGCATAGGGAAGGAAACCTGGTTTCCCAGACTTGGGTCAAGTTGATTAAAGAAGTGTTGGAAGCGGAGAATGAGCCATCAGAGAAATTGCTCGTGTTGGAGGAAAAGATGAAGAGTCTTGGGGCTAGATATTTGAGCGATGACCATATTTTCCCATTGGGTAAGTGCCGGAACTTTAACTGGTTATTTTACCTGATATTAATTTGACTATACAGTGTTCCTCTGTACTTATTTGGAGACTGCCTTGTTCCAAAACCCATCGTTGAGTGGAAGCATTGGACCATTTGATTCATGGGTAATCCGTGTGATGCGATCTGTTGGAGTCACATTCAACAAGTTGTTTGAGATTTACTATGAAATGTTTGAAGCGAGGGTACGTTGATTGGTTGTTGTCCGAAATTTGTCTAACACGATGGAAAAAACAGAGCTCTCCATGGAACACATCTGCAGGAGAGCAGTATCTTGCGGCAAGATTGGGATCTCTTATTGGTCAATGGAGTGAAGCTGTTGAAGTGTCATTGATGGAACGGTAAGTCGTTTTACGTTAGAGTTTCTGTATGATCTGTTAAACTGACATGAAATGCGTTATAGAACACGCTTCCCTGCCAAGACTGTGGATGATGCGTTGTCTAAACTGTTGTTGGTGAGCGGACAGAACCATCAGCAGCAAGGAGTGTTGAAGGGACTGCAGGACCGAGTTCGTCGATCCTTTTTGTGAGAAAGTATTCTGAATAATGAATGAGAATGAGAATGAGAATTCAAAGAGAAGGAAGGTGTTTGCTTGAACACAAATTTCCGCCAAAAGCCAAGCACTTGACTTTGAGCAAAATGCCTCCTCGAAAGCCAACCATGTCTCGACAGCGACTCCTTGATCGCTGCTTCGGAGACTCTGAAAGCGGTGGCGGTGTTGCTCCGGCGTCGAACTCGGACGACAACGACAACGACAATGACGACATTGACGATGATGATGCTGCCTCGATTCGGTCAACATCGTCGTTGAGCAACTGTTCCGTCTCCGCCTCCGAACAAGAACAAGAACAAGAACAGGAACAAGACCAGGACCAGGCCGAAGATGAAGATGAAGAGGACATTGGACCTCTTGAAACAACTGACGTCAACAACGCCAATACCTCTCAATCACCCAATCTTATCCTGCCTTCGTCTCCAGTCCCGCCTTCTCCGCTCCAACAACAACAACTACAACAACAACAGCAACAACAAACAAACGGACTCGATACCGCCGCTTCTGCTGCGTCCCCAGCCCCTGCTTCTTCCTCGGCCTCCCTGCTGCCAAAGCGTCCCGCAATCAGTATCATGTTTGGAAGCTCGGACCAGGACATCGAGGACGAAGAACTGTCCGATGATCTGATTGAAGACGACGATGACGACGATAATGCTGTGCAAGAGGATGAACAGCTGGAAAACGGGGTTGGGGAGGATGATGACGATGAAGCGGAGTTGGACAGCCAAGAGCCACAACAACACTTGAATCCTGCATCAATCAAACCATCAAGCCCTACCTCTTCAGCTTCTTCCGCAATTATCGCTCAAACTTCTCTTGCATCTGCGGCTGCTACACATCACCACACACCATCAAATAAGGATGATTCAGTGTTCCGGAAACCTACTCTGCCGGCTGTGGCTGCTTTCGCCTCTTCAGATCGTACTGATGCAAAGAATGTCAAGCTGTCCGAAACTCATGCGTTTAATCCGGATGCATCAACGAACAAAAGGGACTATGACGAACAAGGTTTGTTGGCTTCGCCTTCCCTCTACTAATGTACTAATGAAACACTGAATAGAAATTATTCGCAAGAAAGCGTACAAAGCATATCAAGAAATTGAAGCTGACTTTAAATTATTCCAAAATAGGTTTGTTAACCAACTTCGTCTGACATACTCATGGGACTCATTGTAATCTGATATGACATTGCTAGATATTACCAAGAACAGTCACATCAAATAGATTTGGAAATGAAAACGGTCAAGAATGGGACCCATGAGAAAATCGCTACTCTCACTCTCGACATTGAACAGCGGAAACTTGCATTTGATAAACATGCCGCTGAGCGGTTACGAGTCATGAAGGATCGGTATCAACGAGAATTTGAAGCTGCTGAAGAAATGGCTCATTTAGAATTTGTGGTATGGTATTTGGTTTATTGATCAAAGTTTTATTGACAACCAACCGTTTTTTTAAAATTCAGAGGAAAAAAAGTGAGACGCGAAGTCAGTTGATGGAAGACGCTGTAAGGAATTGTTCTTTGCTGACAGAGGAGATGCGGCGATATCATATGCCAAGTAAGTTTGGACCTTACCGATCAAATTGTAACAACTGACTCATCCAAATCAAGACCGAGATCGAGGGGTTTCTCATAAGAGACGCAAGACCCGACGAAACGATTGGCTTGAATGGAAAAACATTATGGAAGACTATTATGACTATGACGAAACAACAACAACAAACGAACCTCCCACAACAATCCAGCAACAGCAACAGCTACAACAGCAGCAGCAACAACAACAATACATGGCTGTTGCCAGTGTGACCCAATACTCTCTCAAACAAGAGTACCTCGTTGTTCCAATGAATGGAACATACCATCCCCACCAGCATCACCACCACCACCACCACCAGCATCATCAACCCCAACAGCATCAGCAGCATCATCAACCCCAACAGCATCAGCAGCAACAACAACAACAACAACAACAACAACAACAACAACAACAACAACAACAACAACAACAACAACAACAACATCAAGTACAGCATACAGCACAAGTAAGGCGGCGGAAGAGTGGATATGGATACTTCCCGTCAGGGCACCTGAACGGCCTCTCATTACCAAGAATTGAAGAAGATTTGATGACGTTGGGGATCTCGAAGGCACCCGGTGGAGTTGCCGTTGCCGTTGCTGGTGAGGGAAGGAGTGGGAGCGTTAGTGCTAGTGTCACAGGTGATCACAAGTAACGAACATATATGAGAATCAAGAAAACGTAAAATAAAGCCAATTTGTATTTTTTTGATTGCCCCACTTTCAAAAACTTGTCACATCTCTATAAACATTTCAATAGTGATCCGCAAGAATCTCCTCGGAGAACTGACTGAAAGTCTGTCCTTCTTGAGTCAGAACAAAGTCAACGTCTGGCTGAAGGAAGCACGCGAAAGTCGAACGTTCCACACCTCCAGCATCACTACCCTTAACCAAGTGTGGAGTCGCTCTCAACACACCCTTGCTGAGGAGAGAAGCGGCCTGACCAACTTGGAACGCCATACAGTCCTCTGGAATCCCCACCTTTGTGAAAGACCCATCTGGAAGCTGGATATACAATCCAGATTGGTCGCCTTCTGGCAAAACAGCTGGATTCGTGATGGCACGTGTAAGCCCCGTCAAGAGAGAGTGATCAAGGTGCAAGCCGCACCAAGAATCCAAGCGCGACGAGTCTCTGGACACAGGAAAGTAATACAACAAACGACCCTTGTGGCAATTCAATGGCGACTTGAGTGCCTCCTGGAGCGACGACAAGTTTTCGTGTTTGGTAGCCAAGAACTGATCGAGTCGCTCAGCAAGCAACACACCGGTCTCAGTAATCGTCTTTCCGCATTCAACAAACGCTTGTTCCAGGGACTGGCCGTTGAGAATATCAGGAGATGGCCATACGTTCTTGAATCCGTAGGATGGGTTCTTTGCGGTGAATTCTGGAGTCAAGTCTGGACGTTCGTAGACTTGGGCGTAGAAGGAGCCTTTGGCATCGTCTGGCACACCTTCCATCAGTTCCTTGCCGTGAGACCAGCCGAAGGAGTACTTCGAGGCAGGGTGTTCAAGGGCCTTCTTTTCGGCATCTGGGAGGGCAGCAAGGAGAGGGGCAAGGGAGAGGAGGTGCTTGCGTTGGGCGTGGTAAGGGTGGTCTGGCGGCATTCGAATGACTGGGTAAGTTGTTAAGTTTAGTTATAGGTGGTTCAGTATGAGAGCTTGTGTGTCACTGGCCAAAACAATGGCACATACCAATGATTCCCAAGGAATCGGGGGTTCCGAATGCGGACTCAATGGCAGGGAAAAGCTCGTCTGGGTTGCCAGCGTGCAGTGATTCAAGAGTAAGGGTGGAGACCATGTGGATTTTGAAGATGTTTCCAAATTATGATTCGGAACAGCCCGGGAAAGTGCCAGGAAAGTGCCACCTTTGAGCAATCTCCGATGCGGCTTCCCTCTCTCTTTTGATTATTCTTTTTCCTTAATTTATTTATTTATTTACTTTTCTTTGTTTAAAACTTGTTCGAAAATGCGGGTGCAAGCAGTTGGCAAACCATCAGAGCCACTCGGTGGCGAAGTTCTGATGGGTCTCCGCAAAGATCTTCTTCTTCATCCGGCACCGCTCTGGATTGACGCTGGCGGATTCGGTACGGATTCATCGGACACGCGGTCGACTCGGTCGGGGCGTTCTGGTCGTTCGTCTACGATTGGGGAGGTACGTACTCTCTCTCTTTATCTCGTGTTCGTGTGCATGCTCGCTCGTGCTGTTTACTTTGTTTGTTTTGTTTTAATTGAATGTTGAATGGAGTGGAATGGATGCGTATTGTTTGGGCAGCTGCGAAGGGAACGCAAGCTGGACTGGTGGGCGCCAGGAGACTAACTGCATTCACACCCTTAATAGGACCCAGAAACACAGCGTGGGAAACGGGCTCTCAAAAGCAATCGCTACAGAGACTTTATCAACTCCGAATCGTCCGCATCGCCAATCGAAGAAGTCCCCCTTGTCTTTTCATCCTGGGAAGCGTATATCAACTGCTTCAGAGTACCCGTTTTGGAGGACTGCAGAGCTCAGATTGCATCCCAGGCGGGTCTATATGCTCAGCAACAACCTCGGTTTCGTTTGCTGGATGTTGTGCAATGGGGCCGAGACAAGTCGTATGTGTCCCATCACTCATCACCTCCAAACTTACCCACCAATGTTTCTCACAGGAAATCTGATCTTGCAAGGGCTGCTCTCGTTGAAGACGACTTTTATTCATTCCCTCTTGATATTCCCGAAGACGAGGATCCCATCACAAACCCTGCAATCAGTGTTCCACAAACTGACTACTCCTACGTTATTCTAAAATGTCGTCCCAAAGAATTGAAACCTGGAGATGTCATTCTCATCTCTGAACTCGATATATCCGACCCAGAAATCTCTGAACGCCTTTTTATGGAAAGTGGAGCGGACAGATCCTCGATCCACTTCAACTTCAACAGTCGCAACAAATCAAGTACATCAATCATATCTTCATCCAACGATATCCCTGCAAACCCATTGGTCGATAACGTCGGTGTCTTGATGGTCCTCAACGTCAAATCCAACCATTATGACAAGAAGCGCAAAAAGACTCACGAAGCCGTCGCTCATTGCACCGTCCATCATTTTCCTACTCCACATTCAGGGCCTCCACAAAAACTATACGTCTCAGAAACACTTGGAACGGTCATTCCCTTGAATCGCATCTACATGTCATTGACACGTCCAGGGCACAAACATCTTCCCACACCAAACCTCAACGCCGCGATTCTCGAAGGAAAATTTCCATACGCTCGTAAAATTGCAGACGCGTCTATCACTGGTGTCCCCGTTGGTGGTTTGAACCGATCTCAACAAAAGGCCCACGATGCTGCGTTGGCTACGTGTAAAGAATCTGGAGTCTGTTTGATTCAAGGTAAGAAGAGTATATCCGAGAGTGCTAACATAAGACTCAAAAATAATGATTTTATTAAGGACCTCCTGGAACTGGAAAGACCAAAACCGTGGCTACAATCATGTGTTCTATCCTCGAACGAATGCAAACAAAGATTCTTCAATGTGCACCGACAAACACGGCCATGTGTCAGGTCGCCTCTCGACTCGTCCAGGAACGCCGCACACAACTGGGGCCGGACAACTTTGACCCTTGTGAAGTGATTATTCTTGGACATCGTGATAAAATGATGGAACTTCTTGCGGACTCGGATCGACAGTTTTCAATGGAGCTTCGTATTGAGATGGTTGCGCGGTGTGTAGATACTTTGGTGAAAGCTTTGGAAGCTGCTTTAGTTGTAAGTCAAAACCGGAATGGAGGAGGTGGAGGAGGCGTGGGGAGAGGTGGTACTGGTGCAGGCAATGGAAAGCGGGGCGGTAAAAAAGGTGGCTTAGCAGAAAGCAACCATTCTGCAACTATGGCAACACAAAAGAGTGTACAGATGGTATATGATGCCGTGAAAGTGTATTGTAAGGAGATGAAATTGCTCGTTGGTGAAAAGTTGTTCCGTTTGGATTTGCAGCTGATTCCTCCGTTTGATTCCATAACTCGATTCGTGGATATTGTGGTGGCTTTGCGTGGGCCTGACGGAGCTGGAGACAAGGGTGGAACTGGAAAGACTCCCATGGGAATCGACGTCAGAGGAGATGGGACAAAGTCGTCACAACAAACTGTATTGGAAGCCGCTGAGCGTTTGCCTCAACAAGTACGACCTTTTATTATGTTTGACAAGAATGAATGTTTGGATCAAGGTACGATGGAAAGGCGTAACGTTACTACTGGATTGCAAGGATTATTCCTTATGAAGGCTCGATCAATCTTCTCAACTCTCAATGGAACATTCAGTAACCATTTAAGAGACGAAATTGCATTCAATATTGTGATTGTCGATGAAGCCGCCCAAGCAACTGAAGCCGAGACGACTTGTATAATGCGTGAATGTGTGAAGACGGTCATTCTCGTGGGAGACCCAAAACAACTTGAATCTACAGTCATGAGTGCCGACTGTGAAAAAGCAAAGTTCGGGCGCAGTTTGATGGAACGATTGCTCACCCTCAAACATCCTTTTTACTTGCTGGAAACTCAGTATCGTATGCATCCTCGTATTGCGCAATTCTCTTCAAAAAACTTCTATGATGGTTGGCTTATGGACAGCGACCATGTCCAAGCCTACGATCCGCCATGGTACAAAACCCCTCAATTTAGCGCAGTTCAATTCGTTGCACACACAGGAACAATGCACAGTCGTGACAATGGCGGGAGCAGCATCAACGAACTCGAAGCAAATCTAATTTGTAGACGAATTCAAAGTTTCTTGACCGCAACGTCCTCCCACTCAACCAACCTATCGATCGGTATTATCTGTCCATACAAAGCCCAAAAGCATCTCCTCGAATCTTTGATCAAAACAACGTTCCGCCCACGCCAACAGAAGCAAATCAGTGTGAATACAGTCGACGGATTTCAAGGACAAGAGCGAGACGTCATCATCCTCAGTTTGACACGCGTTGGTTACGTATCTGATTTCTTGGACGACTTGAAACGTGTCAACGTCGCCTTAACGCGTGCAAAGTTCAATCTCTGGGTCTTTGGAGACCACAAAACGTATAACAGATGTTTGGGGCAATTTGGATCCTTTGGCTGGTTTTACTCGCATTGTGAAACACTTGGCTTTGTTAAATTCGTGAATGTGTCCAAGGCGGAACAGACTCAGTATCAACAGATTCAACAAGTTGAAAGAAATGGATCTGAAAACGGGAATAGCAGTGGAGTAGAAGACGACGAAGAAGAAGAGGAAGAAGTTGTAGGAATGGCGGAGGAGGATGAAGAGGAGGAGGAAGAAGATATCGAAGATCAACAGCATGGAAAGTTTGGAATTGTTGCTGTGGAAGTGCCAATGAGGCAAGCAAAACGTTTTCAGCCTGGTGGTCGTGGTGGGCACAACCAGAAATTGATGGCTACTCTTAGTGTTGGTACGCTGGAATCAACCGAAGCCAGTTTACTCGACGCATGGGATTCTGCTTTTGATTAAAAATCAGTTTTGACAATAAATCCGAGTAACAAACTTTACTTGAAAAACAACAACATTAGAACCACATAGAAACCACAATATAGAAATGAAATAAAGCAGGGGAAAATTATAAGCTCCAAGAAGTCCCTTGACCTCTCAACAAAATCCATAAACAGTTGAAATCGACACACACACACACACACACACACACACACACACACATTCAAAACGATCACTTCTGAGGTAAAATATTATCTGAACTAGCAGCTTCCTCTTTGGCTGGAATCCCTTTTCCTGCATTCCCAACTTTGTTTGTGAGTGAGGGGAATGACCCCATTTTCTCACTTCCCGTGCCAGACCCTGAACCAAAAGCAGAAACGCCCGATTTCGGACGTTTCATCATATCCAACAGATTCAACCTCCCAATTGACGATGTTTTTGTTTCCAGTCCTGTGGTAACTCCCGCAATGTTCTTGTTGACAGGACCAGACCCAGGAGACGTGGCCGAATCAGGACTCGCAGCAGCGGATGAATCGTTGAAAGAGCTCGCAGTCACAGGGCTCGTGGCTGTTGCTTTTTTTTTTGTACAAAGAACATAAAAGATACGTCAGTCTCGTAATCCCAGACAACGCGAAACAATAAACTTAAAATAGTTGCTCACCTAAAATATCATCCAATTCAGCTTTCGGAACCCCGAGCCTTGTAGCAAGAGCCTTGACATTTTCGTTACTATTTGTAATCGCTTCCAAATTAGCACCCGCCCGAATCAGGTACTTTGACACATCAACGCGACGTAAACAGACAGATTCATGCAACGGCGTCCTAGAAAAACAACAATATAATATGTGAGTGCTCCCCCCACCGCCGCCCCGCATGAAAAACGAAAAACAAAAAACAAACCACTCATTCTGTCCTTTGCTATTCACATCAAACTTTCCCGTCTCAATCAACGCGGTAACTAATTCCAAGTGTCCAGCCCGCGCAGCCAGGTGCAACGCAGTAGACCCATACGCGTCCTTCTGTGTTGCAGGAACTCCCGCACGTAGGAATAAAAGCGTGAGGTCGACATCTCGTTGGACAAGTAAAGCAAATGAACACTTTGCAAGCAGTTTTGCGTCCATTCTATAAAATTGGGGCGGGGGGGGATGGAGAACTTTTTAGAAACAATGGGGGATGGGGAGGGAGGAGAAATTTTTCAAGAGTCGGACAAGGAGAAAAAAAGGGCAGCCAAACACACAACACAATCCTCTCTTACAAACATCTTCCACCGTGTACGCAAGCCAAAGAAACCCCCCTCAAGACGTATAACCCATACAAAAACGGAGATAGTAGAGGGGAGGCATAACAAACAACAAACAAACAAACACCAGAAATACTCACCTAGCCAACAACAGCCTCGCCAAATCACAGTTCCCACACGCAGCAGCAAGTTCAACCGGAAAGATAACACGATCCTTCATGAAATCGTCATTCCACATGTGAAACACACTACTCCTCCTCTTCTCAGCTTCATTGTTGAACAACCCCTTGTCCGTACTTCCAGCCTGTGGGTAAAAGACGTATCCCGTTTGTGGTTTGGTAGGTGTAGATGGGTCTCCTCTTGAGGCGTCTCTGTTGATGGAGCGGTTCGCGGAACGGATGCTTGTGCCGCCTGAAGACTGCTTTTTGAGGATTGCGCCGGGTGGACCGAGGGTGGTGGATTGGGTTGTTCCTGCGGCGGCGGTGGCGGTGGTGGTGCCCGTGGCGGTGGTTGATGGACCCATTGTTTTTAGGTTGTTTTCTACGAAGCTGACTCCTGTTGCAGCGCTGAGGGAGGAAGCTCGGGACCGTTCTGAAACGTTACTGGATAATGAGTTGTTTGCGGGTGTCGTGGAGTCTCCTGATGGAGACGGGGAACGGGAACGGTTTGATGCGGAGACGTTGGTGGCGGTGAGTGTTGTTCCAAGTGCTGTTGTGGAAGATGAAACAGGTGCTGCAGTTGCAGTTGCAGTTGTAGCGATTGAGAGACTTGGTGTATTGCTGGCTGAGGATATTGAGTTTGCACTACTTTGTACATTGGGAGTTGGGCTTGTATTTGTGATTGACGGCGCAGTTCCAGCTCCAGCTGCAGTGGCATTGAATGAAGAAGTAGCAGAGACGGGAATATTGGTTGAAGTATTCGTTAGTGAAGGTTGCTGTAGCTTCAATGCAGGGGATATATTCGTGACATTATTTGCATTTATAGACTTCAGCTTGCGGAGCAACGCGTATTGTGAGACAAGAATTCCAATCGAAGGGTCGGCACCCGCGTCCAATAAGAATTGTGTGAGACCAATCAAGTTTTTACATGCAGTGATATGTAACGGTGTCAGGCCATGCCAGTTTTGATTAACATCGGCACGCTAAAAAAAATCTGTAAGCATCCCTCGAAGCTTAAAGAGTAGAATTACCTTAACCATTCCTCTAACGACGTTTTCTAAACCAAGACCCACCGCGGCCATAAAATATGAGGGTAAATGAATAGACGGACTAGTCTGCGAGCCATCCTGAGACGGCGGTGCAAGATTTTTTGAATTTGCCGCAGTAGCTGATGCTTGGGAAATGCGTTTAAATTTACTAACAACATTTCCTGTTGTTGATTCCCTGGGCCCATATTTCCATAGATTTGCACTTCCTTTGATAATGATTGGAGCATTTACACTGATGGGGAAACCTTTTTCCAGCATCGAAAGACATAGAGGTTCCATACATTGACCAAGTGCTGAGTAGAAAGCCCTGTTTGCATGAAGAGGAAACTTTTTCCGCAAGGCAGAAGAAGACAGGTCATCCAAAAGTTGACACGCGTAGGCAGGGCTTTGGTCAATGATGGCGAGGTTGATTAAATGGAATATTTCTGTTGGAAATATTAGATGGAATCAAGGCGAGCGAGATTGATGGGAATATACCAGTACGCGAACGCCGTCTCCGCTTCTTTTGCAGTAGGCCGCCAAGCTTTCCAAAAGCTAGACGTTTATCGTCCTTGAACTTGGGCTCTAGAGTGCAGAAAGAGTGGGAAAGGGTAAGGGTGGGAAAGGGTGAGAAAAGGAGGGAATCCAGTTAGATTGCAGATATGTTGAGAATAGCGAATAGAAATCATGCCTTTGAATGGCTTCTTTTGATGTGAAAGGGTGGCAGACACTCCGATTTGAACATTCTCCTGTCTGTATTTGATGAGTAGTTTCTGCAGGGCAAAGAGACAACGACGCTGCTTCTGCTGCCGGGTATCCGCGAGTCTAAAGTCAGCAAAGGAGCGACGAGTTCCGGTTGAATTAGTCAGCAAAGACGGGGAGAGAGCCGTTGAGAGCAGCGGACCCGAGGCAGCGGAGGCCGAGGCATTTGAGGCTTTGCTTCTGGCTGAGAGCGAGCGAGAGTGGGCCACTGAGGCGGGCGAGGCGGGCGAGGCTGTTGAGTCGCCGATGTCTGTGTTGGTGTTGGTGTTGGCGTTGGCGTTCGAGGCGGCGGCGGAGGCACGGGCAAACAGCTTCTTGTTCGATGGAACACCACTTAAAGAAGCAGTTGCAGACGACGACGACGACGACGATGGCGGCTCGTCTTTCGATCCGATTCGTTTGCGGATGTTCAAGAACGACAGTCCAATGCCCATTCCTCCATTCGTTGACGATGATGATGACGATGCTGCAGAGGACACAGACGCGATGCTCTGCGCGTCGCCATCAATGTCCTTGCTCTTGTCCTTGTCTTTGTTGGCCGATGATGTCCGCGATCGCATCTCTCTCTCAATTCAAAGCTGTCGATGTAGGTAGATGCAGATGCTTGCAAAAATTCACCTCAAGTGCGACAACCTCCCACAATGAACCCTTCCAGAACAAATCGACGTTTCTCTGCTTCTCTCTTTCTCTTCTTCTCTGCTTCTATACATTCGTTGAAATATTATCCTTAGATTAAACATGTTCCGTCATTTCTTTTCCCCCCTTTCCTTCCATTCCTCTCACAAAACAAGAATCAAAAAATGTCGGCAGCCCCTCCTGCTGGTGCTCCAGCTCCTGGCCCCGCCCCAGCTCTTCCGCCAGCTCTCGAAGAATCAATCAAAAAGACCATTGATCTTCTATCAAGAATTATCAAGAAACCTCCCCTGAATGCCAAACTACTCTCAAAACCTCCCTTCCGTTATCTCCATGACATTTTCTCCGAAGTCATTCGCGTTTCCGACGAAATTCAGTTCTGTAGAGGCCTGTATGATGAAAATGAAATGAATTCTGAGAATGTGAAGGTGTGTTTTGCGTTGATCGTGTTTTGACAGCTGGCCTTCGACTTCTCTTGGACATTTGGACAGCGAGAGATTCGTTCCACTGACGACATGATCATATGAAATATTCTCACGCACAAAAGAAAGAGATCATATGTGTAGATGAATTCAAGATCCAACTCACCGAGTTGAGAGTTGCTGGATTCGTATGGGATTCTATGGTTCAACCAGCTTTCAATGGAAGAATCCTACAGGACATGATCATAACTTAAAGCAACTGGATCTTTCAATATGAAGATCAATCCCATCAAATACTTCTTGGCTTTTGATACCCAACCTACCAAATGCGTGCACCTTGTATTTAACGTACAAACTAAATAGGAAAAAGACGCTAAAGTGGCATATCTTTTCAAAATGATAGACGTGATTGGTATGCATGTACCAAGCCTTCGAATCTTTCTTAACTTGCAACTGCAAACATTAGGAATGGTTACAAACGTCGAAACCAAAGCGAATCCTCTCAAAATTGTTGCTGGAATGGATCCAGAAGATACAAACGCGTTTTTGCAGCTGCTCGCAAAAGTCGTCTTGAAAAAGGTAATGGGATCGCCATGGGGGGATCTGTATCAAACCTCATATTTCTGAGCACTTAGGCCGATACGTCGTTTGCTGTAAAGCGCGTACTTGCTGGAGAGCACTTCAAGAAGGTGGAAAAGGGTGCAGCCCAACCTGCCGCCGCTGCCTCCGCCGCCCCTTCTGCACCTGCCAAAGAAAACGCACCACCACCGCAACAGCAACAACAACAAAGAGAACGCGCCCAAAGTGGTGATCGGTCAAAAAACGCAACTGCCAAAACTCGGTAAAAATTACCAACCCCCCATCTTTCAAAAACATACCCAAACCGCTGACTAACACTTGATGGCCACAAAGCGACCCACCACCACCCTCGAAATCCGATCCGAGACCCGCAGAAAAGTCCCGATCCACAGAAAACATCCAGGAACCACCTGAACGCAATCGAGACCGAGACCGAGACCGAGATGCACCCCCACAGCGGGAACGTGAACGCGACCGAGACCGTGACCGCGATGGCGAGTTCCACTCCCTCCTCCATACGCGTCTAATCTGAGCTGTAAACACACAGATGATCGCGTCGAGGCATCTTCATCGAGCTCGGATGCTGAGGAAGACGAACCAGGAAAGAAAACTTCATTGGTTCCAACACCTGCCGTGAAACGTCGTGAGCGGCCAACCACCGCCCGTGCTCCGCCCCCGAAAGTCAAAGGTGCTGCAGACTTTGCAGCTGTTGAGGAAGCGGCTATGTAAGATCCCCTAATCTATTTCTGATAATATAAAACCTAGTCCAATGATAACCAAACTTCTGTCAGTGCGCCATCAATTATCCAGGATGGAAATGGGGATGATGACTCTGAAGATGAAGGATACATTATAATTGGAAACGAAGAGGACGAGAGGGCGAAAGAGGAGGAAAAGGAGAGACGTGATAGTAAAGGGAGTGAGGAGGAGCTTCATGGTACGATTGAATTATGTGTTTAATTAATGGTGACTGTCTAACAAAAGACAACACCAGGCGGTTTGATGAGGAAAATCATGGAAACGAAAGACAAGCATATCAAGAAGGGCGAAGAGGAAGATCGAAAAGGCGATAAGGAGGAGAAACCTAAGGAAAAGTCGGTGGCTAAGAGAGAGGTGAATTTTCAGTATCGAAACATTAAATTCAACATCTAATCAATGAAACGCCGGGCTTTAGATTGAGGGTCTTCGTGAATCTATCCAAACTTTGTGTCGTAGCACCAACCCACTCGCCAAAACAATGGACTACATGCAAGAAGACGTTGATAGTATGAACAAAGAATTAGAGTTCTGGAGAAAGGAAAGTAAAAAGTACGGGTTGGCGTTGGACGAAGCATCAAGGTACCATATTGTAACATAACAATCTGAGGCTCACAAATTGTACAGAGACACAAACGACGCGTTAATGCCACTGGACATGAAATTGAAACAGATTGAAGCTAGCATTGACGATATGGTGGACAAGATAAGTAATCAAAAGGCTGGAATTATTCAAGTAAGTCTATTCCATAGCAAGCAAAACGACTAACATCGACTCTAGAATGAAGTTGCGTTACAAAGGCTCCTGAAAATGATATCGCATCCAATCAAGTAAAAATACTCGATCTCAAGAGAATTTATTAGAAAGAAATACATTTTGTGTTAATTGGATTTTGGCCGGACCCTTGCTCTTGTCCCAAAAACAGATTTGCGGGTGATTTTCATCATTTCTGGACGCATGTTGAAGACCATTCCACTCCGCCAAGCCAAATTACAAAGCGCCGACACAACCACTCGACGGAATACAGATCCAAACAACGCGTTAAAAAACATTACAACCATTTCCCTGATTTCTGACGACGGTAGAACCATTGAAGAAGTTGAAAGCACCAGCTCCTCCACCCACAAGCGATTCGACGGCAACTGCGAAGAAGACTACGAAGATGTAGTGAGTGATTTGGAAGTAGGGGAAGTAGAACAAGACGCCGTTGCTCGTCCAAAGTCTGTAAAGAACTGGAAACGCGTTGTTCTTGAAACAGGGGAATCATCCGATGAAGACTCTTTGAACAGTGAACTCTGGGCATATAGATCATATGACCCTACCAAGCCTTGCACAAATCGGCTGATTCAACAGAAATGGGACGAAGAAACGAAGAGGGCCCATTTAGAGAAACTCAAAAAGGCAACCGCGACAATAGATACTGCTCCGCCCAAGAAATACACACATTTAGTGTCTCAGCATAAACGGCATCAAATGAGAGTTGGTTGGTTTGGTTGTTGGTATTGGGAGGGGTCCAACTGACATACTCTAAAATAGAGGAAGCATTAAGGATTTATCACGATAATACTACTCTTGTGGAACGAATACGGCGACAAGTAAGGACGACTAATCAACCGTCTGGACGACCGACAGACCCACATCCTGTTATAATGGTGAACCCAGTTGTTCAACGAATGGGATTGAATGGACCTAGAAAGAGGATTCTCCAGGAGCAAATGGAATTTGAAAATGAGGTTTCTTAATCTTCTTTTTGTTGAGTTAGCTGATTACGAAAAATAGGTGATTCTGCATCGATTGGAGAACTCAGATCCTTTTTACAAGCAGGAGCAATTCAGTAAGGAACGAATCAACACGCTTCTCCATCTGCAAAATATTTCGAGGTTTCCAAAACGATATGTTCAGCAGTTGAAAGAAGCTGGAGTTCAGTTTCCTCGGGTTTCAGAAAAGAAACCTCGACCAATCAGTGCTCAAACAGATACTGCTGGAATCATATCCAAATCTGAATTAAAAGATCCTCACTTGTACAACTACGTGAAGAAGCAAGCCATCATTAAAGCGCCACCAAATCAAATTGAAAAGGGAAATTCAAGCGATAGTATCTCAGTACCTCCTCGATACCAACCAAAAGCTCCTTTAGTTCCACGTGTTGCGAAACTACTTCCCCGTAAAATTATTCCTCTTGAGTCACTTCTACCACCAAAGCCCGTAAAACGAGTCCCCTTAGTTCCTCGATGTGCAAAACTACCTCCTCGACCCGTAACAGCGCCTGAGCCCGTGAAACCAAAACCTCCACCTAAGCCGTCCGTGTATGACGAAGAGGATCCGCCTGGAAAATACATATATGAAGATGAGTTTCCTGGCGATGAGGATTTGATCATCACGAGTGACTCTTGGACGAAAGTGACGCATGGGAAAGCGTTGACGCGGTTGAATAATCAAGGGTTTGTGGAGGAAAGGCATCAAGCGACTCGATATAATTTTGGGGATGCGCCAGGGGAACAGAACTTGTTGACGGGTGTGCCTGCATTCGGATCTGGGTACGAATATCCACGAATTAGTAATTATTCCTTCAAAATATATGTGAGCTCAATTGATGGTGACGCTGATGAGGAGCGATCATGCTGGAACAAAAACTATTTGCTTCAAGTAAGAATTAGCTTAATTTTCCTAATAACCAAAAACAATTACCACAGCTTCGACAATTTTGTATGTGCTTTGGGAAAGAAGTACTCTGGCGTGACTACAAATTTGGGAGAGATAGTGTTGTAACAGATCTTGACAATGTAATCTACGGTTGTGCAAATTAGAGTATTAACTTCAAATACATACAGTATCGAAAGATTTGTCTATCAGAGATGGAAACTTGTCAAAAGGTTTGTTACTTCTGGGCTTTTCGAGTCTAAAAATTACCGATTTAGGAATCCACGTTTATAAGTTCGATGATATTCTTCAATAATACACACTATGGCGAACGGGCACTTCCAACTGATATAGATGCTGAAGTCTTTAAGAAACTGTTGAACCAAGCAAAACACATGGACTTTCGAGAACTGATGTCTTCGACAAACAACAAATCCGCTGAGGAACTCTTAAAAAAATGGTATCGATTAGATGATAACTGTATTCCACGACGGTTTCTGTTGCGTAAAGTGAACGAAGTAGTGACCAACATTGACAGTCTTGACGAGCGTGAATCAGCGAAGAAAATATGGCTGTATGAGCGACTTTAAATATCAAGTACGATGCTTATTTTCTAAATAGGGAACAAAACTTGGCACCGTTGAAACAGATTTTGCGTTCTGCTGCGGTTCGATTAGGTCGACATGGCTTATTGGAAGCGCATATTGTGCAGCGATTCGTTCAATCAGATTTCCAGGAAGAAATAATTCGAGGAGTCGTTCAGGAATACAGGAGAGGGGGGTGGGAAAGAAGCGTTATGATGATCAATGCAGAGGAGCTTCCAAAAATAATGATGCAGTCTCGCTCTAGTGATACAGATATAGAACAAGACGAACAGGAGGAACCAGAGCCAGTTACCGCCGAAGAACATCTAACTCAGGATCAAAAGCTGTTGAAAAAGATAATTTCGCCGTTGTTCACCGCCATTCCATACGAAAACAAAATTATTCCAGAGGTAAACGTTGATTTTTAAAGAAGAATTTAACAGTATTGTGCAGGCGAAAACAGATAAATCGACCAAATTTGATAAACATGAAAAAATAGTTCCAATGCTCGATAACCTGCTTGACAGATTTAAGCGCTTAATATCGCGTCATGTATTGAATCGACCGCGGCCGGATAATGTCCTCAACGAAATAATCACGCATATGAAAGTTTTCAAAGCGAAAGCTCGCGACCACAGTCATCGAGGGCACTTAGTTGACAAAATGATGGGATATCTCAACAGACCACAAAAATGCTCCATTCCTCCTTTCCTATTGGACGGTGATGCATCGATGGGGAAAACAGCAGTTCTTGGCAAAACCCTGCAAAAGTTTGTCAGAAAAGTCACTGAGGAAGCTTGGGAACGTGTCCGAGTCACGAGGTTAAACGCAGACTCGGAAGAATTTATTACAGGGAGAATGTCTATATTGGCCTCCGAACCTGCGGATCCTGATCCAAATGTTGTCCCGTTTGAACCTGTTATCGTTGCCAGAATTTGTGGCTTAACTCCGGCTTCTTCCAATGCCAGACTTCTGATAGATTCCATATCGCGACAAATATTTGAAGCATTTTTTCAGCGTATTGAATCAACTGATTTGTTGACGGTCCATGACTACAGGAAAGCCATTTCGTTGGCTTCGTCAGAGCGACCAATAGTTATTGTTCTTGCCAAAATCGACAGACTCTGTTCAGAAGGACCATTAAGCATGAAAATTTCATGGATTTTGGATCATATTCCCCCATTTGTTCGAATTGTGTTTTCTGCCCGATCAGATCTATCAACAACAAGCCCATTCAGTGTTATCACTCACAAAATTAAATTGATGGCACCGGCTGTTTTGTACTCTGTGGCAGCTTCTGAGAATAGAGCACCACCATCTCCAGCATTATTGGCCGTTTGTCATGAAGACTACTTTCTAAATGTGGGAACTATTATTGCACCTATTGCGAAGTCAAGCATTAAAAGGTTATTGGCTGTTGATTCTCGGAAGTTACGATTGGATCAAGAAGAAGCCCTGCGAAATGCGTTTTCAGAGGCAGAAATAGCCGAAAACGGCAAATACGTACCAATTCGCATGCTTAAGCAAATTTATAAAATGTCAACGCGATGGGGCTCTTGGGAAAAAGTTGGGGATATCGAGTTTCCCAAAACTCTTAGTGAAGCATTTGATTTGGAGCTGTCCGAATTCGAAATTAATCACGGGTACTATTTTACGTTGACAATACTGTCATTGTTGGTATTGTCACGCGATGGTTTAACGATAAGTGAATTGGAGGATATCATAAGTTTGGACAACCTCTGTCTGTGCGAATCACTTAAAGTAAGGAGTATGTAGGAAGGATTTGATATTTATTATATGTTCTAATTTAGGTGTTTGAAACTGATCTCGCACGGATTCCTCCATTGAAAGTTACACAATTCCTCCATGACATTAATGACTACGTTGTTCGTCGTCAAGACTTTGGAGGGGAGCTGATAAGTATAGCACATGACCATGATTTGGTAAAATGCATAGAAGAGCGGTATCTGTCTGATCGTGAAATTGTCGATCGCATTTCAAACCTTCTTCTGGATTATTTTTCTGACAAATTTTCAGAAGAATACCCATTTACTTCCATCAAGGGACGAGATTTTTTGCCATCTCGGTTGATTCTTGGAATGCCATGGAGGTATCCTCCAAACGAATTGTGCGAGAAAGCCTTCGGCACTGCGACCACATGGAATGTGCGAAAGCTTCGAGAATTGCCCCATGCATGTCTCATGGCTGACAACTGGATTGAGTTTGACCGACTACTTCACGACGTCCATTATGTCACAGGAATATTGAGTGTTCAGGTAACAGTATTCATAATTATTTAACGAAATTAAAATCGTAATGGATAGAGTACCGACCGAGCTATCGAAGAAGTATATAGCTTTTTCGTTCATGATCCCAAGAAATACAGGCCTGACCGACAATCTCGTTTTGCTCCACAATCTGAGCCCAAACTTGAGACCGACGCTCCTAAACTTGAACTTGAAGATGGAGATATTAAGGTTGAAGAATCCGAGCCCGAGCAACACTTCGTTGTTACTCCACGGATAAAAGTCTTGATATTCCTAGAAACTTTCCTTGACTTTTTGGTTTGGTGTCGCCATATAATGGACCTGTCTCCCCAAGAGACTCGAAAAAGTGTTGTCTTTGATATGTTGTTTCGATTACCAGAATCCTCCAATTTAAAAGGGGTACTTTATCGGACAATCTCACAATCAGAATTGGTGAAATCTGGTAACTGGGATAAATTCAATTTACTTCAAAGTTGTGGCTATGGTATTCTTCAGTGCATATCGAGCTGGCGACCCATTATATCAGTGTCTGGGAAGGTATGGTCAGCCAGGTTACCACCACTGATAACCAATCCTGATGGTGAGACGAGATCAGATATTGACGTTTCCACAATGCCGGATTGGTCTAGTGCTCGACAGAAAAGTATGACTCTGGGTTCCTCCATTTGCACTATAGATGGGGAATACAATTATGAACAATGGGACCAAACTCATATAAAGCCGTCCATGACAATTCTTCATAGAAATCACACACATTCAGCATGCTCCAGTGATGGTAAATACATAGCATCTTCTTCAAATGACGGATTCGTCAAAGTTTTTGATGCTAGTACTGGATTCGAGTTGGCATCACTTAACACGATTGGAAAAGTCATGGCGATTGCATTTCAAGCGCAAGACAATGATAATCTTTTAATTAGCGTCGCTTTATCCTCGAGTATCAACAAACTCCTTGTGTGGTCAATGTCTAAATGTCAAGTAACACATGAAGTATCCGGAAAGTTGATGGGCCTCGGGGTTCCAATTGTGATTTGTGGATTTCTTAAAGACATAGCAAGTCAGAGAGATCACCATCATCACCAACAATTAATAATTTATGGACTTGGCTTGAATGGCGTTCTCACGATATGGGAGCTCAACACAAGCGTTATAGTCAAGCAATTCTACCCAGATTCTGATGATAACAAAGTTCTCGCAACAGGAACCGCAACGGCATCGTCCGACGGAAAATTCATTGTGTATGGTATAAGAAGTCTGAATTTGATCAACGTGAAGGACTTGAGTTTAGTCTGGACCCTGAAAATCCAGCCTGATAAATCCGACTTGAAGAATCATGTTATGAACAGGCTTATTTTCTCTCAGGACTCAAAAACTGTATTCATACTTAGCTCTTCGTATAAGACCAGCATCCAAAGCCCTTCTCCTGTTTTCCAAAAGTTTGATTTGACGAACAAAGTCACATCGATGTTGTGGCCACTGGAAATCAATGCGAATGATATGGCAATAACTCCGGACGAGGAATGCGTCGCGTTCGGTAGTGAGTCAGGCATCGCTCATATTGTATCATTGAAAAGTGGAAGCCTCCTCGTTTGCCAAGCTCTTGCAGAGCCTGTGAACTCGATGATCGTTATTCCAGAAATACCATCTAGTACATATTCCTCCTCGACATACGCTCGCAAGACAAACTGGACAGGAAATATGAAAGAAGAAGACAAATGCTACATATTAGGGATTGGCTCATTCAAAACAGGAATCAATTTGTTCGGGTTTGAAAACTCTCGCGACAGCAAAATCAGGCATTCCATATCAACAGCTCAACTTAGTCCTGATGGCTCAATATTAGCAGTTGTTGGGGGCAGCGAAGTGCCTCACTTAAATTATGATGCTTCATGTTTCATCCAAGCCCCAAAATTAGTCCGAGTCGATGGAGAAGTTGTCAGCAGTCTTGAAGACATTCAGGCATTGACAAGACAAGCAAGATCTCTTCAAGCCGCAACATCAGTGCCTGGAAAATCAGGAACAACGCGTGGAAGATCTGTCTCATTAGAGCGCCGAGCTTCCAAAATTATGGCAAAAACCCAACAAACACCACTCTCAGATCCAACAAAGGAAAATGTCAAGAAATCCTACTTTGACGAGCCAAAAGATCGCTCCACAGTCACTCTTTGGGATGTTGAAACTGGTTCACGGCTCTTCAAAACTGACTACAAAGGCAAAGTTGTGTGGGTTGACTTTGAAACCAAAACGTTTGGAACCGATGTGAGCTCATTTGTGACGGGTGATACCGGAGGAGATGTCAAAATTTGGAATTGGAATACGATTGGACAAGTCAATGAAGGAAAGGTTTGCAGAAATTGGGCAAGTACTGCAGTCAGCACTGAAATTGAGACACTTTCTTTCAATGTGGCGAATGGATTATCGAATGCGACTGTGATGAACTATTGTTTGAATCGGGAAAATGGCATTTTAGCAGTTTTAGTCATGGAAGAAACTGGTACACTGAAAGCCCAGTTCTGGACTACTGAAAAAGGGGAACGCGTTGAGTCCCACGAAATACGCATTGAATCAGGTCCAATCTTTAACATGACAAAATCTGGATTGAGCATACCAATGTGTTGGGGAAATCCATCAGATGTTCTCCTTCGTTTCGTGAATACGCAGCATGCCGTTTCTGCTCATACCATTCGACCAGCTTGTCTTACAGTCGGATTAGATAGATTGCACATATCTATCGATTTTGCACAGTCAAGGAGCGAGTCTATAAAGGCAATGGTGGAATCCCGTATTGGTTCAACTTACACTGCTACTTGCCAAAGCAAAGCCGACCCGAGGCTAATGGTTATTGCCGTGAGCGATAAAATCTACTTAATTTACGAGGAAATGTTTCCCGTTGTTGGGAAGCCGACCCCTATTGCTCCGTATCATCGTTTGTCAATGGCAGTTCCATCAGCTCCTGACTCCCAACGAGCATCCGTCTCAGCAAAAGACAAAAAGAAAGGAAAAAGTCGTAACAATTTGGTTGATATAAAAAAGAGCTCATCGAACCTTTGCAAGAGCACCACGGCGATAAAGGAGAAAGAGAAGGATGGGGTTGATTCTGCATCCGATACATTCTCAGAGCCAGCAAGATCACACCGACCTTCTTTGGCGCCTATAGAAAAGGAGTATGTCCCATCTCCTTCAGACTTTTGCCGAATTCGAACTTTCAAAGCTGTAGAAGGAGAAACCGTTATTGGCCTTCACCATTTTAAGACAGACTTAAGTGATGTACTCATTTCAGCCACGAGCAATGGAACCGTTGTGGTATACGACTTGAAATTAAATACACGTAAAACTGGTATTCATCATCAAGTGATTGATGAACCAGTAAAAATTATTGGAATTTGGCATGCTCGAGCACCAATATCTGGAATGCAAGTTACGGAAGTGGTTCGACCAAAAAATGAGGATGAGGAAGAATCTGATGATGAGGAATATAGTCGATGTCGAGTTGTGGTGTGGGGATTGAATGGATTTGTTTCCGTCTTAAATCTTCAGTTGTAAATAGAGAATAAAATTGAGTAATGAGAAAAAAAGCGGGAGAGGAAGGAGGAAGAATGTTTCATGGAAAACGCGTTGAAGTGGCTTTGGTTTGTCGCCACAGTCTTTGCACGTCATTACTCACCAACTCACACATCACCAGGCATTTGCGTTGCTTAAAGGCAAGCCAAGTTACGAATCGAATGCAGGTTGACGCCTCGCCTTGCACTAAAGTATTCTGCAACTAACGCACAAGTTACAACACAAGCTTTCCTCGGACGTCTTGCCGCACCCGCGACACCCGCAATCGCAACCGAAAGCCCGGACTCTGCTGAGTCAGCATCAGCATCAGCTTCAAAGAGCGAAGTGGCCGAATTGAGACAAAGACTGGTCCAACAAGGTTTGTCCTCTTGCTTAGTTCCGCCTGAGTCCCTGCTGACACACGCGGCCATCCAATCAGAAGTCGAGGCCGCCGCTCTTCGCCAATCTCTCGAATCCGAACTTGCTCAACTCCGCCAATCAAACTCAACTTCAAATTCAAATTCTAACTCAAACTCAAACTCAAATCCCGGTCCTGTTCCGCCACCCTCGGCAAAGAAATCTGCGAAAACAGCCGCTGCTGCAACGATCGCGTTTTCAAAGGCCGCTCAGGCAAAGGCTGAAAAGGGTTTGTTTGTCTGTGGTGGCATCTTGATTCCGGGCTAATTCCACCTCGATTAAAGCTTGTGCTGCGCTGAAAGTACGCGACAGCAGTCTCGTCAAAGATATTGAATTCATTGAGCTTATCAAGTCTGTTTTGCATTCTTCTGCAACTGTGAAACTGTCAGGTGGGCCTCAACACTTCTCGTAAACCAATTACAACCCTCCTCACCCTTCATAAAACAAAATAGAATCGCAATCGCGAATGGTTATGGAGACCAGTCATCGCATCATCGCATCTTTAATTGTCAAGTTCAAAACTGCAGTGTCCAATTGGACGTCAGATGGAACCACTTTGTTAGCCTACCCAACGACAGAGATGGAACACTGCAAATTAATCTTCCTAATGCAAGAGATTGCGCGTAAACTGTTCGGTAACCGGTTGCTTCGATTCAGCCCCAATTCCAACAGCCTAAATAATATGCGGCAATTCTAGGTCTTCTCGAATCGCCCGCAACCATCACCATGGAAACTCGTTCCGATTTCACGATCCAAATCTTGCGCTCCATGACGACATTCCTCGGCTTAGTCCCCTTCATCACTCTCGAATCTGAAACTTCAACCACAAAGTTGAAACCAATTATCACTATGCCACCACTCTCCATCCCATCTCAACCAGTGGATCCAGATATTGCATCCAAACAATCCTCCACTCCACCTCTATCTCGCACAACTCAACGTGACTTACGCCAAGAAATCTGCAAAATTGTGTCAAAGAGTGGAGTGCTTGTCCCTTGCATCTCTCACGTCTCTGTTTTTTGTCTCTTGAAGAAGAGCAATGCTTTGATTCGAGCCATGATTGAAAGTGAGGCGATTACCCCTGAAACAGCTCGGCAAACGCGAAAAGAGAGACGCTTGAATGAGGAAAACTTGTGTTATTACTTGTATGCTCTGGACGAGGCGGTTACGGTGGCCGTGAATGGTATCGGGAAGAGATTGAATTCTGTCTTGGATGAGGAAAACGATGTTGAGTTGATTGGTGAGGAGACTTTGGCTCGCGTTTGCACTATACTTGATTCAAAGTTATGGTTTTGTGGCTCATTTACTTTACTTTCTTCACTATAGAGGCTATTCGCGTGTTGGCAAAGTTGATTCTGGCGTCGATTCTGGATGCTGATTATGGAACCTTCTCGGCGGAAGTGGTCCACAAGGTTGCGGAGAGTGTGGGTAGAATTGATGAGCTTGTGCAACACGAAAGGGTATGGAGGTCTAAAGTTGAGATGCGATTCAATTCTGATACGATTGTCGATGAAGTGGTTGCTGGAAAGTTGATGGAGGGAATGGATGAAAGTTGATGATGATGATGAAGTAGCTTGTTTGAATTTTGCTATGAACATGTTTATTACGTATTGCTCGTTTTGGAAAATCAATAATCCCCTCCTCCGTGATCACTTTCGTCACCCCCTACTCCGTCATGGTCGTCGTCGTAAAAGTCGTTGACATAATCATCCTCTTCTTCCTGATCTTCTTCATCGTATTCATTCGTTTCAGGCTGTTCCTCGTCATCATCAATGCCGCCAGTCTTTTGGCGTTTACTTGCAGAAGATTCCTCCTTTTCCAACTCTTTCAAACGTTTATCTAAATCCAGACCACCTTTCGCCATTTTGACAGCTAGTTGTACAAGAAAATGAGACCTCAGTACTGAAGCGAAGTAGAGAATAGTGTACTCACAAGCTTTTTTGCTGGGATCTTTGACTTGATGCAGCTCTTCAGGGAAATATTTCAAGTCTGTATATTGTAAGAATGTTAGAAGACTAGTATTTAGGGAACAGGATTTGATAAGCTCACCAGTTGGAATAGAAAACATTGATTTTGTTTTTGGCCTTGACCATGACTTGAATCTATCCGAATACCGTTCGACATCTGTGTAAGAAGGAGCATGGAATCAATAACCTGACTATTGATTGAATTTGGAGATATTCCGGTCCCACGCGTCGATGCTTAGTTACAGTTGGTGAGCCCGTTGTAGGTTGAGTTTATAGCCAAAGGTTCCAACCCTTTTCCAGCATCCCACTTCTTCACTCCGAGAGTACAGGTCGACGAATAGAGTGCATACCATCGCGTACAGGAGGTAGTTCGAGGTAGTAAGGCGAGTCTTTGAAGTCAGCCGCCCACTTTTTGTCAATGTCCAGCAGCAAGTGCTCTGAATCCTGCAGCTTTTTGAAGACAGGCGGGAACTTCATTTCCTGTAATATTCAAGGGAGTCAATTCGAACGACGACAGTCACAGCGAGTAAAAGAAAGACGAATACGCACAGGAAACAGTGGAATGTCGTGGAAGGAAACATCAAGGCCGTCGAGATCGGGACCACTGCCAACTTGCTGTCCACGTCCGAATCCTCCGCGTCCGCCGCCTCGTCCTCCTCGGAATCCACCGCGACTCATTTTGATTTGATTTGGTTTGGTTTGGTTTAAGTTAGGGTAGTTTTGGGTGGTTGGGAGTTGGTTGGCTGGTTGGTTTCTTTTGACGAACGAAACAACCCCTCCTTTTCTTTTTTTCTTTCTCCTTGCTCTTTTCCCAAAACCAAACAAACTCAAATGGCTGCCAACGACGTCTTCATTGGAATCGGATTCGGTACCCTCAACTCTACTATTGCTATTGTCGGAAAGGTGCGTATGGCCTTGGCGGCCTCCGTAAGCGTGGAATGCGTGTACTAACAGTCCACTGTTCACATGATGCAGGACCAAGGCGGTGAGACCATTGCCAACGAAGATGGTGACAGAATCATTCCTTCCTACGTTGCATACACCGGATACGAGACGGTACGATCTTCTCCCTCGTGCCAATAGTTCACTTTCACTCAGTGGGATTCTAACTAAACAAACTACCTACTTCGTGTCGTACAGATCGTTGGATCCCAAGCAAAGATCCAGGCCATGTCCAACGCCAAGGGAACCATTGTTCAATTCAAGAGCTTGCTTGGTTTGAAGTGAGTTCGATTTTGATCTTGACTTTGTAGGCTCGTGTTGCTTTTGCTCACACACCACACCCTACCTAACTCAGGCTCGAGGACGAAGAAGTCCAGCACCACATTGAGAAGCTCTCAACCACCATCGTTGCTCACCCATCCGATGCGCACCAGCCAGCATACGAAGTTGAGGAATACGAAAGCGAAGAGGCTGAGGAGTCTGTCACCAAGCACATTTCAGTCAATGCTGTCACTGCAACCTACCTTGCGAAGTTGAAGGAGACTGCCGAAGGTTACCTCGGAAAGTCTGTCAACGGTGCTGTCATCTCTGTCCCAGCCCACTTTGCCGAAAAGTCCAAGGCTGCTCTCATCCAAAGTGCAAAAGAAGCTGGATTCAACAAGGTTCACACTGTTGTCGAGCCAGTTGCTGCCGCTTTGTGCTTTGACCACGCTTCCACTGTGAAGGCCTCTACCACTGCCTCCAAGCAGGACCGTCTCATCTTGGTTGTCGACTTGGGAGGTCACCAATTCAACGTTACCCTCCTCTCCGCCAACAACGGTCTCTACAGCGTCATCAGCTCTTTGGACGACTACAAGCTCGGTGGTGTCCACTTTGACGAAGTCCTTGTCAACTACATCAAGGATGAATTCAAGCGCAAGACCAAGCAGGACATTTCTGGAAACCGTAGGGCGTTGGCTAAGCTCCGATCTGCCTGTGAGCAGACAAAGCGTATGCTCTCTCAAAAGGACACTGCTCCTTGCTCGGTTGACTCTTTGTACGATGGTATTGACTTCCACGGACCTGTCGTTCGTGGACGTTTCGAAAACTTGGCCGAGCCATTGTTCCAGCGTTGCGCGGAATTGATCAAGCAGGCCTTGAAGGAGGGTGGTGCTTCTGCTGAGAGCATTGATGAGGTCTTGTTTGTTGGAGGATCTACTAGAATCCCAAGATTCCAACAGGTTATTCGCAACTTGTTCCCAGAGTCAACTGAAGTCCGTACTGATGTTGAGCCTGATGAGGCTATCGGAAACGGTGCTGCCATCCAGGCTGGTATCATTGTTGCTGCTGAGGCTGAAGGCGTGGATTACGCTGCCGCTGCTGTCAACAAGGAGGTCGTCGAGCTCCCACACTTGAACCACAGCGTTGGTCTTGAAGTTGCCAACGGTGCCTTTGTCAAGATTATTCCAAGACTCACCCCAATTCCAGCCAGAAGGGCCTTTGAATTCTCCAACTCCACCAAGGGCCAAACTGAGGTCTACTTGGCTGTCTACGAAGGAGAGGATGCTGTTGCAAAAAAGAACTCTCTCCTCGCTGAGATTGTTTTGACTGATCTGCCTGAAGGTCTTGCTGCCGGCGCTGCCAAGATTGATGTTACCTTTGTTATTGAGAAGGACGAAGTTCTCCAGGTTATCGCCAAGGAGCGAACTGAAGGAAAGCAATTGAAGGTCAAGGTGACACCTGCCAAGCAGGCTTAAAGGGTTTTGGAAGGAGAAAGTCCAAGGGTTTGGTGAAGATGATGATATCTTGCACAACACAAATACACTATTTGCTCTCTACTGTTACAACTGTTAAATTGTGTTTTATGAAGAAGAAATAGTAACTGATTAATCACCCGAAAAACACCGCCAAAACCATGTCACTTCACCAAGTCTCCACCAAAAACGCGCCAGCCGCTATCGGACCATACTCGCAAGGAATCGTCGCGAATGGACTCCTCTTCACTGCCGGTGAGAGTCATCGCCATGCAAACTCCATTTCCCCATACTGATTGATCCCTTTCCCAAAGGTCAAATCCCATTCGACCCAGTTACCATGGAAATCGTTGGAACTGAGATCCAAAGCCAGACTGCCCAGGCATTGAAGAACTTGAAAGCCGTTGTTGAGGCTAGTGGATCCTCCTTTGAGAAAGTGTGGGTTGTTGTTGTGCAACTAGTTCAATCATCAATGACGCCATCTTATCTTACTGTTATCTCTCCAGTGTCAAGACTACCGTTTTCTTGAAGGATATGAATGACTTCGTAAGCTCTCAATTTTAGAATTTGTGATTTGGTGAATGCGTATCATACTTGTGTATTGATTCTGGCTTCGTCTTTGACATTAGACTGGATAATCCACTAATTATACATAAAAAATGTTCACAAAAAAAAGGCCAAGATGAACGAGATTTACGCTCAAGCTTTTGGATCCAACAAGTTCCCTCCAGCTCGTTCCGCTGTTGAAGTTGCTCGCCTCCCCCGTGACGTGTTGGTTGAAATCGAGTGTGTTGCCGTAGTTGACAAGTAAATGCTACTTAAAAAAAATGAATAAAGTTTAAAACTTAAATATGAGAGAGAGGAATTCGGAGAAACCGGGACCAAAAACCCTTTCCGAAACTCGAATGTCTTTGCGCCAGATTGCGACCAAGTTTGCGCCAAAGGCGATCGGCCCATACAGTAACGGAGTTGTTGCGAATGGATTTGTTTACACTGCCGGTGAGGCTTACGCACGCGATCATCTGTCACTTCACCAAGTCTCCACCAAAAACGCGCCAGCCGCTATCGGACCATACTCACAAGGAATCGTCGCGAATGGACTCCTCTTCACTGCCGGTGAGAGTCATCGCCATGCAAACTCCATTTCCCCATACTGATTGATCCCTTTCCCAAAGGTCAAATCCCATTCGACCCAGTTACGATGGAAATCGTTGGAACTGAGATCCAAAGCCAGACTGCCCAGGCATTGAAGAACTTGAAAGCCGTTGTTGAGGCTAGTGGATCCTCCTTTGAGAAAGTGTGGGTTGTTGTTGTGCAACTAGTTCAATCATCAATGACGCCATCTTATCTTACTGTTATCTCTCCAGTGTCAAGACTACCGTTTTCTTGAAGGATATGAATGATTTCGTAAGTTCTCAATTTTAGAATTTGTGATTTGGTGAATGCGTATCATACTTGTGTATTGATTCTGGCTTCGTCTTTGACATTACACCGGATAATCCACTAATTATACATAAAATGTTCACAAAAAAAGGCCAAGATGAACGAGATTTACGCTCAAGCTTTTGGATCCAACAAGTTCCCTCCAGCTCGTTCCGCTGTTGAAGTTGCTCGCCTCCCCCGTGACGTGTTGGTTGAAATCGAGTGTGTTGCCGTCGTTGTAAAAAAATGAATAAAGTTTAAAACTTAAATATGAGAGAGAGGAATTCGGAGAAACCGGGACCAAAACCCTTTTCCGAAACTCGAATGTCTTTGCGCCAGATTGTGACCAAGTTTGCGCCAAGGTTTTCAGGACAATGCCCTTTCGACGCCGTGACTTAGTTATAGAACGACACGATGGGGCATAAATGTTTCAAAAACTTACATCAGCTATACGTCACTAACGTGTCCAGCAGCTCCAAGGGAGGCCAAGTGCAAGATAGGAAAGTGTGTAGATTTGTTGTCCACTCGCTGAGATACTGGATAGTCATCCTCAGTCTGCCTCGAAGTGGGATCAATCCCACCTTCGTCCAATCTCCCTTCCACCTCCTCCACCACAACATACTCTAAACGACCTTTAACAATACGCTGTTTCTTTGCCGGAGGAGGTTTGTTGTTGTTGTCACCACTTCGTCCTCCGCCTTCCCGTCTGTCTCTACCACTCCCTCCTCCTCTCCTTCCTCCATTCCCTCCACCGCTACCTCCACCCGGCCCTCCACCTCCTGGATCACCGTTGCCATCATTGTTTTCCGCACCTCCCGTCCCACCACCTCGAATGTGGTGATGGACCCGCATCAATGCAATCGCCCACGTTAGATTCTCAATGAACAGGCCACTCTTGATATCACGTGGGAGTCGGAAAGTGAGACTATCACTTGAACATAATTCACGGCCACTGCAGCGTGGATTTGAACATTTGAATGTCTTGGCCTTCCCAATACGCGAGATGCGGCCGCAGAAGCACATGATTGTCGATCCAATCTATTTCAAAAATAACAGTGTACAAGTTAAATAAAGTAACATATAGAAGAGTGTTTACCTCAGTTACAATTACCACAGCCTTGATCCTCCCAATTCTACCACTGAGTGGAAACTTTGAATCAAAGCCTTCACCCATAATAGACTTGATGTTTGCTGCAGTTGGTAGAGGACTGCCAGTAGTAAAGAATGCGCCACCATTCTGCGACTTTTTGAAGGCCATGACCGTGGTCTGTTTCCTAATGGAGGCATGGGCCGCATATGAAAGGACAGTCTTGACCCATTCTAAATTAAAAAGGAAAATAGTTATTTAGAAACAAGAAACAAGACAAATCAATAAACTTACTTGGAATCCCATCTTTTCCAGAAGTGGATTTCTTGTTGGTGGTTTTTGAGTTGAAGTCGGATGTGGCATAAGAATCAGCACTTGAATTCCATTCTGCAGCAGATCGACGAACTCGTTGAGCATACTTGTTCAGTTTATCTTGTGCATTCTTGAGCAGCCGTGAGAACATGTTGGGGTCATCTCCATCACCATTTCCATCAAGAACAACCTCAAACTTACAGCACATCTTTTTCAACTCCTTGTCAACTCTCCCTACTTCATCCACCAGATCCTCGTCATCTACAAGCACATCCATATCTTGCACATTGGGTGTTGGCTTTGGAACCATTCTCGCTGATGCACGCAGATCCTTCAACCTGAACTCCAGCGCCTGTTCCGCTTCAAGCACAAGTTTTTCCAGACGCAAAGTTTCCACCAATACAGCTCCATCACCCGCAGCGTATTCAACAAGATCCAATTCAGCAGCAGCAACAAGACTCCGTAACTCCACCACTGACTCCAGTTGATCAATGGCTCTGTCTCGAAACGATTGAAGAGTGCTGATGCGTTTCTGAAGACGACAAATCACTGCTTCAAAGCCTACTCCAATCTGAACAACATGGCCTGTACTTGCCATCTGAGTTTCCACTGTCCTTCCACCTGGATCACTGCTCAACAATAAACGAGTTGTTCCAAACACTTTTCGAAAGGCAGACTGAACAGCTTCTGAAGGATTTGTGATCCAAACATCAGGACTTTGAAAAGAACCCATATGAGATTCGAATAAAGCAGTATCTTCAGCATGAACTCCACCCAATTTGTTAGAGTCATATCGAAATGATCCAAAGTTGTGTTGACGAGCATAAACAGTCATGACATCTTCCAGTTTGCGTCGGTGCTTGGCAGAACACTCATTTTGAATTCGATGTCGAAGATATTGAACCAAATGCGATGCATGTCGATACTCTTCTCTGGCTTCAGGGTTGCCAGGATTTGAAGCATATAACTTTCGAGTGTCAGCCATAGCTTTGAAGGAATCAGACAGTAACTCTTGGACTGCATTGAAGTTGACATCAGAAGGATGGCGATTAACTCCAGGAGTTGTTGTTGTTGGATAGCGTCGAGGAGAACCACCATGAGAGAAGTTTGCTGTTATTTGTTTCAAGTCAGCTTCGGTCATGTGGTGACTTCGCAGAGGGAGCATTGTTTTGAAGACACCAGTTTCTCTGTCATATGTAATACTGATGGCACCGGGACGGTAGGTCAGAAATCTATTCTTGGAAGTTGGGAAGTTGATGGTTGAGTTCTGTATCAACTGCAGCTCAATAATATTCTTGACACTAGCTTTGATTTTGTAACCAAGTGGATGGACAACAAGCCTTTTGTTTTTGTCAGAGCCCTTTTCTAACGCCATACGCATCAAGTTCAAGTGACACAAATTGATGGACGGGAACACAGGTGGCCATGGAATGTCTGCACTGGGGGCATCACAGGAATCAAGAAAGTAAGCCTCAATTTTTCGTGATGACAACTTCTCATTTTGCTGATCAAAGATAGCAGATTGCAACCCCCGCACTTCAGAACCAGAGAGCTTTGGGAAAATAGTGTGGCCATCAACAGAGAGATAACGACGATTTGAATGACTGAACTGCTGATGGAATGGTTTTCCTGGTTGTTTGTATTGAATTTAGAGAAAAGTTGTTGAGAAGAAAACTAAAGAAGCTTACTCAATTTCAGGCCAACTTTGGTCCAAGTCTTGTATCGAGCAATAGAACTTTGGACTGCTTGCTGCACAACACCATTGTTATTGAGCTGTTGACCAATTTCATTTTCCAAATAGCCATCCCTCCCAAACAACAGGTATTCATTGTTACTCAACTTGATAACATCCTCAAACAAATTTTTGAGATCATCACGGCAAATGAGATTGATGTTGATGTAGGGAGTTGAGGGCACCAGCCGCATTTCTTTCTTTATCGACAAGCCCCACTGCACTGGCTGGATATATTGAAGAATCAAAGTCTTAAAGGAGGTGCGCAGTTGAGCAAGAGTGAGCTGGGAAGTATCCTCTGGGACTTCATCGTCTTCCTCCACTCCCTCCACAGTTTGGTTTTGAACACCTTGAGCACCTTGAGCACCTTGAGCACCTTGAACACCTTGAGCACCTTGAGCACCTTGAGCACCTTGAGCACCTTGAGCACCTTGAGCACGACCAACACCTCTGACTTGAACATCTTCATCTACTTCCTTGACCGGATTGATAACAAAAGACACAACAAGTGCATCCAAAAACTGCAAAAGGGCTTTGGCATAAAAGTCACCACCAACAACAGGTTTGACTCCAGTGATGATGGCTGAATGCAAATAAGGCCGATACGTATTCTGTGACTGTTTCTCACGCTCATTCCGCAATACTCTCTTGTTTTCGTCCTCAAGTGTCCACACATGTCCAGGCAAATGCATCATATACTCGTAGATGGAGCGCTCGTGCAGGCTCAGAGAATTCAAAGTTACTTGATGGTCTGTTCCGACCAGAAATCCATTCACCATGTTGAAAGGACCCGTCTCTATAATAACATTCATGGCGTCTGTGGTGGTACTTTCGACAGCAGATAACAGAACACTGGAATCATAGAACCGAGGAAACAAGTTTTGTGAAAGCCTTTGGGCAGCATCATCAAGAGTGACATCATTTTGAACAGGTCGGACCCGATAGACAACCTCCCCAACCAATTTCTTCTTTTCATCTGATTTGAAAGGAACATAATCCTCCTTGTCACTTCCTTGATTGCTGTTGTCATCATCATCGCCGTCTGCATCCTCCTTTTCCTGACTCAAGTCATGTTCCAGTTGGTTGTACAGACTCACTTTCAGCGCTGATAAATCCTTATTCAAGAATGTATCCAGATAATGTTCCCTATAAGGGATATTGAAGCCAGATTTGGGATCCAATAGTAGAGTAATGATGCTGAAACGTAACAGAGCAAGCTGGTCCTTGGAATGCTCGGTGGGATAATACCAGAACTCTCCATCTTCTGTAATAAATCCAACAGCACCATCACTCATGGCTGCAGTCCAGACTTCATGTGAATCGTTCTTATTGACAGCTCCAAGCAATATGGCCAAAACAATCATACGATCCCAGCAACTAGATTTGGACACTTTCAGACCATCAAGCTCCTTTACAATATCAAACAGTATTCTCAATGGATTTGAATTTGAAGCTGCAAAGAGATCACGAATAATGGCAAGTAGTTGGCCAGGTTGTTGGTTGGTACTTAGACGATTGTACTCAATCTCAGGGCTCTGATTTCGTTTGAAAGAGGGAGAATCCAGAAACGCCAAGATCCTCCAGTGGACTGGTTGCTGATTCAGTTCATTGGGAGGTAGATCCTCAAGTTGGATGTTCAATGCGGCAGCATGCAACTTGTTGAAGAGATTGATGGTGCCAGGAACAAGAACCCGAACAGTATCAAACGCCAAAGTAGCAAGATCTACGTAGGCTTTGAGCAATATTCTTTCTTGTTCATCCTGGACAGTTCCTGCACACAGTTTTTAACATCAAAAGTTGAATCAAAACAGAAGGAGTCAAACACACATACCATGGGCAACATATGTGTTCAAGAAGTATTGTTGGTGGTCTTTTCCGTTTAACGTCATCATCTTGCGCTCAAGAATCATATCAGCTTGAGCCGCAGTCATATCCCTAAAAGTTACTCAGTGTTAGCTGACAGTCAAGTGAAGCCAAAGGAAAACACATACGCAATATCAATCTGTTCTTTTGGTGCGTCATCAGCAAGGGTGCGGCGATTCTCAAACGCCTGTTTCAGCAACACTTCTTGTTCTTCCTTGATCCTCTTGGAAGGCATCCTGCTCAATCTGTCCTTTGTCAGTTGAAACGTTGCAGTCTTTATCACGCGTCGGGGTTGTTTCTAAGAAATTGAATTTGAGTAAACAAACACCTTTGAATCATCTCACCTCAACTTTGGCTCTGTCACTATTCATGCCTCCATTTTCACTTTCAGCCTCACTACTCCTTGTCTCAACACTTTCATCCTTTCCATCATCACTCTGAGTCTCAACACTCCCAGCAACATCATGTTTGAACAGAGGCAGAAACAAAGCCTCATATTGATTGTTGTTGGACCATTTGGAAGGAATGGCATCAAGTTGAGGAACTCGTTGAGACGGCATAACCCCAGACATGTGGGCCCCCTTGTATCCATGAGTGTGTTTGAAATTGAAGCTGGTCCCATCCAAGGCAACTACAAGTGGACGAACATTCAGGACTTTTGAATTCAATGGCTGCTCGTTGGTTTGAAGAGTGAGATTTTGAAAGGTGTGCTGTGGAAATACAAAGTCCCACGCGTCATCAGCAGAACGTTCCTGAAATCTTTGACTCAGTTGAAAGTCGAGAGTTAATGTTGCACCAATATCAACTTTTTGTTTGATATTTGGAACAGATTCTTTTAGTTGCAACCATTGTTGAACAGCTGCTCTCATGTAGATATATCCCAGTTTTGACATTGACTGAGGAGACGTCATTGGTTGAACAACACGACCATGACCAAAATGGGTTGAAATGGCAGCATTCAAGACAACATCATCAGAATCCTTCAACTTTGGGTGGCACAACAACAGTTTCTTTACGGTGGAGTTGAAATTGTTGCGGTAGATTGCGGCTTTGCTTCCAGTTACTGACACAGATACAAGAGATTCAGGCGCCTCAAGAATTGCACCAGAAACAAAGTCTTGAATCCCCATAGCAAGAGAGTAGCCCCAAACACGTCTCCGAGTATCATTCCAAGCTGGAGAAATCAGTTCGTTCCAAAGCACAGGATCATGGTCACCACCACCTGGTCTTATGAATGAACGAGAAATAAATTGAAGTTTCTGATGAGAATGTTTGCCAACTGGGAGAAGATGAGTTGTCTGGTTTCGGAAATCCCGAAGAACCACCTTGTCTCCAAACAGAATAGAATGGAGGCCCAACACTTTGACCTTGGCTGTCACAGGTTGGTTCCTGGTAGGGTTGAATGTGGTAGTTGCCAACACTTGGAACAGTGGTAGAATCTATGTGTTGAATTACTATTAGTATCTATATAACTGAGGGGATAAAGCTCACATAAGATATCTTGGAATCACTATTCTTGAAAAACACCACTCCAAGCTCCGTTGCTCCAGAGAAGCTCATGGGTTCCTTGCCAAAATCCGGTGCTTTTGAGTACGACTTGAATAAGATTGACCCTGAACACCATTCCCCACCAGTAAAGGTGGGCAAAGTCTGAACAAATTCATTCAACGTAGTCAATGCTGACTGAAACACATGGTGCATCCCATTCTTCTGGATCTTGAAGCTCCTACCAATGACTTTCTTGTTCACCATGGACAGGCCAATCAACAATATTTTGCTCAAGTCCATCAACTCTGTATAGAGTTCTGAGGAGAGTCGAAAAGAGGCAGGACTGATTGGAGCTTTATCAAAGAACAGCTGACAGGGTACAGGATGTCCTAGTTGAAACATTGAGTCTTGATTCTTACTCAAGAAATCAAACAACTCACCAAACATATCTTTCATCTCAACATCTTCATTTTGGTCCAAAACATCCACATCTCCAACATCAACATTTCCAACATCATCGACTTGAACATTGAGTCGGTGTTGGTTGTCCTGCGCGACTTGAACTCGGTGTTGATGTATTGGTGTGTTCAACAACCTTGCACTATTTGTCCAGTGGAATGTTTGGACAATAACACCAGTCACATTCTTGATGCCGCCCTTCTTGTTGTACTGTTGAATGGTACCAAACAACTCCATAGCTTCACTGTCACTCAATTTGGACCTAGTGGCTGCAGCAAAATCACTTCGGTGAGCCAAGTACGGACCATAACTTTGAGTACTGTCTTGAGTCTTCAATGTACGATAAACTCGAGTCATGTCCGTGTCGCTTGGGTCTCCATTCGTGAATGCCTGCCAAGTAGCCAGTAGTTGGCGAAGAACAATAAAGTCATGTAGTTTGAGTTCCCGATCAGTCATGGCTGTTCTTGGAGGCTTCAAAGTTTTCCCATCAGGACCTTGGATCCAAATCGGATAACTTCCCGGACGCATGGAGCGAGCAGCAGTGGCAGGGTGATTCATGGAATACACGTAACTTGATCCCATTTCAAAAGCCTGGTTGACAAGAAGAGGGTCCATAATCCCAAGCGACGTGACACAGCGAGAAGCATCAGATCCAGCAACCAGCTGTCGGTTCACAACAGTGATAGTACTTGTATCTGTAACTGGAACATCAGCATCTGCAAGATTGGGAGCAAGAGTGGCAGGAGCGGCTGGAGCAACTGGAGTGACAGGGATGACTGGAAAAGTCTGAACAGCGGGAGGAGTTGGGACAGTTGGAACTCCAGTGGCAACAGGAGGAACAAAGGTTGAGTGCGCATCAATCATATGTCGAAGCAAGTCTTGTGGGTGTCCTTGGAGTTGACAGATGGGACACGGTTCCTTTTATATGGATTAGTATAAAAATGACTTTCACGAGATTCAAGACATACCAATGATCCAGGTCCTGGTGAATCTGGGATGAGCACAGCCAGATTTTTGTTAAAGAGATTTATATCCGAATAAGAACCTCGAGATGGAAAGTGAGGTCGAGATGAATCAGGTCGATGGAAATGACGAGTAATGATATGTTGTTCAAAGGCTAACAACGTTGCAGCGTCACTTGACCCTTTGTGTTCTGTAAAACAAAGTGGACAGAATCCGTTCTGATTGACCTCGTTAGAAAAGACAAAGAAGTAATAATATACATACCAAAAAGTTTTGATCAGTAAACACCTCAGCAAGTCGATTATCCAAATTTTGTATTTTGTCCAGCAGAACGTAATGCTCCTTCTTCCAGAGTCCTAACTGAGGTCGTTCAGACCATTTTTCAATGTTAGAGTCAGCTGACTCATCACGACTGCTGCCACCAAGTACAGAGTATTTTTTGGGAACAGGCTTAACTCCACCTTGGACTGGACCTCGGACTGGACCTCGGACTGGACTACCTTGGACTGGAACCTGGACTGGACCTTGGACTGGACCTCGGACTGGACTACCTTGGACTGGAACCTGGACTGGACTACCTTGGACTGGAACCTGGACTGGACTTCCAACTAAACCTCCATCACCATCACCATCACCATCACCATCTCCTTCTTCTTCGACAGAAGAAGGTGTACCCGCTTTGACTAAAAGCGCCAATGAGATTTTGTACATGGCTTCATGGATAGCATCAACGTTGACAATCTTGATTCCAAAAACAGGTTCGGCACAAACACCAAGATCAAAAAGTAGCTTTGGACAAAATAGGTATCTATACACCAAAACAAAGTCAAAACACCAAGAGTTCAAAACAACAACAGGCTTACCTATTCAGTGACAAAACAAACACAACACTTGGAACAATAGTACGTCCGCGCAACACCAACTCTTGCCTCAACTGATTCAAGTCAGCTCCGAGAGAGAAAACAGAGGCGCCATGTCTTTCTTGTAGCACATCAAACGTCGCTTGATTCACACTATAACTCCAATCTCCAGTAAAACAGCTGCAGTGATCCAGTCCATCAACCATACCCTGAGGACACTTGTACAACTGAGGGACAATACTAAACACTGTTTCGCCTTCCATATTATTGTCGGCATTATGTTTGGACACAGACTTGACACGTTCCTGAATAGCAATCATGGCGGCACCAGCAGGATGAATAAACCCAAATTGAGTTTCAAAGGCAACAAGAGCTTGACGGAGAGGCATTGCAGTCATGGTATTCAGAAACCTTTCACACTCAAGAATCGACTGCGACGTACTCAAGAACTTGTCGTAAATTCGAGCAAAGGACCGGTAACGGGGTTTTAACTCATGAGGAATCAATGATGTAGTGGCATTGATAAAGATTGACCCTTGAGGAACCTTGACACGGGGAAGTGGTGTTGGCGTCTATTACAAAACAGTGCGTTGGAATCTAATTTGAGCACAAGAGTAGAAACTCACTCCTGGTACTGGATCAGAAGGAGGCCCTTTGTCAATCTCGTCTGGTACATCATCTTCCTCGTCCTCCTCAATCAGTCGCTTTCCCTTTCCTTTCCTTGGTTTGGCTGCTTTTGCCTTGATAGGTTTTGTGGCTGGTTTCGACTGTTTTGCTTTCTTTGCTCCTTTTGCCTTCCCCGCGGCAGATATGAATGGAGCAGTGCCATACCCGAGATCCAGATCCGCCAGACTTTGTTCCAGTTCAAACAGATCGACTGCATCAAAGCTGTCCAGATTCAAACTTGAGGTTCCATTCAATAAATCTTCCAGTCCACCAACAGAGTCCAGGTCCGAAGCCGAATCCAGGTCCGAAGCCGAGTCATCGAAACCAAGACCTTGAAACTGATTGAGTAGTTCATAATCGATATCACCATCCTTTTTGTTGACAATTAAAACGAACCTTTGAACACCCAAGAATATTACCTCTCCGTCAGCCACAGAATCAAAGTCAGACTGAACAGACTGTGAAGACACACTATCAGCCTCAGAGTCAGACACTGTGTGCGGATCAAACAAAGATGGTTCCGGTGCAGTCAAAGCATCAAACAAATTTGAATCAGATCTGACAAAAGAAAGAGTGGGAGATACAGCAGAGGAGGCAGTGAGAGCGGCAGAGGAGGCAGCAACGACAGGAGTCTTGGGTTCCAAGAAAGGAGAGAACGTGAATCCTCTTGTTTCTGATATCGGATCTTGCTCTTGTACTTCGAGATTTGTTGGTGTAGATCCAGTGGACTCTTCGATATTTGAAGTCGTCACGGAAGTATCGTCAACACCAAGGTCGGAAACCTAAAGTAAAACGTTTAGAATATAACATAGTAATTTTGAACAAGGAACATACACTTGTAGATGATTCGCGAGAGTAACGGAATAGACGGCGGCTTTGGTGAGAATACGGGCTGACACCAGGGTTGGACGAACCATCTACAGAAGAACCACCCAAGGATGGAGTTTCATGGGATTCATCACGAAGCGGAATTGGAGGTGGTGGATCTGATTGAGCACTACGAGTTGATTGTTCGACAGATGAAGTAGTGTACAGTGTTGATGGTTCGACAGTTGAAGTAGTGGACAATGAACTTGGCTCGGTTGTTGGCTTCGCATTATTTTGGGATGGCGGACTGGACCCCGAGCTAGTCAAAAATTCCTTCGTATCACTGCGTTGAGTTCGAGAGGCACGATCTGCTCCTCCACGTACTTGAACCACAAACTTGAGAGTTGAGTCGGTTGGAATGTTGTACGCTGTTTTTGAAGGTTAGAATGAAATACATTTTCAAATTTAATACTTACAAGACAAAAGGCTCGAGTCTTCCAACTTGACCATTCCAAACACAAGAGTACAAGACAGAGCATAGATCACGTTCCGTTCTTGGTATAGAAACTCTCGAAGGTCACGAATAGTCAACATAGAAGGCATTTCGACAAACAGATGGTGGCCATCCACCAGTTCGACAAAGAAGCGTGAGAGCAAAGCCTGTTCAGGTCCAACAGTAGTTGTAGACAGATCCAACGATTCAATTTGAGCAATAGATGGTGGACACTTGTCAAGCTGTGACCATGACTTGAATAAAGCAGACATAATGGCCCTTTTCTGAGAAACACAGCTGACGCTGTCCAAGAAACCAAATACGGCCAATGCGAGCTCGGGAGACGGAATCCAATCTTGATACGACATGGAATCCAGTGAATAACCGGCCACTTGAGTGTTCAATACAGTCACTGGTTCAAGAAGCGGTGGTGGTTCTGGCAGTGGACTGTCTCCTTGAGGGACAGTAATCACTTGAGTCAAAGTGGGGTCAATAAGCTCAGCCACTTTTGATAAACCTGTTAAATAAGATATAGGTTAGGGAAAATGTTAAGGGATTGAGTCAAAGTACTTACCAAGCTGAGTGATTACATGAGGTGGAATGAAGTCAAGCAGAGTAATTGGGGGGAATGGTGGATGGCGTATAGTTGGTTTGGGGGATTTTGATAGAGTGGGTAAACTGGGTTGATACTTGAGATTGAGATGTGAATGGGTGTGCTTTCCACCCAGAAGAGAATCACTTGACAACACAACACCACCAGTGTGAGTAGTGGCAACAGGGATAGACCAAGATGGAGAAACTTGAGGATTTATATCCGCGAACCAAATCCCAGTGTGGTGGCAAACAACATTCTTGGCTGTCGCCTTGGTGGGGTCAGACTTGGTCCGCGTCTGTGACAGACGAAGAATTGGAGACACAGTATTTTGGTCAATAACTGGATTGGTCAAGACGGGATCAAGTTGGCTGAAAGTAGTTGGTAGAACGGATGACTTGGTATTCCTTGATTGACTCCATGATTGACTCTGTGGACGAGGTCCAAGCTGCACAAGAGTACTGGGATTCAGACCAAGATCTATGAGCTTGATTAAGCAACAACGAATACCAATGAACGCAATAAAAAATTACCATGGAGTAATCCAGTTGAGGGCAATCGCTTCCAACACCGGCCAGGTCGATAGAGCTGGAGACCCACAACAGAGAGACCAACAGCCAAAGTTGCAGCCTGCTTTGCTTCCAGCACAGTAGAATCATTGGAGACAAGAACAATAATGATTGATCCATTTGGCACGATCACAGAGAGATGGAACTTGTGATTGACAGACAGCGATGTAGACGGCACTAGCAACCAAGAGCAGTAGGCATACTTGACGAGGTCCAACAGCCCGCCAATCATAAAGCAACAGAAGACCAGTAGTGAGTAGAGCGGGGTAACAAGGTTCTCATAACGAGCAAGTAGCTCGGCAACCTTGATCTCGTGGACAAGTCGTTCGTAACCAGAGAGCAGCTCCACCAGTTGAGCGAGCTTCAGTTCCTTCTCCACAGACTTGAGAGACTTCTTGGCATACGACTTGTGTCGGCGATGTTCTTTCCTTGTCTGTTCGTACTCGGCAGACCCAAAGAGAGAATGATTTCTCAGCCATTTTGAGTGGAACTTGAACTGGCGACGCAAAGAACGTTGATGTTGAGCTTTCTCCCAAACGAGTAGAAAGAAGGGAAGAGGGCAGGAGATGTTCAAGGTAACCAGATTCCAGATTGACAGTGTCAGGGTAACCTATTGTGGTGGAAGGGACAAATGTTAGAATGAACAAGTTGCCAATGGATGCATTGAATACATACCTGAGTGTCAACAATGGGAAGGCAGTGTGCAAGAAGAAAGCCTCCGACGGTAGTGGGAGACCAGTGGTGAGAATTCGTGATTACGTCGACTTGAACCACAGTCATCAAGCAGTGGCAAATAAAGCCGGAAATATCGTGTAAAACATGGGATGCTTTGTGAATAGTATTGTCAGTGGTTGCGTGTTGCAGAAAGGGAACATACCTCCGACGACGACAACGTTGAATAGGAAGGAAAGAGCTGCGATGGCAGAGAAAGTGGACACGTTGAACATCTATTTAACATGATTAGCGTCAATGATATCATGATGATGAAGGAATAGGAGAGGAGAGCAAGGATTAGGTAACCTCTGTGGAGATTTCCATCCTCCTTTCACAGACAATCAAACACGAGAGTCATAGAGACATCCACGAGAAGAAGCAATAGTGTAGTTGATGGTATGGAAAATGAAATAAAAGGAAGCGGGGAAGGAGGAAAGGTTATCGGGTTGTTGAGTGGGGTAAGTGGTCTGGGCCCTTGAAGGACCAGATCATCAAGGAAGTGTCTGCGGAATGATCGCAGATAGTACAAAGCTTATAGAGCACTCATAATGAAAGTGGACCACTATACACACCTCACAGATTGGGAAGGAAGGGATGAAGGGGATAAGGGATCAACTCACTTGCTTCAGAAATTTTGAGGGTTTATTGAAAAATATTATATAATTGGGCGACGTTCTTTGGAAACATGTATCCTATCCCCGCTTTTTCAAAAACGCCCTTTCTCATTATATTACTCTAGACTATTGGGGTAGGATATACAATCCAGATTGGTCGCCTTCTGGCAAAACAGCTGGATTCGTGATGGCACGTGTAAGCCCCGTCAAGAGAGAGTGATCAAGGTGCAAGCCGCACCAAGAATCCAAGCGCGACGACTCTCTGGACACAGGAAAGTAATACAACAAACGCCCCTTGTGGCAATTCAATGGCGACTTGAGTGCCTCCTGGAGCGACGACAGGTTTTCGTGTTTGGTAGCCAAGAACTGATCGAGTCGCTCAGCAAGCAACACACCGGTCTCAGTAATCGTCTTTCCGCATTCAACAAACGCTTGTTCCAGGGACTGGCCGTTGAGAATATCAGGAGATGGCCATACGTTCTTGAATCCGTAGGATGGGTTCTTTACGATATTTCATCTTTGATTGCGAAAATAGAACGAAATAATAGTTGAAAATTAAATCAAATCAGAGCTTGGCTCCTGGTGCCTTCAGAGTAAGAATGGAATCGTAGCAAAGAGTCTATGAACAGAACGTTAGAATTCATTAAGAACTCGTTATTAGGAAACTTACGGTCAAGAAGTCTGAGTAGTCTCCACCCTTGATGGTGCTGGCCAAGAACTTTTTGGCCAATGGGTACTTGGTCTCAGCAAAGCCCTTCTCACCCAAACGGGCTTGAATGGCAGCAACTTCGCCGTCCAACAACTGGTCAATATATTCAGGGGTGATGACCTTTCCACTGGTAGTTGTGGCACGGTGACGAACCCATTGCCAGAGTTGAGAACGGGAAATCTCAGCGGTGGCAGCATCTTCCATCAAGTTGTGGATTGGAACACATCCGAGACCACGGAGCCAGGATTCCATATAGACCAAGGCAATTTCAATGTTGGTCTTGATTCCCTGCTCAGAAATCTTGACAACCATTCCCTTCAAGCTCAAGAGGTCAGCACCAGTAACGTGAACGTCTTCGCGGCGGACAAAGAGCTGGTTTGGCTGTGGCATGTGTTGGTTGAATACCTCCAACGCAATCTTGACCAAGTCTGGGTGGGCAACCCTAAAAACAACTGTGTGAGACCCTTTCCAAATTTAAATTAGAGTGCTTACCAAGTTCCATCGTGCCCAGCCTGAACTTCACGAAGCTTGTCAGCACGGACCTTAGCCATGGCGGTTTCGTTGGCCTTAGCGTTACCCTTGATTGGAATTTGGGCAGCCATTCCACCCATAGCGTGAACACCTCTCTTGTGACATGTCTTGATGAGAAGTCTCACGTAAGCATCCATGAATGGAGAAGTCATGGTAACATCTCCACGCTCTGGAAGGACAAACTTGGCGTTGTTTCTGAATCTCTTGATGAAAGAGAAGATGTAGTCCCAACGACCACAGTTGAGTCCAGAAGAGTGCTCGCGCAATTCGTAAATAATCTCCTCCATCTCGTAAGCGGCAAGGATAGTCTCAATCAAGATAGTTCCGCGGATAGTTCCTCGTGGGAGGCCAATAGAATCTTGAGCCAAGTTGAAGACATCATTCCACAATCTATGTTACTCTGTTAGGTGGCATTTCGAATGTTTGTAATGTTTCAGAACAAACCTGGCTTCCAAGTGGCTTTCCATCTTTGGCAAGTAGAAGTATGGTCCAGCACCAATTCTGATCGACTCACGGGCGTTGTGGAAGAAGTAAACGGCAAAGTCGAAGATGGAAGCAGACACTGGCTCTCCATCAACAAGGAAGTGCTTTTCCTCCATGTGCCAACCACGAGGTCTGAATGAAACGTCAGTTAGAATACACATCCGAGAAACATACCTGACGATCAAAGTCGCGACCTTTCCAGAGTTAAGCTTGTAGAACTTTCCGTTTGGAGCAACGTAGTCAATGCGACGGTGAATGGCATCACGCAAGTTGGCCTGTCCACTAATAAGGAGATTAAATTTTAGAGCCTCACGTTGTTTCAACTACACCCCCCATGTGCGTGGGGAATCTTAAGAACTCAAGACACACACCTCAAGCAGTTTTCCCAAGTTGGAGCGTTAGAATCTTCAAAATCAGCCATGAAGGTGGAGGCACCAGAGTTAAGGGCGTTAATAACCATCTTTCTGTCAACTGGACCAGTGATTTCGACTCTACGGTCCATCAAACCAGGTGCAGGCACGGCAGCCTACATTATATAGTGTCAGAGCGCGAAACCAAGAGATAGGGATGATAAAAACACGTACACGCCAGGTAGGATCATCGCGAATCCACTTAGTCTCTGGCAAAAAGTCTGGAAGCTGGCCAGCGTCAAATTGCTTTTGACGCTCGTTTCTGGCAGCCAAAAGAGTCTTGCGCTGCTTGTTGAAAGCTCTAGAAGGGTGTTCCTGGTTCAGCTTGCAAATCACGCAACTCCCCCGATGACCCAGCATCAATCGCGCAAGGGAAGGGACACTGACCTGTGCAAGTGAGCAACAAACTGCTGAACTGGTGGGCTGAGAATGTCGGCGTATTGAGGAGGGACAGCTCCAAGGATTTGAACTGCAACACGTGTTGGTCAGTGAAACGGAATAGGGCTATTGGCGCAACGGAGCTGAAGTATGTAGCTGATCCTTATTCAACAGTTTCTCTATCCTTCCAAAAGACTCGCGAAAGAGAACGGGTGATCTCGGTATCATCCAGAAGTGAACCAAGCATTCCTTTCCACATCACCCACACCCTGCAAGAGCTCCAAGAACTCATCACACTTGTCCATATGCATGCATTGCACATGTAGGGATGTCTTACCTCCGCGTGCAGCCATTTTTATGTTTTCGGGTGAGGTTTTTTGGAGTTGGGAGAATCTTTGGCGGGTGGCGAAGGAACAAGAGCCATGTGCCCACCCGACCCCTTCCGACCACATGGACGTTTGTTGCTCCGTGATTCACACCAAAACATTACAAACTCTCTTTTCTGTCTGTCTAACTAAATGGTCTTTACTTTGAAACCCAATCATGCACAACCACAAAAACAATACCCGCCGCAACAAAAAAAAGAAAAAAACAAACACAAACAAAACACATAGCAACATCAAAGAGCCAAGAATCCAGTCTTGCGTCGGAAATATTCGTCAATTCGCAGTTTCGCGTATCCCGCATAGTCAAAGTCCAGATCAGAGATTTCAGCTTGCACCAAAGCCCAGATTCCCCAGTACAAATGAGCAGCCAAAGCATATTTGTTGACTTCCGCATAGAGTTTTGTGATTTCGTCTTCAGTAACTTCTTGGTCTGGGTGCGCTGATCCGAGATATTCCCGAAGCCATTTTCGTTGGAATTCTTGGTTTGGATACAGGTCCCATTCACAATCAAATCCAGCGTGTTCGCAAAAGTGGTTTCCGATATCGAATCCTCGTGGGTTATATGATCCGTATTCGTAGTCAATGACTGATTGTGGGTGTTAAGTTTTTCGCGCCACCAAACATTCTGTTTGACTCACAGTCTACACGATCTTTCTCCGCATTGAAAATAATGTTTCCGGTCAAAAGATCGCAGTGGCTAAAAACAATTGGAGCATTCACTTTCTCCAATTCAACTTGCAGTCCAGTCAGCTATCCAAAAATTTAGAACACGTTTTTTGATTGATGTGACGCCCCACCTCTTTCTTTAGTCTATCAACAGTAATAAATGATCGGAAGCTAGCGTCTACGGCGGGGTTGCTGAATTGTTTGGGAACTGTTGTTTCCGTAATTGTTAGTTGACCAGTTTCCATTCAACGGAAAAGGATACATACTGGCGTCAACCCATTGGTGAAGAGTATTGAAGAGTTTTGGTTTAGTTGACATAATGTCCGAGGCGTCCACCTTGTGCCAGTTGGCCAAGTGTCGGGCCACAAGTGTCGACTTGTGTGGATGGCTCATATCTAAAGTGAACCGTGGTAAGAATTGAGATATCAATGTAAATGGAATCGAAAATGCACAGAGCAAGGCTACTATGGATGCAGAAGGATGTGAAACGTGGATGTTTTACCTTCTACTGAGAACGGAATACCATCTACACAAAAGAATACACGTCAGGGCAATGTACAAAAGAGAATGCATTGAAATACAATACTCACCAACATATCCATAAATGAGTCCATTCGTGAATCGTCCGTGCACTTTTGGACTCAACCCGTTCCGAGAGAGAACCATCATATTCTATGCAACGTAAAGGCAAGTCAGCCGATCGGATCACAGAAGCATTCAAGAACTCACGTTCATTTCCTGGTTACGATCAATGATTGCATCCGTTCCCTTTCCATAAGTGCGAATCAAGACAGTTTCGCCCTTGTAAGTGCATTTGACCACTAAACCCAAACGATAGTCAGTATCAAGACCTCCCCAAAAATCCGAATTAGAGAATACGAATGTGCTGATAGTTACATTTGCTGTGGCAAGGGAGGGGGGGTCATGTCAGTAATTGCTCGGAAGGGAAAGTCATTGAACTCACTTTGTGATCCCATGTGTCTGTTGAACAAGTTTCGCCTCTGACATGTCCCAGTGAGGGAACGCCCATTGGATAGCGACCGCTGAACCCTCCTGTTGTGGATGCAAGAAGGGGGGGAGAACAGGTTGCATTTGTAAGTCAACCACAGAATGCGCCACCGAATCATGCCTCCGCGACAGAGACGAATGTAGGGCACTCACCAGCAAGTGCGCATGGTCCATGGTGAAGTCCAGGGTCTTCAGGTTTTCGGTTGCTGTCATCAATGCAGGAGACATGGAAGATGGAGATTGGGGGAAGAAAAAAGAATGGTGTTGGCCGATTTGTCTGATTTTGAAACGATCTGTTTCACACATTGTTTATTCAATATTACAAATGAATCAAGAAGAGAGGAGGCGTTTTGCTGTCAAATCACTCGAGCCTCTGGGGAAGGTCTGAAACAGTGTCATTACATAACATAAAAACCAAATTACACATACAATAAGTAATTGTCCCGCATCCATTCGCGTCTCCAATATTCTCTCCTCCATTCTCTCCGATATACACGTAAAACACGAGTCCATGGTTCTCAATGATACCTGCATTACATGATATATCAGCCTCCAAACAGCAATTAGGGTGATAAGATGTGCCCAAAGATTGGGGATGACAATTTTCCGTGAAATGCCCCCCAAAATTGTCGGAAAATACCTCAAAAGTGCATGTGCCCCCCTCCTCCCCCTAAGCCTTTATCACCCACCAATAGAGAGCAGAAACAGAAAGACAAAATAAGAAGGAATGGGAGATGAATACGTACAGCAGATTGTGTTCATTGGATTCAACTGATGGCACGTACAAAACTTGATAAAGTCTCGGATATCTACACGCACTTGTGCAAACTCCTTAGGGTCACGGTTAAGAGACGGTTGCTGTGAGGGTTCCACTTGAGATGGATCTTTTGTTAAGGGTGTGATTTCAATTTGTAAGCATCGTATCAAAAAAGACAACAACTTGAAAAGGAAGCATACCGATAGCAGGGTTATCTAAATCCTCGTAGAATGTTTCTAATTTCACCATATCGTTCTCAATGAGCATGACGAATTCCCCTATTTGGATATGTCAGCAACATGTTTCACTTTCCGCTTTGACACATACCGGACATGTTTGCTTTGACAATCATATGCCCACCAACTAGTTTCATACGGTCGGCCATGCTTTTGAGGGCCACCACAGGTGGTAGAATAATATGAACCTGGTGAGACCAACAATCAGGAAGACACGGAATAGGAAAGAGAAGCATACATCAGGGTTAGGAACATTCGGTTCCTTTAATTCTTCCGTTTGTGCAGCCTGCAAGATTCGACACGGACAGTCTTGAATCAACTGAATTGGTTTCCCTGTTCGACCCTATGTCCATGAACGTATGTCAGCAAATCCTTTCCATTCTTCCACGCGTAACCAGACCTTCGTGTTGATTGTAAAACATAGAACAGGCAGATTCATCTTCTTTGTGAGCCGCATTGTGACACTTGTGCAGTTCGTTGTGCATTTGAGAGTTCGTGTGAAGTGTTCGCCATTGACTTCAAGCCAGATTTCACCCTTATTCATTGACTCGACGACATGCTCTTCAAAGATTGTATTCTGGGGTTGGAGCAAGAAATGTTTGGTATAAATATATATGCGTGTGGGATATGGGGAATGTACGTTTTCGAGTTTGGAAAAGGCTTGGAGACCAACACCATTGCTTTTGTGGACGAGGAATTGAATAAATTCGGGATGGAGACTGCCAATGTCGGTCAATAAAATGGAAAACAATTGTCAGGGGCGAGAGGGTGCTCCGTATTCACATGAAACATGAGAGTCGTTTGAGAACATATGAACTTGATGGATTGACTGAGATTTCAATGAAGTAAGAATTACCGAATGACGAATATTTTGTTTAGCTTCTCCATTGTGAGCGCCATTTCTGTGTTTGCAAGTGATGAATGAGCAAGAGCGGGCCAGGCAAGGCAAGGCAAGGGACAAGGATTGGCACAGCACTCAACTGTACAGTACGGAGCTATTGATGATCTAAATAAGCAAGTGAGTAAGTAAACACTGATGCAATAGACGTAAAGAGGAAGAGAGGGAGACCACCTTTGCTCTGAAGCGCATTGGGTTGGTGGGTTTGTTTGGGGAAGTTTTGTTGTGCCAAAAGTCGGACACAAAAGATGGATGTGACGACCAAGAGCCTCGAGATTACACTCGCACCGTCGATACTTGGACCGGAAGTAAGCAGCCACACTTATACACACTGATGCACACTGATGCACGTGGGTTAAACAAAGAAGGAGGCTAACACTTGTGGCAGGTTGCGAAGCTGAGTGCCGAAGAGCGACTTGTGCTGATTGAGGCGTTTGCGCGACGGGCGATGGCCGATGGACGCCTTCCACAAACCGAGAACGAACTTGGAAGTGGAAGCACGGGCGTTGCGAAGCTGACACCGCGACAGGCCCTGGCGCTGGATCTGCTCGCAGCAACGGCGGTCGCGGCCAATGTCGATGCAGACGCCCTCGATGCCGCGATTCCAAAAGACGCTGTGTTTGCTGCGACAGTTGCTCTTGTTTCATCGACTGTTTCGTCAACGGTTTCGGCGAGGGAGTCGTCAAAGGAGCCGTCAACCACCACCCGCCTCCTCGCCCTTCACGCTGCCCTCGTTGTGAAGCACCACTCCGCCTTCTCTCGCTCCCGATGCGTCTCTGCCGCTGCTTCAATCGCAGCTGCCCTCGAATCGAACTCGAACTCGAACTTGTCCTCAAACTTGAACGACGACGGCCCTCGACGCCGCGACCTTGCTTTGATGTTCTTTGAAACGCGCGACTTTGCGAAAGCCCTCATCCACTTCAACAAACTTAAACAGCTCAATTACGCTGTGCCAGAAAGGGATTTGCAGCGCCTTGAAACTATACACGCAATTTGTCGGAAACTGGCTGCCTCATCCTCAAATTCCACTGCCAGCGCTCCTTCAACTCCAAAACAACCCAATACGTCCGTGCCAAATACTCCTTCCTCTTCATTTGCCTCTCTTTCGTCTCCTCTTCTCTCTCTCGCTGCATTCAGAGCACGAAACGACTATGGTCCTGCATTCATCACTCTCATTCTGAATGACTGGAAAGACCGTGTCATTCCCCTTCAGTTGCGCACAAAAGTCCTACCAGACTTTTTATACCTATCGCATCCAGATTGTGCTCTCAAACTCTCGTTTCTCAATGCCCTATTTGAAGCTGTTGACTATGATCTTGCATCCACACTATCTCGAAAACAATCTGTACAATCGAATTCATCAAACTTTTCATTATCCAATTCGAAATCTGTGTCTGACTCTCAGAATACATATACGGACGATGCTGTCTTTGGTAACGTTTTTGTTTTGGGGTTCATCCTCCGTTGTATCCGTGAGCGATATTATCTACACTGGAATTTCAATCAAATATTTGTGGAGGAACTATATTTTGTCAACATAATGTTGAGAACTTGGAAAACTTGATGATTGCAAGTGCTAGTGAGAATGAGTGTAGCAAAACCCCTTCAGCGAAGTTGACACTTAAAGTCCGTCACTAATCCCCCCAACACATCAACCGTTCAAGATCACTCGACTATTCCTTACTTGGTTTCCTTTCCATCCTTCTCTAACACTACCACCATTCAATAAAACTAACTCTCGAACACTATCAACACCAAAAAATTCACAATTGACTCGAACCTATAGCTCGAATGCAAACTCATTTACCGCCGCAATTCTATGCTCTCTTGAAACAACCACCAACAGCACTCTTTGAACGGATAAACTCCCTTCTCGCACTACTCTCGAAATTCACATCTATGCTGTTGCTGTCACATCATGTCGGTGCGAATGTACGGGGAATATGTGCAAGGTTTACAGCGCGTATGTTGGTGGAGGTTGGGAATGCAGAGGCGTTGCGAGGCATAACAAAGAGTATGAGTCTTTTTTATTACTTGATATTCGTTGGGTTTTTCAGGCCTTTAATATTTATTTTAATATTGTAGGTGACTTGTTGGGAGTTGTTGATTTTGATGCGGCTCAGAGGGTTGGATGGATGAGGAATGCGGAAGGGGTTGGGTTCTCAGTGCGTTCTTTCACGGCTCCTGTTTCCGCGCCATTTGTTCCGGTATGTATTGTTAATATGTTCTTTCTCTCTCTCTCGTGCTCATACATTTCTTCTCATTCAAACAGATGGTTGTGTTGAAACGAAAATTAATGGTAAGAAACAATGCCATCTGTTTGTGTTTCTTTGAGGACCCTAATTTAAACTTAGACTTCGCTTACATTGGGAGATTTGGCAGAAGTTGGAAAGGTACGTCAAGACGAAAATATCTGAAAGGTGGTAACTGAAACTTTGTGTTTTTCAGCATTATGAAGCAGTTTCCGTCCCAATTATTATTGCTGCTGCGCAACGATTCATTGAAAAGGTGTGTGCATATATGACTCTTCTTGCGTCTGAAACATTCTGGTTCAGAATCAATTCCAAGAAGCCCATGCATTTCTGAATGCGTGTCCAAGTCAATTAAACCAAGCTGGAATCCACGTCAAGATTCTCGTTCTCATGTGTGAAGAGCTGGACGACACAAAGGATACCATGATTGCCTTTGGAGAGATTTATAACATTCTAATGACGTTTTTGGTTTCGTGTCCTCAGGTACTTTTTCTAGTTATCCACAGCTTCACTCCTCTAACCATAAATTATGCATAGATCCCAGCTGACGCTCAAACTTGTGTATGTTTGATTGCTGACATTGTTGGATGGGCTCTCTAACATACCTGTCAATAATTTAGCGGCTAGCTCTTACTGTCGCATTAAAAAGAAGTAACGACGAATCATCAACGTTTCTGGAACAGTTTGTCGTGAAAGCTGAGGAATCCTTTCAGAATCAGCTCTATAACAGTTAAGACTCAAATCTTTGTTCTATTTATTTTTCTATATCTCTAACAGTTTGTTTATAACAGATAAACCATTCGAGGCTATCAAACTTTTGGTGATTCTTGGTAAAGGTATGTGCGTTTGTTTGGGTGTTATCTGGCAGAATTTTTTTCTCCTCCGTTTTTTGGTGTCTCTTGTTGGTGGTTGCTAACCCAACGTTGCGCATTCAATAGTCTGTCGCCAGTTAGTACGAACTTATCGAGTTCTGATGAGTGGTTTAACAAGTCCTGGAGGTGTGTTTTATTGGTGTTTCATATTTTGGGGGGTATGTGATGACTCATCCACCAATCTGAAGAACTACATTCATTGGACTTGTTACATATGCTTCAAGAAGCACAAATTATGGAAGTTCGGAATTTGGCCAAAGAGTTGGTTGCTTGTTTGGCACCTGGAATGCAGGAAGCCAAGTTTGTGAAGGTGCGTTTCTCGTCTTTCAAACTGAAGGCCTGATTTATTCGAAAACGACTACAGGAAGTTCAGGCGCAACTGATTTCAATGTTGCGAGCTGCTAAAAATGAGGAGTTTATTTGGCTAGTTGGCGCGTTGGTTGGTGGATTCACAAGCGGTTTGCAACCTCCTGGAACAAGAGTATGTGAACAATTCTTGTAGAACGAAACGCTCAAACGGTTTTTTTGCTGGTTGTTTAGGTACAACTGAGGAACTTTGGACCGATTGCATATCTGGTCTGCCCCACCGAGATTGTTGCTGCAGAGGACGAGCCATGGTAAAAGTCACAACAACTCAATCTTGTATTCTGAAGCCTTAACACCGCTTGTATCAAGGAGTGGACGTATAGCATCCATCAACAAGAACCAAAACGACTTGACGCCGTTTCTAAAGATTGACGGCGGTTACCTTGTCAAGTTCCTTCTTTCTTTATACACGATTCCATCCGCGAATCCCTCACCTGCGTCCATTTTCTGTCTTGGCGATCTTTCTTTCTCGATTGGAGACTATGCGAACGCGACAAAGCAGTATTTACACGGGCTTTCTATGCAGAGTGGGCATTTCACTGATATGGTTGCGATTTTGGATCCGTATTTGGGGAATAAGGGATGGAACCAGCGACTTGGTCAGTGTTTGCAGATTACGGGGAGGTTTTTGGGGGCGGCTGTTGTGATGCAGATGGTGAAGGATAGTGTTGATGGCGTTGTGATGGTTGATTTTCAGAGTGCTTGTGTTGCATTGGACGCTGTTGTTGAAGGACTTGTTGGGGATGATCCTGGAGAAGTTGAGGGTTTACTTGTATACTTGTATGGTAAGATTGAGTCTCCTTTTGTTGTTATTACTAATGCTTTACAACTCAGATATGACACTATTGGAGTATGTTACCTGTGAGTTCTTTTCTTAAACTTTGATAAATCTAACGTATGTTATAACAGATTTGCTGAAGAGAAAGAGTAAAACAGAGTCGATGAAAGTGGCGGTTCGGTTGATTGGCCGCAGAGAATTGGGATATGGTGTTGATGATTTGGTAAAGCAGCAGTACGTTCTAAGGCTAAAGCAGCGGTTCTTAAAAGACCTCGCAGCAAAAGTTATCAACAAATAAAGGGCTATATTGCTTACATCAGCTATACGTCACTAACGTGTCCAGCAGCTCCAAGGGAGGCCAAGTGCAAGATAGGAAAGTGTGTAGATTTGTTGTCCACTCGCTGAGATACTGGATAGTCATCCTCAGTCTGCCTCGAAGTGGGATCAATCCCACCTTCGTCCAATCTCCCTTCCACCTCCTCCACCACAACATACTCTAAACGACCTTTAACAATACGCTGTTTCTTTGCCGGAGGAGGTTTGTTGTTGTTGTCACCACTTCGTCCTCCGCCTTCCCGTCTGTCTCTACCACTCCCTCCTCCTCTCCTTCCTCCATTCCCTCCACCGCTACCTCCACCCGGCCCTCCACCTCCTGGATCACCGTTGCCATCATTGTTTTCCGCACCTCCCGTCCCACCACCTCGAATGTGGTGATGGACCCGCATCAATGCAATCGCCCACGTTAGATTCTCAATGAACAGGCCACTCTTGATATCACGTGGGAGTCGGAAAGTGAGACTATCACTTGAACATAATTCACGGCCACTGCAGCGTGGATTTGAACATTTGAATGTCTTGGCCTTCCCAATACGCGAGATGCGGCCGCAGAAGCACATGATTGTCGATCCAATCTATTTCAAAAATAACAGTGTACAAGTTAAATAAAGTAACATATAGAAGAGTGTTTACCTCAGTTACAATTACCACAGCCTTGATCCTCCCAATTCTACCACTGAGTGGAAACTTTGAATCAAAGCCTTCACCCATAATAGACTTGATGTTTGCTGCAGTTGGTAGAGGACTGCCAGTAGTAAAGAATGCGCCACCATTCTGCGACTTTTTGAAGGCCATGACCGTGGTCTGTTTCCTAATGGAGGCATGGGCCGCATATGAAAGGACAGTCTTGACCCATTCTAAATTAAAAAGGAAAATAGTTATTTAGAAACAAGAAACAAGACAAATCAATAAACTTACTTGGAATCCCATCTTTTCCAGAAGTGGATTTCTTGTTGGTGGTTTTTGAGTTGAAGTCGGATGTGGCATAAGAATCAGCACTTGAATTCCATTCTGCAGCAGATCGACGAACTCGTTGAGCATACTTGTTCAGTTTATCTTGTGCATTCTTGAGCAGCCGTGAGAACATGTTGGGGTCATCTCCATCACCATTTCCATCAAGAACAACCTCAAACTTATCACGCATCTTTTTCAACTCCTTGTCGACTCTCCCTACTTCATCCACCAGATCCTCGTCATCTACAAACACATCCATATCTTGCACATTGGGTGTTGGCTTTGGAACCATTCTCGCTGATGCACGCAGATCCTTCAACCTGAACTCCAGCGCCTGTTCCGCTTCAAGCACAAGTTTTTCCAGACGCAAAGTTTCCACCAATACAGCTCCATCACCCGCAGCGTATTCAACAAGATCCAATTCAGCAGCAGCAACAAGACTCCGTAACTCCACCACTGACTCCAGTTGATCAATGGCTCTGTCTCGAAACGATTGAAGAGTGCTGATGCGTTTCTGAAGACGACAAATCACTGCTTCAAAGCCTACTCCAATCTGAACAACATGGCCTGTACTTGCCATCTGAGTTTCCACTGTCCTTCCACCTGGATCACTGCTCAACAATAAACGAGTTGTTCCAAACACTTTTCGAAAGGCAGACTGAACAGCTTCTGAAGGATTTGTGATCCAAACATCAGGACTTTGAAAAGAACCCATATGAGATTCGAATAAAGCAGTATCTTCAGCATGAACTCCACCCAATTTGTTAGAGTCATATCGAAATGATCCAAAGTTGTGTTGACGAGCATAAACAGTCATGACATCTTCCAGTTTGCGTCGGTGCTTGGCAGAACACTCATTTTGAATTCGATGTCGAAGATATTGAACCAAATGCGATGCATGTCGATAGTCTTCTCTGGCTTCGGAATTGCCAGGATTTGAAGCATATAACTTTCGAGTGTCGGCCATAGCTTTGAAGGAATCAGACAGTAACTCTTGGACTGCATTGAAGTTGACATCAGTGGTAAGACAATTAACTCCAGGAGCAGTTGTTGTTGGATAGCATCGAGGAGAACCACCATGAGAGAAGTTTGCTGTTATTTGTTTCAAGTCAGCTTCGGTCATGTGGTGACTTCGCAGAGGGAGCATTGTTTTGAAGACACCAGTTTCTCTGTCGTATGTGATACTGATGGCACCAGGACGGTAGGTCAGAAATCTATTCTTGGAAGTTGGGAAGTTGATGGTTGAGTTCCGTATCAACTGCAGCTCAATAACATTCTTGGCACTGGCTTTGATTTTGTAACCAAGTGGATGAACAACAAGCCTTTTGTTTTTGTCAGAGCCCTTTTCTAACGCCATACGCATCAAGTTCAAGTGACACAAATTGATGGACGGGAAAGTTGGTGGCCATGGAGTGTCTCCAGTGGGTGCATCACAGGAGTCAAGAAAGTATGCTTCAATGTGTGGAGCTGTTTGTTTGTTCTGATCAAAGATGGCAGATTGCAACCCCCGAACTTCAGAACCAGAAAGCTTTGGGAAAATAATGTGGCCATCAACAGAGAAATAACAACGATTTGAATGACTGAACTGCTGATGGAATGGTTTTCCTGGTTGTTTGTATTGAATTTAGATAAAAGCAGGTGAAAAGGAAAGAACCAAAGAAGCTTACTCAATTTCAGGCCAACTTTGGTCCAAGTCTTGTATCGAGCAATAGAACTTTGGACTGCTTGCTGCACAACACCATTGTTATTGAGCTGTTGACCAATTTCATTTTCCAAATAGCCATCCCTCCCAAACAACAGGTATTCATTGTTACTCAACTTGATAACATCCTCAAACAAATTTTTGAGATCATCACGGCAAAGGAGATTGATGTTGATGTAGGGAGTTGAGGGCACCAGCCGCATTTCTTTCTTCATCGACAAGCCCCACTGCACTGGCTGGATATATTGAAGAATCAAAGTCTTAAAGGAGGTGCGCAGTTGAGCAAGAGTGAGCTGGGAAGTATCCTCTGGGACTTCATCGTCTTCCTCCACTCCCTCCACAGTTTGGTTTTGATCACCTTGAGCCCCTTGAGCACCTTGAGCACCTTGAGCACCTTGAGCACCTTGAGCACGACCAACACCTCTGACTTGAACATCTTCATCTACTTCCTTGACCGGATTGATAACAAAAGACACAACAAGTGCATCCAAAAACTGCAAAAGGGCTTTGGCATAAAAGTCACCACCAACAACAGGTTTGACTCCAGTGATGATGGCTGAATGCAAATAAGGCCGATACGTATTCTGTGACTGTTTCTCACGCTCATTCCGCAATACTCTCTTGTTTTCGTCCTCAAGTGTCCACACATGTCCAGGCAAATGCATCATATACTCGTAGATGGAGCGCTCGTGCAGGCTCAGAGAATTCAAAGTTACTTGATGGTCTGTTCCGACCAGAAATCCATTCACCATGTTGAAAGGACCCGTCTCTATAATAACATTCATGGCGTCTGTGGTGGTACTTTCGACAGCAGATAACAGAACACTGGAATCATAGAACCGAGGAAACAAGTTTTGTGAAAGCCTTTGGGCAGCATCATCAAGAGTGACATCATTTTGAACAGGTCGGACCCGATAGACAACCTCCCCAACCAATTTCTTCTTTTCATCTGATTTGAAAGGAACATAATCCTCCTTGTCACTTCCTTGATTGCTGTTGTCATCATCATCGCCGTCTGCATCCTCCTTTTCCTGACTCAAGTCATGTTCCAGTTGGTTGTACAGACTCACTTTCAGCGCTGATAAATCCTTATTCAAGAATGTATCCAGATAATGTTCCCTATAAGGGATATTGAAGCCAGATTTGGGATCCAATAGTAGAGTAATGATGCTGAAACGTAACAGAGCAAGCTGGTCCTTGGAATGCTCGGTGGGATAATACCAGAACTCTCCATCTTCTGTAATAAATCCAACAGCACCATCACTCATGGCTGCAGTCCAGACTTCATGTGAATCGTTCTTATTGACAGCTCCAAGCAATATGGCCAAAACAATCATACGATCCCAGCAACTAGATTTGGACACTTTCAGACCATCAAGCTCCTTTACAATATCAAACAGTATTCTCAATGGATTTGAATTTGAAGCTGCAAAGAGATCACGAATAATGGCAAGTAGTTGGCCAGGTTGTTGGTTGGTACTTAGACGATTGTACTCAATCTCAGGGCTCTGATTTCGTTTGAAAGAGGGAGAATCCAGAAACGCCAAGATCCTCCAGTGGACTGGTTGCTGATTCAGTTCATTGGGAGGTAGATCCTCAAGTTGGATGTTCAATGCGGCAGCATGCAACTTGTTGAAGAGATTGATGGTGCCAGGAACAAGAACCCGAACAGTATCAAACGCCAAAGTAGCAAGATCTACGTAGGCTTTGAGCAATATTCTTTCTTGTTCATCCTGGACAGTTCCTGCACACAGTTTTTAACATCAAAAGTTGAATCAAAACAGAAGGAGTCAAACACACATACCATGGGCAACATATGTGTTCAAGAAGTATTGTTGGTGGTCTTTTCCGTTTAACGTCATCATCTTGCGCTCAAGAATCATATCAGCTTGAGCCGCAGTCATATCCCTAAAAGTTACTCAGTGTTAGCTGACAGTCAAGTGAAGCCAAAGGAAAACACATACGCAATATCAATCTGTTCTTTTGGTGCGTCATCAGCAAGGGTGCGGCGATTCTCAAACGCCTGTTTCAGCAACACTTCTTGTTCTTCCTTGATCCTCTTGGAAGGCATCCTGCTCAATCTGTCCTTTGTCAGTTGAAACGTTGCAGTCTTTATCACGCGTCGGGGTTGTTTCTAAGAAATTGAATTTGAGTAAACAAACACCTTTGAATCATCTCACCTCAACTTTGGCTCTGTCACTATTCATGCCTCCATTTTCACTTTCAGCCTCACTACTCCTTGTCTCAACACTTTCATCCTTTCCATCATCACTCTGAGTCTCAACACTCCCAGCAACATCATGTTTGAACAGAGGCAGAAACAAAGCCTCATATTGATTGTTGTTGGACCATTTGGAAGGAATGGCATCAAGTTGAGGAACTCGTTGAGACGGCATAACCCCAGACATGTGGGCCCCCTTGTATCCATGAGTGTGTTTGAAATTGAAGCTGGTCCCATCCAAGGCAACTACAAGTGGACGAACATTCAGGACTTTTGAATTCAATGGCTGCTCGTTGGTTTGAAGAGTGAGATTTTGAAAGGTGTGCTGTGGAAATACAAAGTCCCACGCGTCATCAGCAGAACGTTCCTGAAATCTTTGACTCAGTTGAAAGTCGAGAGTTAATGTTGCACCAATATCAACTTTTTGTTTGATATTTGGAACAGATTCTTTTAGTTGCAACCATTGTTGAACAGCTGCTCTCATGTAGATATATCCCAGTTTTGATATTGACTGAGGAGACGTCATTGGTTGAACAACACGACCATGACCAAAATGGGTTGAAATGGCAGCATTCAAGACAACATCATCAGAATCCTTCAACTTTGGGTGGCACAACAACAGTTTCTTTACGGTGGAGTTGAAATTGTTGCGGTAGATTGCGGCTTTGCTTCCAGTTACTGACACAGATACAAGAGATTCAGGCGCCTCAAGAATTGCACCAGAAACAAAGTCTTGAATCCCCATAGCAAGAGAGTAGCCCCAAACACGTCTCCGAGTATCATTCCAAGCTGGAGAAATCAGTTCGTTCCAAAGCACAGGATCATGGTCACCACCACCTGGTCTTATGAATGAACGAGAAATAAATTGAAGTTTCTGATGAGAATGTTTGCCAACTGGGAGAAGATGAGTTGTCTGGTTTCGGAAATCCCGAAGAACCACCTTGTCTCCAAACAGAATAGAATGGAGGCCCAACACTTTGACCTTGGCTGTCACAGGTTGGTTCCTGGTAGGGTTGAATGTGGTAGTTGCCAACACTTGGAACAGTGGTAGAATCTATGTGTTGAATTACTATTAGTATCTATATAACTGAGGGGATAAAGCTCACATAAGATATCTTGGAATCACTATTCTTGAAAAACACCACTCCAAGCTCCGTTGCTCCAGAGAAGCTCATGGGTTCCTTGCCAAAATCCGGTGCTTTTGAGTACGACTTGAATAAGATTGACCCTGAACACCATTCCCCACCAGTAAAGGTGGGCAAAGTCTGAACAAATTCATTCAACGTAGTCAATGCTGACTGAAACACATGGTGCATCCCATTCTTCTGGATCTTGAAGCTCCTACCAATGACTTTCTTGTTCACCATGGACAGGCCAATCAACAATATTTTGCTCAAGTCCATCAACTCTGTATAGAGTTCTGAGGAGAGTCGAAAAGAGGCAGGACTGATTGGAGCTTTATCAAAGAACAGCTGACAGGGTACAGGATGTCCTAGTTGAAACATTGAGTCTTGATTCTTACTCAAGAAATCAAACAACTCACCAAACATATCTTTCATCTCAACATCTTCATTTTGGTCCAAAACATCCACATCTCCAACATCAACATTTCCAACATCATCGACTTGAACATTGAGTCGGTGTTGGTTGTCCTGCGCGACTTGAACTCGGTGTTGATGTATTGGTGTGTTCAACAACCTTGCACTATTTGTCCAGTGGAATGTTTGGACAATAACACCAGTCACATTCTTGATGCCGCCCTTCTTGTTGTACTGTTGAATGGTACCAAACAACTCCATAGCTTCACTGTCACTCAATTTGGACCTAGTGGCTGCAGCAAAATCACTTCGGTGAGCCAAGTACGGACCATAACTTTGAGTACTGTCTTGAGTCTTCAATGTACGATAAACTCGAGTCATGTCCGTGTCGCTTGGGTCTCCATTCGTGAATGCCTGCCAAGTAGCCAGTAGTTGGCGAAGAACAATAAAGTCATGTAGTTTGAGTTCCCGATCAGTCATGGCTGTTCTTGGAGGCTTCAAAGTTTTCCCATCAGGACCTTGGATCCAAATCGGATAACTTCCCGGACGCATGGAGCGAGCAGCAGTGGCAGGGTGATTCATGGAATACACGTAACTTGATCCCATTTCAAAAGCCTGGTTGACAAGAAGAGGGTCCATAATCCCAAGCGACGTGACACAGCGAGAAGCATCAGATCCAGCAACCAGCTGTCGGTTCACAACAGTGATAGTACTTGTATCTGTAACTGGAACATCAGCATCTGCAAGATTGGGAGCAAGAGTGGCAGGAGCGGCTGGAGCAACTGGAGTGACAGGGATGACTGGAAAAGTCTGAACAGCGGGAGGAGTTGGGACAGTTGGAACTCCAGTGGCAACAGGAGGAACAAAGGTTGAGTGCGCATCAATCATATGTCGAAGCAAGTCTTGTGGGTGTCCTTGGAGTTGACAGATGGGACACGGTTCCTTTTATATGGATTAGTATAAAAATGACTTTCACGAGATTCAAGACATACCAATGATCCAGGTCCTGGTGAATCTGGGATGAGCACAGCCAGATTTTTGTTAAAGAGATTTATATCCGAATAAGAACCTCGAGATGGAAAGTGAGGTCGAGATGAATCAGGTCGATGGAAATGACGAGTAATGATATGTTGTTCAAAGGCTAACAACGTTGCAGCGTCACTTGACCCTTTGTGTTCTGTAAAACAAAGTGGACAGAATCCGTTCTGATTGACCTCGTTAGAAAAGACAAAGAAGTAATAATATACATACCAAAAAGTTTTGATCAGTAAACACCTCAGCAAGTCGATTATCCAAATTTTGTATTTTGTCCAGCAGAACGTAATGCTCCTTCTTCCAGAGTCCTAACTGAGGTCGTTCAGACCATTTTTCAATGTTAGAGTCAGCTGACTCATCACGACTGCTGCCACCAAGTACAGAGTATTTTTTGGGAACAGGCTTAACTCCACCTTGGACTGGACCTCGGACTGGACCTCGGACTGGACTACCTTGGACTGGAACCTGGACTGGACCTTGGACTGGACCTCGGACTGGACTACCTTGGACTGGAACCTGGACTGGACTACCTTGGACTGGAACCTGGACTGGACTTCCAACTAAACCTCCATCACCATCACCATCACCATCACCATCTCCTTCTTCTTCGACAGAAGAAGGTGTACCCGCTTTGACTAAAAGCGCCAATGAGATTTTGTACATGGCTTCATGGATAGCATCAACGTTGACAATCTTGATTCCAAAAACAGGTTCGGCACAAACACCAAGATCAAAAAGTAGCTTTGGACAAAATAGGTATCTATACACCAAAACAAAGTCAAAACACCAAGAGTTCAAAACAACAACAGGCTTACCTATTCAGTGACAAAACAAACACAACACTTGGAACAATAGTACGTCCGCGCAACACCAACTCTTGCCTCAACTGATTCAAGTCAGCTCCGAGAGAGAAAACAGAGGCGCCATGTCTTTCTTGTAGCACATCAAACGTCGCTTGATTCACACTATAACTCCAATCTCCAGTAAAACAGCTGCAGTGATCCAGTCCATCAACCATACCCTGAGGACACTTGTACAACTGAGGGACAATACTAAACACTGTTTCGCCTTCCATATTATTGTCGGCATTATGTTTGGACACAGACTTGACACGTTCCTGAATAGCAATCATGGCGGCACCAGCAGGATGAATAAACCCAAATTGAGTTTCAAAGGCAACAAGAGCTTGACGGAGAGGCATTGCAGTCATGGTATTCAGAAACCTTTCACACTCAAGAATCGACTGCGACGTACTCAAGAACTTGTCGTAAATTCGAGCAAAGGACCGGTAACGGGGTTTTAACTCATGAGGAATCAATGATGTAGTGGCATTGATAAAGATTGACCCTTGAGGAACCTTGACACGGGGAAGTGGTGTTGGCGTCTATTACAAAACAGTGCGTTGGAATCTAATTTGAGCACAAGAGTAGAAACTCACTCCTGGTACTGGATCAGAAGGAGGCCCTTTGTCAATCTCGTCTGGTACATCATCTTCCTCGTCCTCCTCAATCAGTCGCTTTCCCTTTCCTTTCCTTGGTTTGGCTGCTTTTGCCTTGATAGGTTTTGTGGCTGGTTTCGACTGTTTTGCTTTCTTTGCTCCTTTTGCCTTCCCCGCGGCAGATATGAATGGAGCAGTGCCATACCCGAGATCCAGATCCGCCAGACTTTGTTCCAGTTCAAACAGATCGACTGCATCAAAGCTGTCCAGATTCAAACTTGAGGTTCCATTCAATAAATCTTCCAGTCCACCAACAGAGTCCAGGTCCGAAGCCGAATCCAGGTCCGAAGCCGAGTCATCGAAACCAAGACCTTGAAACTGATTGAGTAGTTCATAATCGATATCACCATCCTTTTTGTTGACAATTAAAACGAACCTTTGAACACCCAAGAATATTACCTCTCCGTCAGCCACAGAATCAAAGTCAGACTGAACAGACTGTGAAGACACACTATCAGCCTCAGAGTCAGACACTGTGTGCGGATCAAACAAAGATGGTTCCGGTGCAGTCAAAGCATCAAACAAATTTGAATCAGATCTGACAAAAGAAAGAGTGGGAGATACAGCAGAGGAGGCAGTGAGAGCGGCAGAGGAGGCAGCAACGACAGGAGTCTTGGGTTCCAAGAAAGGAGAGAACGTGAATCCTCTTGTTTCTGATATCGGATCTTGCTCTTGTACTTCGAGATTTGTTGGTGTAGATCCAGTGGACTCTTCGATATTTGAAGTCGTCACGGAAGTATCGTCAACACCAAGGTCGGAAACCTAAAGTAAAACGTTTAGAATATAACATAGTAATTTTGAACAAGGAACATACACTTGTAGATGATTCGCGAGAGTAACGGAATAGACGGCGGCTTTGGTGAGAATACGGGCTGACACCAGGGTTGGACGAACCATCTACAGAAGAACCACCCAAGGATGGAGTTTCATGGGATTCATCACGAAGCGGAATTGGAGGTGGTGGATCTGATTGAGCACTACGAGTTGATTGTTCGACAGATGAAGTAGTGTACAGTGTTGATGGTTCGACAGTTGAAGTAGTGGACAATGAACTTGGCTCGGTTGTTGGCTTCGCATTATTTTGGGATGGCGGACTGGACCCCGAGCTAGTCAAAAATTCCTTCGTATCACTGCGTTGAGTTCGAGAGGCACGATCTGCTCCTCCACGTACTTGAACCACAAACTTGAGAGTTGAGTCGGTTGGAATGTTGTACGCTGTTTTTGAAGGTTAGAATGAAATACATTTTCAAATTTAATACTTACAAGACAAAAGGCTCGAGTCTTCCAACTTGACCATTCCAAACACAAGAGTACAAGACAGAGCATAGATCACGTTCCGTTCTTGGTATAGAAACTCTCGAAGGTCACGAATAGTCAACATAGAAGGCATTTCGACAAACAGATGGTGGCCATCCACCAGTTCGACAAAGAAGCGTGAGAGCAAAGCCTGTTCAGGTCCAACAGTAGTTGTAGACAGATCCAACGATTCAATTTGAGCAATAGATGGTGGACACTTGTCAAGCTGTGACCATGACTTGAATAAAGCAGACATAATGGCCCTTTTCTGAGAAACACAGCTGACGCTGTCCAAGAAACCAAATACGGCCAATGCGAGCTCAGGAGACGGAATCCAATCTTGATACGACATGGAATCCAGTGAATAACCGGCCACTTGAGTGTTCAATACAGTCGCTGGTTCAAGAAGTGGTGGTGGTTCTGGCAGTGGACTGTCTCCTTGAGGGACGGTGATCACTTGAGTCAAAGTGGGGTCAATAAGCTCAGCCACTTTTGATAAACCTGTTAAATAAGATATAGGTTAGGGAAAATGTTAAGGGATTGAGTCAAAGTACTTACCAAGCTGAGCGACTATAGGAGGTGGAATGAAGTCAAGCAGAGTAATTGGGGGGAATGGTGGATGGCGTATAGTTGGTTTGGGGGATTTTGATAGAGTGGGTAAACTGGGTTGATACTTGAGATTGAGATGTGAATGGGTGTGCTTTCCACCTGGAAGAGAATTACTGGATGAGGCAACACCAACAGTGTGAGTGGTGGCAACAGGGATAGACCAAGATGAAGAAACTTGAGGATTTATATCCGCGAACCAAATCCCAGTGTGGTGGCAAACAACATTCTTGGCTGTCGCCTTGGTGGGGTCAGACTTGGTCCGCGTCTGTGACAGACGAAGAATTGGAGACACAGTATTTTGGTCAATAACTGGATTGGTCAAGACGGGATCAAGTTGGCTGAAAGTAGTTGGTAGAACGGATGACTTGGTATTCCTTGATTGACTCCTTGATTGACTCTGTAGACGCGGTCCAAGCTGCACAAGAGTACTGGGATTCAGACCAAGATCTATGAGCTTGAATAAGCAACAACGAATACCAATGAACGCAATAAAAAATTACCATGGAGTAATCGAGATGAGGGCAATCGCTTCCAACACCGGCCAGGTCGATAGAGCTGGAGACCCACAACAGAGAGACCAACAGCCAAAGTTGCAGCCTGCTTTGCTTCCAGCACAGTAGAATCATTGGAGACAAGAACAATAATGATTGATCCATTTGGCACGATCACAGAGAGATGGAACTTGTGATTGACAGACAGCGATGTAGACGGCACTTGCAACCAAGAGCAGTAGGCATACTTGACGAGGTCCAACAGCCCGCCAATCATAAAGCAACAGAAGACCAGTAGTGAGTAGAGCGGGGTAACAAGGTTCTCATAACGAGCAAGTAGCTCGGCAACCTTGATCTCGTGGACAAGTCGTTCGTAACCAGAGAGCAGCTCCACCAGTTGAGCGAGCTTCAGTTCCTTCTCCACAGACTTGAGAGACTTCTTGGCATACGACTTGTGTCGGCGATGTTCTTTCCTTGTCTGTTCGTACTCGGCAGACCCAAAGAGAGAATGATTTCTCAGCCATTTTGAGTGGAACTTGAACTGGCGACGCAAAGAACGTTGATGTTGAGCTTTCTCCCAAACGAGTAGAAAGAAGGGAAGAGGGCAGGAGATGTTCAAGGTAACCAGATTCCAGATTGACAGTTTCAGGGTAACCTATTGGGGTGGAAGGGACAAATGTTAGAATGAACAAGTTGCCAATGGATGCATTGAATACATACCTGAGTGTCAACAATGGGAAGGCAGTGTGCAAGAAGAAAGCCTCCGACGGTAGTGGGAGACCAGTGGTGAGAATTCGTGATTACGTCGACTTGAACCACAGTCATCAAGCAGTGGCAAATAAAGCCGGAAATATCGTGTAAAACATGGGATGCTTTGTGAATAGTATTGTCAGTGGTTGCGTGTTGCAGAAAGGGAACATACCTCCGACGACGACAACGTTGAATAGGAAGGAAAGAGCTGCGATGGCAGAGAAAGTGGACACGTTGAACATCTATTTAACATGATTAGCGTCAATGATATCATGATGATGAAGGAATAGGAGAGGAGAGCAAGGATTAGGTAACCTCTGTGGAGATTTCCATCCTCCTTTCACAGACAATCAAACACGAGAGTCATAGAGACAGCCACGAGAAGAAGAAACAGTGTAGTTGATGGAATGGAAAAGGAAATAAAAGGAAGCGGGGAAGGAGGAAAGGTTATTGAGTTGTTGAGTGGGGTAAGTGGTCTGGGCCCGGAAGGACCAGATCATAGAGAAAGTGTCTGCGGAATGATCGCAGATAGTACAAAGTTGATAGAGCACTCATAATGAAAGTGGACCACTATACACACCTCACAGATTGGGAAGGAAGGGATGAAGGGGATAAGGGATCAACTCACTTGCTTCAGAAATTTTGAGGGTTTATTGAAGAAGGCGACGTTCTTTGGAAACATGTATCCTATCCCCGCTTTTTCAAAAACGCCCTTTCTCATTATATTACTCTAGACTATTGGGGTAGGAGAAACGATTCGATTGAGGGTTACAACAAACGACCCTTGTGGCAATTCAATGGCGACTTGAGTGCCTCCTGGAGCGACGACAAGTTTTCGTGTTTGGTAGCCAAGAACTGATCGAGTCGCTCAGCAAGCAACACACCGGTCTCAGTAATCGTCTTTCCGCATTCAACAAACGCTTGTTCCAGGGACTGGCCGTTGAGAATATCAGGAGATGGCCATACGTTCTTGAATCCGTAGGAGGGGTTCTTTGCGGTGAATTCTGGAGTCAAGTCTGGACGTTCGTAGACTTGGGCGTAGAAGGAGCCTTTGGCATCGTCTGGCACACCTTCCATTAGTTCCTTGCCGTGAGACCAGCCGAAGGAGTACTTCGAGGCAGGGTGTTCAAGGGCCTTCTTTTCGGCATCTGGGAGGGCAGCAAGGAGAGGGGCAAGGGAGAGGAGGTGCTTGCGTTGGGCGTGGTAAGGGTGGTCTGGCGGCATTCGAATGACTGGGTAAGTTGTTAAGTTTAGTTATAGGTGGTTCAGTATGAGAGCTTGTGTGTCACTGGCCAAAACAATGGCACATACCAATGATTCCCAAGGAATCGGGGGTTCCGAATGCGGACTCAATGGCAGGGAAAAGCTCGTCTGGGTTGCCAGCGTGCAGTGATTCAAGAGTAAGGGTGGAGACCATGTGGATTTTGAAGATGTTTCCAAATTATGATTCGGAACAGCCCGGGAAAGTGCCAGGAAAGTGCCACCTTTGAGCAATCTCCGATGCGGCTTCCCTCTCTCTTTTGATTATTCTTTTTCCTTAATTTATTTATTTCTTTTCTTTTCTTTGTTTTCTTGTAAAACTTCTTCGAAAATGCGGGTGCAAGCAGTTGGCAAACCATCAGAGCCACTCGGTGGCGAAGTTCTGATGGGCCTCCGCAAAGATCTTCTTCTTCATCCGGCGCCGCTCTGGATTGACGCTGGCGGATTCGGGACAGATTCATCGGACACGCGGTCGACTCGGTCGGGGCGTTCTGGTCGCTCGTCTACGATTGGGGAGGTTCGTACTCTCTCGTTATCCCGTGTCCGTGTACATACTCGTTTACTTTGTTTGTTTTGTTTTAATTGAATGTTGAATGGAGTGGAATGGATGCGTATTGTTTGGGCAGCTGCGAAGGGAATGCAAGCTGGACTGGTGGGCGCCAGGAGACTAACTGCATTCACACCCCTAATAGGACCCAGAAACACAGCGTGGAAAACGGGCTCTCAAAAGCAATCGCTACAGAGACTTTATCAACTCCGAATCGTCCGCATCGCCAATCGAAGAAGTCCCCCTTGTCTTTTCATCCTGGGAAGCGTATATCAACTGCTTCAGAGTACCCGTTTTGGAGGACTGCAGAGCTCAGATTGCATCCCAGGCGGGTCTATATGCTCAGCAACAACCTCGGTTTCGTTTGCTGGATGTTGTGCAATGGGGCCGAGACAAGTCGTATGTGTCCCATCACTCATCACCTCCAAACTTACCCACCAATGTTTCTCACAGGAAATCTGATCTTGCAAGGGCTGCTCTCGTTGAAGACGACTTTTATTCATTCCCTCTTGATATTCCCGAAGACGAGGATCCCATCACAAACCCTGCAATCAGTGTTCCACAAACTGACTACTCCTACGTTATTCTAAAATGTCGTCCCAAAGAATTGAAACCTGGAGATGTCATTCTCATCTCTGAACTCGATATATCCGACCCAGAAATCTCTGAACGCCTTTTTATGGAAAGTGGAGCGGACAGATCCTCGATCCACTTCAACTTCAACAGTCGCAACAAATCAAGTACATCAATCATATCTTCATCCAACGATATCCCTGCAAACCCATTGGTCGATAACGTCGGTGTCTTGATGGTCCTCAACGTCAAATCCAACCATTATGACAAGAAGCGCAAAAAGACTCACGAAGCCGTCGCTCATTGCACCGTCCATCATTTTCCTACTCCACATTCAGGGCCTCCACAAAAACTATACGTCTCAGAAACACTTGGAACGGTCATTCCCTTGAATCGCATCTACATGTCATTGACACGTCCAGGGCACAAACATCTTCCCACACCAAACCTCAACGCCGCGATTCTCGAAGGAAAATTTCCATACGCTCGTAAAATTGCAGACGCGTCTATCACTGGTGTCCCCGTTGGTGGTTTGAACCGATCTCAACAAAAGGCCCACGATGCTGCGTTGGCCACGTGTAAAGAATCTGGAGTCTGTTTGATTCAAGGTAAGAAGAGTATATCCGAGAGTGCTAACATAAGACTCAAAAAAAAATAAATAATGATTTTTATTAAGGACCTCCTGGAACTGGAAAGACCAAAACCGTGGCTACAATCATGTGTTCTATCCTCGAACGAATGCAAACAAAGATTCTTCAATGTGCACCGACAAACACGGCCATGTGTCAGGTCGCCTCTCGACTCGTTCAGGAACGCCGCACACAACTGGGGCCGGACAACTTTGACCCTTGTGAAGTGATTATTCTTGGACATCGTGATAAAATGATGGAACTTCTTGCGGACTCGGATCGACAGTTTTCAATGGAGCTTCGTATTGAGATGGTTGCGCGGTGTGTAGATACTTTGGTGAAAGCTTTGGAAGCTGCTTTAGTTGTAAGTCAAAACCGGAATGGAGGAGGTGGAGGAGGCGTGGGGAGAGGTGGTGCTACTGGTGGAGGGAAAGGAAAGCGGGGTGGGAAAAAGGGTGGCACAGCAGAAAGCAACCATTCTGCAACTATGGCAACACAAAAGAGTGTACAGATGGTATATGATGCCGTGAAAGTGTATTGTAAGGAGATGAAATTGCTCGTTGGTGAAAAGTTGTTGCGTTTGGATTTGCAGCTGATTCCTCCGTTTGATTCTATAACTCGATTTGTGGATATTGTGGTGGCTTTGCGTGGGCCTGACGGAGCTGGAGACAAGGGTGGAACTGGAAAGACTCCCATGGGAACCGACGTTAGAGGAGATGGGACAAAGTCGTCACAACAAACTGTATTGGAAGCCGCTGAGCGTTTGCCTCAACAAGTACGACCTTTCATTATGTTTGACAAGAATGAATGTTTGGATCAAGGTACGATGGAAAGGCGTAACGTTACTACTGGATTGCAAGGATTATTCCTTATGAAGGCTCGATCAATCTTCTCAACTCTCAATGGAACATTCAGTAACCATTTAAGAGACGAAATTGCATTCAATATTGTGATTGTCGATGAAGCCGCCCAAGCAACTGAAGCCGAAACGACTTGTATAATGCGTGAATGTGTGAAGACGGTCATTCTCGTGGGAGACCCAAAACAACTTGAGTCTACAGTCATGAGTGCTGACTGTGAAAAAGCAAAGTTCGGGCGCAGTTTGATGGAACGATTGCTCACCCTCAAACATCCTTTTTACTTGCTGGAAACTCAGTATCGTATGCATCCTCGTATTGCGCAATTCTCTTCAAAAAACTTCTATGATGGTTGGCTTATGGACAGCGACCATGTCCAAGCCTACGATCCGCCATGGTACAAAACCCCTCAATTTAGCGCAGTTCAATTCGTTGCACACACAGGAACAATGCACAGTCGTGACAATGGCGGGAGCAGCATCAACGAACTCGAAGCAAATCTAATTTGTAGACGAATTCAAAGTTTCTTGACCGCAACGTCCTCCCACTCAACCAACCTATCGATCGGTATTATCTGTCCATACAAAGCCCAAAAGCATCTCCTCGAATCTTTGATCAAAACAACGTTCCGCCCACGCCAACAGAAGCAAATCAGTGTGAATACAGTCGACGGATTTCAAGGACAAGAGCGAGACGTCATCATCCTCAGCTTGACACGCGTTGGTTACGTATCTGATTTCTTGGACGACTTGAAACGTGTCAACGTCGCCTTAACGCGTGCAAAGTTCAATCTCTGGGTCTTTGGAGACCACAAAACGTATAACAGATGTTTGGGGCAATTTGGATCCTTTGGCTGGTTTTACTCGCATTGTGAAACACTTGGCTTTGTTAAATTTGTGAATGTGTCCAAGGCGGAACAGACTCAGTATCAACAGATTCAACAAGTTGAAAGAAATGGATCTGAAAACGGGAATAGCAGTGGAGTAGAAGACGACGAAGAAGAAGAGGAAGAAGTTGTAGGAATGGCGGAGGAGGATGAAGAGGAGGAGGAAGAAGATATCGAAGATCAACAGCATGGAAAGTTTGGAATTGTTGCTGTGGAAGTGCCAATGAGGCAAGCAAAACGTTTTCAGCCTGGTGGTCGTGGTGGGCACAACCAGAAATTGATGGCTACTCTTAGTGTTGGTACGCTGGAATCAACCGAAGCCAGTTTACTCGACGCATGGGATTCTGCTTTTGATTAAAAATCAGTTTTGACAATAAATCCGAGTAACAAACTTTACTTGAAAAACAACAACATTAGAACCACATAGAAACCACAATATAGAAATGAAATAAAGCAGGGGAAAATTATAAGCTCCAAGAAGTCCCTTGACCTCTCAACAAAATCCATAAACAGTTGAAATCGACACACACACACACACACACACACACACACATTCAAAACGATCACTTCTGAGGTAAAATATTATCTGAACTAGCAGCTTCCTCTTTGGCTGGAATCCCTTTTCCTGCATTCCCAACTCTGTTTGTGAGTGAGGGGAATGACCCCATTTTCTCACTTCCCGTGCCAGACCCTGAACCAATAGCAGAAACGCCTGATTTCGGACGTTTCATCATATCCAACAGATTTAACCTCCCAATTGACGATGTTTTTGTTTCCAGTCCTGTGGTAACTCCCGCAATGTTCTTGTTGACAGGACCAGACCCAGGAGACGTGGCCGAATCAGGACTCGCAGCAGCTGATGAATCGTTGAAAGAGCTCGCAGTCACAGGGCTCGTGGCTGTTGCTTTTTTTTTTGTACAAAGAACATAAAAGATACGTCAGTCTCGTAATCCCAGACAACGCGAAACAATAAACTTAAAATAGTTGCTCACCTAAAATATCATCCAATTCAGCTTTTGGAACCCCGAGCCTCGTCGCAAGAGCCTTGACATTTTCGTTACTATTTGTAATCGCTTCCAAATTAGCACCCGCCCGAATCAGGTACTTTGACACATCAACGCGACGTAAACAGACAGATTCATGCAATGGCGTCCTAGAAAAAAACAACAACATAATATGAGTGTTCCCGTTATCAACAAATAAAGGGCTATATTGACAGTAAAATAAAGGGCTATATTGACAGTAATTTTGGCTCTCAGTAACATGTCATCTCGTAAACTTGTTGCTCTCTTTCGCCAAAGCCCTAACGTTGTTCAATAATACACCAACAATTTCTTGAAATTGGTTTTGTTGACGGTTATCCAATTTATCCTTTTCACGCAACAAAACATCCATGTTTGCAATTTCACATTCGAGTTCGTGATTCTTTTGGCCATTGACTCCCTAGGCATATCCCAATGAATATTATTATTAAAGGTCAGAATTATTTTTCTTACATCCGTTACTTGTGTCAAATCCACTTGAACACACTGAAAGACATAGGACAAGCGATCCTTATTGCGTTCATGGGTGGAATCTTCGTCACTGTATGGATGATCTGCCGGTAATTCCAGATTGATTGAGATTCTATAATCCAATTGTGTGGAGGGACTGTAGATATTCAAGTCCGCAATTCGTTTCTTTTCAATCACAGCAATGGTCTGAAGTACCAGTCAATATTCTTCGCCCCATCCTCCATGTAACAAATGAATCAAAAGCTCACATCATTCGTTTTGGTATCAATTGTAACGCGAACTTTCTCGCTTCCCGGTCGATGAGAACGGTAGAATTTGTCGAGTTCATAGCGATGCGTATATCTCACTGCCCCTTATGATCTTCTACAGCCTTGTTCAAGAATCGATTGAAGTTTCCGTGTTGGTCCTTTTACATGAGGCTTCAATATCATAGCTTTACGTACATCCAACTGCCCCTCCCCCATCAAAACAACCATCAACTCACAAATGTCATGTCTGATTTGAAACGGGCTGATCTCATGTGGTCATCACTGATCACTAAGGGGAAGTACGGATCAGTTTGTGTTCCAACAATACCATTCTGAGGTCGGGAAGAAGCGCGGCAACAGCGTCCAATTGCAAACCGTACTACACAAACATATTTTGCCGCATTCGCAGATTTCAAGCAAGTGGTACTGCGGCAGATGTCCCTTACACCAAGTCCGAACAAACAGCCAAATGCCCAAACGAAAGCCAACCCAACACGACAACGTACCAGCTTCTGTCTCAATCTGATGAATGTGAAGCCGCTGTTGCGTTCGTTTGTCGATAAGAACTCCGAGCTTTGCCTCAATCTGATGAAGAGTGCAGTTTGTGTTGGTGATGGGCGCCTCATTGCTATCGACTGCTGCAAACCTCAATATGCGGACTGTTGTTGAGTTCGGTAATGTGCCTTTGAATCCACTCGGACACGTATCGAGTGATGTCGTCCTGAGGACGGTAGCGGAACATGGACGGTTCATAGCGCTGCATTTCTAAAATTATTAAATAATCCATAAAGAAGGCAAACTTTATTACGATTGATAGCACAGATCAAAATACGATGTTTAGACAAGAGCCTCGTATGGAACTGGGGCAACAGTAACTGGAGCGTTGTTCTTGGAGGAAACGTAGTGAGCGGCACGTGGCTGGGCTGGCTGACGCTTGATGACGACAGTCTTTCCAGCAGCCTTAGCCTCGGTCAAAGCCTTGGCGTTGGCCTTAACACGGTTCAAGAAGTCCTGACGGCACTTGGAGTGCTTGATGTGCTCAACACGGATGTTGACACGCTTCTCAATGTAACGGGTTCCAACAATCTTGTTGACGATAACACCGACGGAGGACTTGGTAACGTTGTAGACGATACCGGTCTTTCCGTGGTAGAACTTGTGTGGCATACCCTTCTGGACAGCACCGTTGGCCTTGATGTCAACGATGTCTCCGACCTTGTAGTTGGTCAAGTAGGTAGACAACTTGATTGGACCCTGGGTTCTGAAGTCACGGGAGAACAAGTGACGGGTACGGGCACGGAGACCTGTGTTTCATAGATTAGCCTTCTGTCAAGTATTCCAGATTGAGGATATTTGATGCGCCGCTTCGACTATTCCTTCGTGCATTCGTTGTATGCTGCAATTCGAATGTCGATACATTTCTAGTTAGGCGATTGCTCCCAAGTCTGATTCAAGTCAGCTTTCCACATCCTTCATTTTGTCCCCATTCCCAACGGATTCCTCCATTCAAGGCATTCATATTCGAGTAATTGCGCAATTGAACGTACCAAAGGAGTGTGGCATTTTGGATTAAGGTCTGTTGATTGAAGGATGAAACAGTTAGCAACAGCTGCGAATTGAAGAAGTGGGTGAATGGAGAGCAGAGAATTCAATTCCAAGGCTCATCGTTGAGTGCTTGAAGAGGTACTGATGTAGAGTGTGTTGTGGCAGAGCTTCAGCACATGAGGCATCTGAACCACTCCATCAATCTCAGTCTCCCGATCCTTCCTACTTGGCAACAATCCAGATAAGTGTATTCACAGTGTGTTTGATGACGTCCAGAGCAGTTGATGATGTTCGATGATGGCTGTGGTGGGTGGGGATGGTGTTGAAGGAGCAGTCTGATTCACGTACGTTTCGTGAGGGCCCAAAAAATTGCACCAACTCCCTCTTCACCAAACCAATCCAAACCAACCCAAACCAACAAAGATGAAGATGCAAAAGGTCATGACCCTCCAAGGCCATCAAGGGGCCGTGAACGTTGCCGAATTCAACAAAAGCGGCGAATACGTTGCAACTGGAGGCGCAGACCGCTCTGTGAAACTATGGAACCCGCAGTCCGGCCTCTGCGTGAAGACTTACTCAGGACACGGAAAGGAAGTCCTTGGAATCGCAATGTAAATACCAAAAAAAAACACACACACTACGCACAATGTGCAATCCACATGCTCAAGATGAACTGACTCTTGGCTACATACTCGCAGTTCCCCTGACAACACGAAATTCGCATCAGTAGGGGGAGACAAGGCTGCCGTTTTATGGGACGTTGCGACAGGTCGATCTATTCGGAAATTCACGGGTCATGGTGCAAGGATTAATGATGTGGGATTCAACTTTGACGCAAGTGTGATTGTGACGGGATCTTACGACGCGACTGTTCGGTTCTGGGATTGCAGGTGAAATCATTCATCCCACCAATTCGTGCAATGGAATATGTCATGGTTACTGAGACTGTGCATCCCAGGGCGCAATCATATACCCCCATCCAAATACTCAGTGAGGCGAAAGACAGTGTTTCTTCAATCCAAGTCACAAAACAAGAAGTATTGAGTGCCTCAATTGATGGAAAACTGCGAGTCTATGATATTCGAATGGGAATGTGCAACGTCGATGATGTTGGCCGTGAGTCTTGAACTCATGATAACTCAGTGTTCTTAACCTATTTCCAGATTCCATAACATCCGCTCGTTTCTCAAACGATGAAAACTGCATTTTAGCGAGTACCTTGGATGGCGTAATCCGGCTGTTCGATAAGGAGAATGGGGAACTGTTGGCAAGGTTCGTTCAGTATGCCTTCCAAAAACGCGTTTGCTAACCGTTCGACATAACAGTTACAAAGGACACAAGAATACAGACTACAAGATTATTAGTACGTTATCGAATGATGATGCATATGTAGTCAGTGGCAGTGAAGATGGACGGATATGCTTTTGGGATCTTGTTGAGGTAAACCCCAACTATTTCTCATAGAGTAAAATCAAACGTATCTTTATAGGGAACAATGGTGAATTCAATCGCTGCACATGGAACGGGGGCGATGGGGAAGCTTGTCACATCCGTCACTTACCACCCAACTGACGACACACTAATAACGACAAGTACAGACGGATTATGTCATGTATATTCAAAATAAACAATCTTTCTTTTAATCTCGCACAGTAAAAGGAAGCCCCCCACAAACAAAAAACAAGCTGGGACTTTGCCCTTCCCAAACCGTCAACCCCATTCATCCATCATCAAACTCCCTCAATATTCTCCAATACATTCTCTGCCACGTGACTAGTAAATACAGTTCTGTCGGCAAACTTGCGTCCTGCAAGCGCCTTCAATGCTGCCACTGCAGACTCGACTGTCGTAAACTCAACGAAAATCTTTGAATATGGATGGCGATTAGAAACGCAAAAAATATGAACCACAAGATTAAAACGAACCTTTCCCACATCCGGAACTTCGGGGGCATCTGCAGATGTTGCAGGCCTTGGAATAAACACTTTCGAAATTTCACCAAACTTTCCGCACTCTTCCCGAATGTCCAAAACGATATCCTCATATTCATCGTCGTCCTTAAGCTCCGCGGCTGAAACCATGTTCAACAACATAATAACCCGAGTAGGCCCGCTGTTGTTGATTCCACCAGTTCCAAGCAACGATGTCGGGATCATTGAAGGTAAATAACCACCAGCAGGTGGAACAATTTTGTTTCCCACAGCTGCACGCTGCACAACCAACTTTTTGTCTCCCAACTCCATTCCATTCAGTCCCTCACAAGCAATATCCGTAATATCCGGGTTAACATATTCACAGAAGGCAAAACCCTGGTTGAAAATGTTAACAACACAACATAAATCAACACCTCACATACTTTCGACAACCCCGTAGCCGTGTCTTTTACAAGATTGAATGATTTGAGATCTCCAAAGGCTTTCAGCAATTCAATGACTTGCTCCTCGTTCAAGTAACTGGGTAAACCACCCACAAACAGTTTGTGCGGACTGTCTCCAACATTTGTTCCCACAACACCTAGTTATGATTCCGAAAAGTGAAACACAGTTAGGCTCTATTATTATTGTCTAGAATTACAAAAGATGGGAATACCTGGTAATGAGAAGGACGCTGCAGAAGGACCAACATAATCTTTTGGACGACGAATTTTCATTGTGCTTCCCTGGTAAGGTAAACCATCCAGAGCAAGGGCTTTCGCACATTCTTCCTCAGTACGGAACTTGGATGTACATAAGTAAGCTTCGCAGGAGTGAAATCAAAACAATACTCACGTCCAAGAAGGCATACAATTTCTCCTTATTCACTTGACAAGAGACGACAGGAGGTTCAGAAGAGGTGGCAAGGTTGAGTTGAGTAAGCGTGTCATTGAAGAAGCCAAGAAGTTCAGCCTGTCCGAAACGGTTAGCAACGCCAACACACAAAGAAACCAACAACAACACGCATACCTCATCCACATTTGGTGGAATACTTCCAACATAGAGTTTTTTCGATTGACGCGCCGCGGCAGCAGCTTGGGCAGGAGCATAGGTGGCAGCAAAGGCATCCGCCGAAAGCCCCGCATTCTGACTCAGCATCGCCATGAACGGATTGAATCCACCACTCATTGAGAAACCGGCATGCGGCTTTCCAGGGTTCGCGCCGGGCAGAGGGAAGTGGCCCGTCAGCTTCACCTGGGCCGCCGTCATGCCTTCGTAGCCAGCCGGTGCCATGTCCCAGAATGTGAGACGACGAACGCGTTCGTGGATTGGCACGATTGGTGCGCGGTCCTTGTCGCGGTCGCCCCTTTCTCTGTCCCTGTCTCTGTCACCGCCTCTGTCTCTGTCTCTGTCCCGTTCTCTGTCCCTGTCGCCACCACGGTCCCTCTCCCTCTCCCTCTCCCTGTCTCTATCGCCTCTATCACCTCTGTCGCCTCTGTCGCCCCGGTCCCTTTCTCTGTCCCTGTCCCGCTCTCTGTCTCTGTCTCTGTCTCTGTCGCGTTCGCGGTCTCTGTCACCGCGGTCGCCCCTGTCGCGTCTGTGTTCTCTGTCCCTGTCTCGTTCTCTGTCTCTGTCGCGGTCCCGGTCGCCGCGTTCACTTCGGTCAGCACCGCGTTCGCTGCGTTCGCGACTTGTGTTTCGACTGCGCTTCCGGTCTGACGGCGACCGTGATCTCGACCGGCGTTCGCGTCTCTTTTCTCGTGGGGCGGGTGCAAGTAGGTCGGCCTGCATGCGGGTGGTTTGGGTGGTGGTAGTGGGAGTTGGTGATTAAGTTTGTTTTTCACTCCCAAAACCAAGCAAGCAAGAAAAGAGAGAAACATCTTCACTCATCTTCAGAAACACACCCCTTTGTGGATATTATTCAAATAACAAACTTGGAAGAAAACCAGAAATTAAACAAAACAACACATTCAATTTACACGGACGATGTTGACTCAAGTTGGGCATATTGTCGTCCACTAGCGAACCCACGAAGCCGATGCAGGAGTCCTCCAACACTAAACACTCCTCCTTTACCTTCTGATGCACTGTTGACTTCATCGTCAAAGTTAAGGGACTCTAATATCCGTGCAGCACCACTACTTGAAACTGGATCATCCTCATGCTCACCCACAATATGTGGCTTTTGGTAGGTTCGTAGAAGCAAAGATGAGACTACGACACTAACCGATGACAACGACATGGCCATTCCGGCAAACATGGGTGGCAAGAATCGTCCCCAAGGAAGGCCGAGACCCATGGCCATTGGAACCATCATCAGGTTGCTATGTTGAATGTTGGTGAGTGAAAATTTTCGTTGAAGGGGTGGTGGGAGGGGTTGTTGGAGGAGAAAAAAATGCACCAGATCACCACCGCCAACACTGCAGAGGGAAAACACTCACTATCCAGTAGCCCACAGGAAGTTGAATCGAATACGGCGATAAATAGTCCGGCATAGGTCCAATGCAGTGACAATCTGCATCATGTCCTCTCTCATAAGTACGATACTTGCCGCCTCAATTGCAACATCAGTACCACCATACACAGCGATTCCCACATCTGCTTGTGCAATAGATGCTGAATCGTTGACACCGTCGCCGACCATTGCCACAACATCGCCATCATGTTGCATCTGCTCAACCAACGTCTTTTTGCCAGCAGGTGACACACCAGCATGCACCTCAGTAATGCCACATTGTTTGGCAATCGCAAGGGCAGTCAGTTCCTGGTCACCTGTGATCATACAGACTTCCAAACCCAACTTCCTGAGTGCCGCAACAGCATCCTTCGATTCTGGCTTCAATACGTCCGACAGAGCAAAGGTACCGCAGAATAGCCTCTCAATTCCAACCAAAACTACAGTCAAACCAGTAGCCTCCTGTTCTTGAATTGCCTGGATATCCTCCTTGGGAACAGCACAACCTTGATCCGCCAAAAACCCAGCGTTTCCAATGCAAACTCTGAACTGCACCGACATGGTATTCGAAATCACAGCCATGACTCCCTTCCCAGGAACACTCTCAAACTCGTGCAATGCAAACCCAAACGAGCTCGCCTTCACACTATCCTTACAATACCTAAACAAACTCTTCCCAATAGCATGCTCACTCGCCTCCTCCACCGTCCCAACAACCCCCAAAAACTGCGCCGGCCCCAACGAATCCACCTTCTCATTTCCAGTCTTCACCTGCCGATGCTCCATCACCCCCATCTTCCCCATCGTCAACGTCCCCGTCTTGTCAAACACAATCTTGGTAACCCGATTCGCAACACTCAACGGTCCACCGCCTTTAATCAGAATCCCAAGCTGCGCACCGACACCCGTACCAACCATCACAGCCGTCGGCGTGGCAAGCCCCAACGCACACGGACACGCAACGACAATCACACTGATTCCAAGCTTCACCGCAAGGTAAAACTTATCGCCCATGTATCCTGGTGGGACAAACGAGCTGCACAGGAAGACCATTGCCCAGAAGCAGTATGTCGCGATACCGAGTGTGATGATGGCGGGGACAAAGACGGACGCGACTTGGTCGGCAAGGTCTTGGATGGGTGCTTTGGAGGTTTGGGCGTCTGAGACGAGTTTGAGGATTTGGGAGAGGGTGGTATCTGTGCCAACGCGGGTTGCTCGCATGTGGAGCATACCGGTTCCGTTGATTGTGCCGGCGATGAGGAGGTCGCTTGGTTTCTTGTGGACGGCACGGAATTCTCCTGTTACGAGGGATTCGTCGACGCTAAAAATGGTTGATGTAGCTTTAGTGCCTATTCAAACCATTCATTAATGATGGGATGCTCACCTAGATGCACCAAACACGACAACTCCATCTGCAGCAATACGTTCACCGGGAACAATCTTGATCAAATCACCTGGCTGGATTAATTCAGAGGGAATCTTGCGCTCACTGGTTGTTGCGCCAGTTGACTTGTCCACAGTCAGCAAGACAGCATGGGAAGGAGCAAGTGACATGAGTTTAGCCAACGCATTTGAAGTTTTACCCTTTGCAAGGTTTTCTAGGTAGCGACCAAGAGCAATAAAAGTAATGAGGGACGAGCTGGTCTCGAAAAAGACTTCAGGGACTTCAGGAACGGCCAGAAGAACGCCTCGCAGCATAGTGTAAGCTGAAAAAACAAAGGCAATCGTAGTGCCAAGAGCAATGAGGACGTCCATGGTATAACTGCCGTGTTTAACAGCCTTGTAAGCAGAAGTATAAAAAGGTCGGCCGACGCCGAATTGAACTGGGATCGTCAACAGACATTGGACCAGAACGCCCAAATAGAGTCCAGGAAACAGGCGAATGTTCACAAATGACTTTGGCAAGAACATTGAAAAGCATGAAACAGGGAACGCAAACATGAATGCTTTCCAGAAAGCGTTCCGCCAATGCTGGATTTCTTTGGTGCGTTTCAGGGATTCCAGCTGAGAATTTGTACCACCGTCTTGAACATGAGCATCAAAGCCAAGGTCTTCAATTTTTTCGACAATATTGCGGACACCAATCACATTTTTGTCAAATGTAAAGTGACCAGAGTTTCCGAGAAGATTGATTGAGACAGAAATGACTCCATCCAGTTTGCTGACTTCTTGGGTGATTGTACCTGAGCAAGAGGCACAGGTCATTCCATAGATTTGAAGAGTGACGGCACCCTTCACTTCCTGTTTCAGAAGAGTAGCCCCGAAACCCATATCTTCAATGAGATCAGGCAGTTGAGATTTTTGAAGAATGGATGGATCATATTCGATTTCAGCCCGTTGGGCCAGGAGGGATACTTTGATTGACGTTATTCCCGCTACTTTTCCAACATTTGACTCAATCGTGTTTACACAAGCTGCACAAGTCATTCCCTCTATTTCCAGCAAAGCGATTTCTGAGGTAGGGACCAGAGGAGCCGGGACCAGAGCTGGGGATTCTGAGATGGTGATCGAGGCTTGTGCAAGTGGGTTTCGAGTTTGGTCAGATGACACACGTGGCGGTAGGTCACGTGGCAGTTTATCTTTTGAAGAGCGCGGAGGGTCGATGGCAGCAGCAGGAGCAGGGTCGATGAAGGGATCGTCGAAGGGATCATTGAAGGGATCGTCGTCGTTGGTGGGCACAGGTTCGTCCCAAGCGGCAAAGTCAGCAAAGTCATCGTCCAAGGCCTTGTTTTCAGCAACGAGAACAGAATCAGAGAGTAACTGGTTCGACTGGTTTGACTGGTTCAGTTGAACGAGCCGCCGTTCAGCCAGGGCCTTTGCCGCTTCTTCGTCCTTCAAGTTCTTTGCCGCCTCAAATGCGGCGGCCGTGCTTTCGACGGCCCGCATCTTCGAGTTCGAGTTCGAGTTTGAGTTTGAGACAACGTCGTCTGAGTCGCCAAGACCGTTGATGAGGTCAACGAGTGTTTCAAGGCCCAGTCCCGCCTCAACTGTAACAGCAACCATTCGTGAACCCTCGTTAATCGATACTTCTTTGATCCCCGAAACAGAGAACAGCGAGTCCTCAAGCGTGTCGGCCCAGAACTGCGTTAACAAAGAAGCTTAGCTTGCACATCCCCCCCCCACCAAACCTCCCACTCAATCAATCAAACAACCAACTGTGACTCTTACCGCATCACTGCTCTCTATCGATACATAGTACGTCGTCTCCGTCATCCCCATTCCTTTTTAAAGATTGAATCTTTGCCTTCCTGATTTGATTTCGGAGATGAACTTGCGTTTCAGCTTTGGGTCGGTGCCTGCCAACCAATCAAGTCCGTTTCTTTGCAAAATTCCCTCACACTGTCAAGGTGATGCAAAAAAAAGTCCACTTGTTTCTTCCTTTCCTTTATTCCAAATTTTAATTTATTATTCGAATTGTCTAAACCTATTCTCACTAAAACTCCACCCACTGATCTCACTCGTTACACTTCACTTCTTCATCAAAACGCGTTCAACCATCTTTAAATATCTTGTATTCCATCGCCATCCATGCTCCCGCAGATTCATAAACAGTCGATCGTGATGATGGGTTCCCCCTCAACAGAAGAAGCACTACGTCAAGCAAGCAGTTCTTCAGCTGATCGTTCAAATTCAAACGGTCCTGGAATTGCTGGGAATAATTTGAGTACCTTTAGTGCAGGAGGAGGAGGAGGAGGGGTTGGTGGCTCTGTCACACTTGTCGACCCTGCAACAGCCACCGCGATTGGTGCATCTTCTCGTGCTTTACCTCAAGTCGTGGATAAAAAGAAGGCGGGTGGAAGAACAGCGAAGTAAGCATTCTCCGACTCAAAACTCTGGACTGTGAGTTGGGCTGGAATATGAATATGGAATTAGTATAGAAGAGAAGACGGTATTTTAGGATAAGGGAATCAGAAAAGAATGAAGTAATATGAGCAAATTCGGATGAACGTTCTCCTGAAAACCCTGACCTCAATCTCACTTACTCTTCTTGCAGTTTCAATAGCGACGTGCAACAATACATGAACATTCAACATTTCGAACAACTTATGCAAACATTTCATGCTCACAAAAATGAGGACGGTAGCAGTGGTTTCGACATTGATAAAGTGGGTTGTACTGAATTCCAATCTCATTACCAACGTTATCGCTGACCATCTCCCTCACTCCCTCACACATTCAAAAATTCATTACAATGTTCAGTTTCGAGAAGTATTTGGGAAAGTTTTGGGTGGAAACCTCAGTTACGACCAAATGACAATGCTCTTTATGAAGATTGATGCAAATTCGGACGGAACAGTTGATTGGGATGAGTTTTCAACGTACATGATGGCTGGATCTATGGGCGAAACGGAACATTTGGTGAGGCTTCACACAAGAACGTTTAGAGTGTTACAAGGATTGGCTTACTTCCTTTTCAGATCAATGTGATTGACGAGAAAATACGGAAAATGATTAATGGGCCTCATAAAGATATGATCAAACGGATCGATTTTGTCCCAAAGGAAAGGAAATACGTGACAGTGAGGTAAGCCTCTCTCCGCCACTTTGATCACTCAATACATATATCGAAACTAAATACTTACTACTAAAACATACCTCAGTCGAGAAGGAATCGTTGGAATCTATGGCTTGAACTTGAAACTACAAAAAACTGTGGACACTAAAAAGTTCTTTCCGAACATGAGTTGGGTTGCAGATGCACTGTTCATGCATGACCATGCAAAGCTCGTGATTATAACAGATGATCGACAGTTGAGAGTTTATTCCTCTTGTGTGCAGTTGCTAAAAATCAGTGATTAGACTATGTATATTCGACATTCTATCCATCAAACCTCGCCTTATCGCATGCATTGCTCAACTTGAAAACAATCCGTTATGTCTGGCTTATGCACGTACGATACTATTCAAATTTCCAAAACCAATACTCATTCACTTCCAAACAGCACAATATGACGACAGTGGAGATTTGATTCTGTTCGGCGATGACGGCGGATACGTCAACGTTCTCCAAATAACTCGAAAGTTTCTCTTTGAAAACGTTTCCGACAACGACAACTTGGAACAACTTACGCCCGCAAAACTACAAAAGAAGGATAGTTTGAAGAAAAATAGCCTATCGTATTATAGGGTGATATTCTCTTCCGACTTCACCTCACTTATTATTACTGACATGTTGAATTTCAGCGTAAAATTCACAACGATTGGGTTCTTAAAGTCCATTATTACCAAGAAATGAATGGCTTTGTATCGTGCGCCTCGGAAAACACAAAATCACTTGTAATTGGTGACTTGGAACGTAAAACTGTGCGATATATCCATGTTCCAAAAGGGATCAAGTGTTTTGATGTGTGTCGACGGCCTAGTTTTCTTGTAACCGGAGGACGAGATAAGATTATGTAAGTTTTTCTGAGGCGTTTGTGTTTATATTGCTCATAATTGCGATAGTCGATTATGGAATCCTTACGTATTATCCAAACCTGCTGGAAGTTTGCATGGCCATAACACAGCAATCACGAGTCTCATTGTGAACCACGAAGAGTCTCAATTGATTAGTTTATCGGAAGACAAGGTACACTGTTTTTTCTTGCTTCGTACCCATGAAACTAAGGGTTCTGATCAAGGTCATTAAAATCTGGAACATTCGAAACCTCAATTGCATTCAAACACTTATGGATAAAGTACCGCATCGCCCTGAGAACATCATATCGGGCATATTTTTCGACTCAACGAATCGCCAGCTATTAACAGGAAGCAATAAATTGGAGACATGGCCCGTGAGTTCCTCGACTTTCACGAAAATCATCAACTTAACCTGACAACTAGCTATACAAAAACCTGAGACACACAATCGCACGAAGCCACGACGCCGGAATAGTCTCTGCAATGTTCAACGAAAATTTCCATCAAGTCGTAAGTGGATGTCAGAACGGAACTGTTTCAATCTGGGACTTGGCATCAGGAGACAAAATATTTCAGTTCCATAATGCGCATGGGGTACATGTGTGACGATACTTATCTTCTCAACTCACAAACTCCTTTTTTTTCGTCAGAAACTTGAAATCACAGCAATGTGCTTTGATACTAGTGGAAGGCGATTAGTGACTGGAAGTCGTGACGGCATTGTCAAGGTTTGTGACTTCGTGATCTTCCCTTTCCAGTTATGAGCTCAATCAATTCAACAGATGTGGAACTTCAATAATGGAATGATTCTGCGAAAAATGATGAAACCAAATACATTGGAAGCAACTGACGTGATATTCGTGGAAATGGTGAGATTGGTAGAATTTTTTTTAGCTAAGTTAACGATACAATAGGGATCCAATCATTACATCATCGCTGTTGGATGGGATAGAAAAATCACAATATTTGTGGACGATCCGGATCACTTTGAAACACACCCAGTGCGTATTTTGAATGGATCAGGATGGGGTGCACACAAAGGGTAATATAGTTTGATTCTGAGAGGCAATATTAAGCCAACGCTCTCCAGTCATGAGGACGACATTTCATCTGTTGCATTCTGTCCACCAAATATGCTTGCAACATCAAGCGTCGATGGAGTTATTGTCGTATGGAACTTGGAGTCAGGTTACATAAAGTTAACGTTGCGAGAGCCGTTTTTGGATCTCAGGAGTAAAGAAGAAAAGGTCGTAGAGAAGGTAACCCTTTTTTGAGACATCAGATGTTTTGCTAATTGTCATTTTTAGGTTCTATTTCTTCAAAATCCGGAAAAGATGACATCACGATGGCACAAAATTCCACTTATATCGTGTCATGCGGATGGTTATTTAAGGTTTTGGGATATCTATGAGGGTTGCATGGTGTATGAGGTAATGATGACAAGTTTAACTTACCTTGACTGACCCTAAACCAGATGAATTGTCAAATAACGGAAGATGAAGGATTGGGAGCTATGGCCTTAAACCCTGATAATACACTACTGATGCTGGGAGGTTCTCGGGGACACATAAGAGTACGTAACCTTCAAAATGCAAAGAAATAGCTAAACCATTGGAAAGATATTCGATCTCAAAGCGTTTACTCTCGATAACAACAAGCGAGAAGCGAAAGACTATGAGTGTCAAGTTGTGATGAAAACATTCTGGAGGGCACATATTCAAAGTATATCAAGGTAAAGGAGCCTTTGACGATAAATACGTTACTCAAACTTTGCAGCGTTAACTATGTGAATGCGCATGATGTCATTTTAACGTCGTCCAAAGACGGGACAGTTCGGGTTTGGACTTCCGATGGTGAGCATTGGAAATAGGTTTGCAATACTGATGAAACAATAAGGAACACATATTGGAATCTTTGGACAAGATGTACCCTGGATTATTGATGATCCAAGCACATATATGCCTCTTCCTGTTGATGTGAAAAAAGAGAGTGCAGCCGAGAAACAGCATAATCAGTTAATTACATCACATCGAGAGTTGCTGAAGAAAGATGTCATTGAGACATGGAAACGTGAGTCGATTTCTTGATTTTTTTCAAGGTTAAAGGGTACTAACTTTAAATAGACGGTATCTCAATTGAGTTGCAAGACGATGACTCAGCCGTTGAGAAAGGTAATTCGTTTTTGTTACTTAACACTTTACTGAATTATGAACAACAGTTGATTTAAGTAAGAAAATCAAGGATATGCGGCAAAAGGCTATACAAGTGCACATCATAAAGAAATGGCGAGGTTGGCCCAACACGATTGACACTACTTTCAGTACTAAAACCTTCTTAGAACAAGTACAACGAAGAAAAGAAGCAGAACATTGGACAATTGAACCAGAGTTGGTGCGGGTGAAAAATCAGAGAGTAAGCTCACAGTCCCATTCCAATTCCGACTAATTATTTACAAAAAGCGTTTCTTCACCTTTGATGCCGCATTAAAACCACCTAAAAGCCTACAACGTACCTCATTGAAAGTGAAACATGATGCAGTCTTCCATATGCTGACTTGTCATAGCTTGGAGGAAATCCCCGCATTCGCCATACCTGGTCCTAAACAAGGAGGAGGAAGAAAGAAACCAAACTTATAAATAAATAAATAGTAAAAAGTTGTTATACTTAATTCCCAGTAAGAGAGAAGAGGGTCTCTTCCCTTCCTCCATTTTCCAAAAACAAATCAACAAATGCTTATCAAGGTTAAGGTATGGTCCCTAACACATTATAGACCATTGCTAATGAATCCATTGCCCTCAACGCTATTCCATCAGACACTGACTGGAAAGGAGGTACGTTGCCGTGGATACCCACCCAATCCAAGCAACACCCCATCTCACCAATTGTTCTCAATAGATCGAAATCGATATCGAGCCAAACGACACTGTAACTACATAATGCGATTGCGAATGCATTACAGGGACTGATGCTGTTTGCGCTTTGTGTAGGTTGCCAGAATCAAGGACAGAGTCGAGGAGAAGGAGGGTATTCCCCCAGCCCAGCAAAGGTTTGTTCTTTTGGTTTACAGCTTCATTCATTGAATGCTGATTGATGTTTGGATAGATTGATTTTCGGTGGACGACAGATGTGAGCGCAGTTGCCGATGTGTGTTGGCTCTTCTAACTTGACCACAATTACTCTCACGTCAACCCACAGGGCCGACGAGAAGACTGCCACTGATTATGCTATTGAAGGAGGATCCGTGTTGCACTTGGTCTTGGCGTTGCGTGGAGGACTTTGAGCAGTCAGGCTGGAGGATGATACCAACAATCATTGGATAGTACATGATGTGAATAAAAACGCATTAAAGGTCTCTAAGCGCGACACAGTCTTTTGAAAGGCGTTGCTCCTCCAATCAAAGAATGAACATGCGTGTTTATTTAGTTAAAGGAGAGTTATTTTTCAATATCGCCAAATAGGTAGGGAAATTAGATAGTTTCGATTTAATCTCTTGTGGGAGAGACTTGTCTATTTTATATCTATAAGGTGGGGGGGAATTAGGGTGATTACAACGAAACAAACAGGACTAACCTAATCTCATCCTTACTCCCACTAGCAACGTCAATCCAAACTAAATTATGATCCCGCGCATCAACAATCATGTGAATCCCATCATTAAATAACATAACAAAGCGTCCATCACTGTCCCTAGAACACCATCCCACATTTTCCAAAAAGACGGGCTTTCGCACTGTAAACGTTGCACCATTTGTTCCATTACTACCACCAGTCCGCCCTTGATTCGCAACAGAAGACGCAGCAGTACCTGGCGTAGCCACCACCTGCTTCTGTGGCGTATTTGCTGAAACAGTGGGACCCGTATTCCCCAAAATATCATCGGTCGAACCAACCAATGATCGTGACGAAGGTCCATGCATCCGCGATAAGCTAGCAACAGTCGTGGTGGCATACCTGGATTCAGGCGTAAACAACGTCGAAGCACCTCCAGTAGTCACCACAGACGCACCACCAACCCCTCCCGTAGTCCTCCTTTGCCCCGTATTCCCAAGCTCCCTAATTCTCCCACTCGAGGCAACTCCTCCCCCAGCCGTACTCCCAGCCGCAGAATAACCAGCCCCAACTCCAACAGACGATGCAGGAACATGAACGCTCGGCACAGGACTAACGCCTTTACTCGATACCCGGGTATACCCTCCTCCCACTCCTCCTCCGCCACCCGCACCACCATCTACAGCCCCAGTATTCGAGCTCTTCAATATCAACGGATAACTCTCCCCGCTAGTATTCCGTTCAATGTCCAAACACTGTCTCAAACACTCCTGCACATGTCGAAACACTTGCGCCAATTCAGCAGGAATATCCAACACGGTACGTCCCGAGTTCATATCAAACTCATGCACAGTTTCAGCTTCCTCACCACCACCACTACCTCCTCCACCGCCTCTACTACCTTCACCATTTGGTATCCGAAACACAACCTTCCCAGCCTTCGAATTATGCATCACTTTTATGCCATTGTAGAAATGCATTTCAAAATCGGGTTGTGGCGAGTTTTCCATCAGAATACATTTTGCTTGTGGTGAATAGAAAATGATTTTGGGCGTTTTCCGACGAACGTGGTCAACAACTTTTGATGCGTATGCATGGATTTTGGAGAGAGTAGGAGACAGTGCTGAAGACGATGCGTTGAATGTTTGGTGTGGGGATTGGAGCAGTTGAGTGGATGTTTCAGGAACAGGTGTTCGTTGAGTTTGGGGTGTTCGTTCACAAAGATGTATCTGGATAATTATGTGAGATGAACTGGGAAATGCATCAAGTTAGGATGTACAAAACTTACTAATGTTGAATCCCCTGAAATAAGAATGAGATTTTTCAAGTTGAAATCCACAAAGATGTAACCATCCGCTAAAATACATATAATTCCTTGTTTTGATTTCCGTTGCGTTGGTTTAAGTCGCAATGTCGAGAATGTATTAATTTCTGATGGAGGAAGCGGTTGCTGTTCCTGGTGTATTTGACGGTCTTGAGGTGTGGACCCTGACGGTGGAAGTCCGTTACGAATATTTTTAGATCCAGATTGCACTCCAGCGGAGTTGTTCTGGGTTGGGTATCTTTGTTGCTGTTGTGGAATGACTTGTTGAAGCGATTCTACATGATTGGATATCTTCCCAGCAGGGCTGGGAGTTTTATGTACATGTTGCTGGTCATGACTTGCCGGCTGATGATATTGTTCATGTTGACGTGTTTCTGTTGAATTTGAAACTGGCCGTTCTGGTTTCAATGCAAGCCGTGGAAATGAAAACCATCTATGAGACAAGATATCTCTCAAAGTAAGTCGTTTTTTGGGATCCTGTACAAACTTTAAGTAAAGGACGGGCACAAAAAATTACCACACCTTCATTAACAGCCGTCCAATAAGATCCCTGGCTTCATTCGAAATAGAATCAGGGAGGTAGTATTCCACTCGCGAAACTTTGTCCAGTGTACTTTTCACAGCCTGACTCTGTTTGCTGGTTGTCAGACAACTTACGTTGATATTCAATGGAGGAACTTACATCAAATGGAGGTTTTCCTGTCAATATTGTGACAAGCATACACCCAAGCGACCATAAATCTGAGGAGAGACCATAAGGTTGTCGGGAAACAATTTCGCTAAGAAGGGTTAGAATAAAACGAGTAAGCAAGCAAGAAAGAAAAACTCACGGTGAAATGTAGTTTGGTGTTCCGCACATTGTTTTCTGCTCACCTTCCGGATTGTTTAGTTTGACTGCTAGCCCAAAGTCTGCTATTTTCTGAATGAAAACATGTTAGAACCATATCTCTCAATTGGTCCATGGTCAAGAACTCGAAGGTTTTGAACCAGTTAAACTCAAAAAAAGGAATATTTGCACTCACCACATGGTAATCCCGTGTGATCAAAACATTTGCCAGTTTCAGATCTCGATGAATAATGCCATTTGAATGTAGATACAGAACGCCTTTTACAATCTCTTCCATGACACCTCTGGCTTCTGCTTCCGACAAATAGGGACCATTTTGACGTCGTTGTATATATCTGTAGAGTTCCCCATTGGTACAGAGTTCCGTGACAAGGTAGACGTGTGTGTGAGATTGAAAATGGGTGTAAAGGTGAAGGATAGAGGGATGCGACAGGGTTGAATGAATTTGAAGTTCCGTAGCGACGCGTTCTGAGAGATTCGACTGATTCATGACGGCTTTGTCAATCTGACATTTGATATAGTGTTAGAATGTGTGTGGTGCAAAGCGAGAAGAGACATACGATTTTGATTGCAACTTCATGGCCATATGAGGCAGGGTGTTTGCTGACGGCCTGATGGACGATAGCGAAGCCACCGCGTCCGATAATAGAGCCAAGTTCGTAGTCCTAGTTGAATTGATAGGATTGATGGGATTGAGGGGGGATTTACTTGTTAGGACCAGATTGAGTTCGGACAGAATCAAACACATACTTCAATACGCGTTGAAAAGCGCGGGTCACCAGGCGGCGTGCTCCTGGCTAGTGCCTGTGTTGAGCTTGATGCTGAAGGAGCGAGAGCCATGGCGTTCAACTGATTCGCAAGGGCCGGAGTTGAGGCAGAAGAGTGGGTGCGACCATCGAATCGAAGACGGTCTCGTTCTCGTTCTCGTTCTCGTTCTCTGTCTCTATCGCGTGTTTGTGCGAGCATGCTGAGACGAGATGCGTGGACACTGCTTCTGCTGGTAATGGTGTTGGTGTTGGTGTTTGTTGCTGGTGCTGGTGTTGGTGGGCGGGTTCTCTTCTTCCTTCCTTTTGTTTGTTCCTGCAAAGTCTCCAACACTACTCTCGTTCCTCACCCACCACCCACCCAAATCGCTATGGCTTCAACATTCATACGAGCCTCGCAAACCCTGTACGTGCGTAATGTGTGCGAAAAGGCTTCAAAGAAGGGTGAGTCTTGTTTTACTTGCACATCAGCACCCATCTGACTCAACATTGCCCCTCTGCCATCCATCAATCAGAACTTAAGATCTCGCTGTACCACCTGTTCTCGCAGCACGGTGCCGTCATTGATGTGGTTGTCATGAAGACGGAGAAGATGCGTGGCCAGGCGTTTGTTGTCTTTAGAGACGTGACTGGTGCAACGGCTGCCCTTCGTGCCCTGCAAGGCTTTCCCTTCTTTGAGAGACCGCTCGTGAGTCTTTGTTGCTTCGCTACTCCTGGAAATATGTGTCGTTTGTTAACCTCTTCCTGCTGGGCTTCTCTTCGACTTGCTTTCTCTCCGCATTGAATAGAAAATCGAATATGCCCAGTCAAAGTCGAATGCAGTTGCGTTATTAGAAGGAAAGGTGGCACCTAGGAAAGAGAAGACAGGTGCAGCTGTTGCTGCTGGCCCAACGACGAACGGAACTGCGGAGTCTTCAAACAAACGGGCCCGTGAGGATGACAATGAAGATGCTCCAAGCAATAAACGTGCAACTATCGTGGAAGAAGATGATGAAGATGATGATGTGGACATGGAGCAAGATGACGATGATGATGGTTGGTTTGTTGCTCTCACAATCTGCTGTTTATTATGTCTCCCACCCCACTTCCTCTCCTTCTCTGCCCCATTCATGTTCTAATTTCTTGAATTTTATAGAAGACGATGTACCACCAGCCAACCCACCTTCCAAAATCCTTTACCTTACATCCCTGCCTTCCCAAATTACTGCCGACGGCCCAGAAGCTCTTACAACCCTCTTCAAAGATTACAAAGGCTTCAAAGAAGTTCGGTTGGTTCCTGGAAAGCCTGACTTGGCTTTTGTTGAGTATGGAACTGTGGATCAGGCCGTAGAGGCAAGAAAGAGGCTGGATGGTTTTAGTATTATGCAAGGGAAGGTGTTGAAGATTCAATACTCCAAAGTTTAATTATTTGGGTACCGGTATTCCCAGGAAAGGGAAGCATTCGGGAGATTAAAGGAATATTGTGAATACACTGAAAGCTACATTCGCTTTCAATACGACAGACAGACGTTCAATAGTTGTTTTATTCTGTTTTCGTATGCACAGGCGTTTCCCTCAACACATTTCATGCTCTCAGACCCCATCAGTTATCAATGGACAATCTACTTCTGTTCATTCTCTTTGCAGTCTTTGCATTCGTACTTGTACGTCCACCATTCGCTGGCAAACCAGCCTTATGTCTCAAACCCTTGAAAGCACCAATCTGTACCAGCTTTCCAATGTTATCCGCAACCTGCTTCTTGAGCTCAGTTTCAATCGTCATACCGTTAAGGAGCGTTGAAAGCTGAGTGACTTTGTCTTCGGGAAGGTCCTTGAGTCGGCATTGTGGGTGAATGAGGAGTTGGTTGCAGAGCCGAATTCCGGTTTGACGTCCAACGCCGTGGATGGATGTCAATGCGATGGATACGATCTTGTTGTCGGGGATGTTGACTCCCAAGAAGAACATGGTTTGTGTTTTTTGGTGTTGGTTGGGAAAAAACGAAGGAAGAAGAATAGAACTTCTTTCTTCCCAATCTTCTATTTTCCATGCATTTTCTCTTCATTCCATCGGGTTGAATTCAGATATGTCCAGAGACTTGGATTCCCCATACAGTATCAGCTCTGCAAGTGCCAGACCTGTAGAGGGGCCATTCATAATCCCCCATACCGAATTCGCAGTACCAATGTATAGATTGTCATAAGGAGCGACTCTCCCAATCATGGGTCCTCCATACGATGAAGGCAAAAAACAAGCTTGTTTCGCCAACACCTCGGCACCATCCAACGTTGAAGGACAAATCTTTTTGGACAAGTCAACAAGATGATTCGTGATATTTTCCAGAGGTTTGACTTGCCCTGGCAACGCAGGAAGAGGTTCTGTGTACATTCCCCCTCCACCGCACATATACACTGTCCCGTCACTCCGAGGATATACTTCAGGACCCTCCATCTTTCCAACTTCCGTAAACAGACACTCGGCTGGAATCGGGGCCACTGATTCATCAGGCTTCAACACAATCGAATGGCCACACTGAGAATCAACGCGTCGAATACCAAGCCCCCATTTTTCACGCGCAATCGTTTCACTCCACGGTCCCAACGCAATCACAACCTCGGAAGCGGTAATGTTCTCACATCCGTTGCCTTCCAACTCGACAGAAACCCCGGACACGTTATCTCCCTCGCGCAACAGATCAATCACACGAGCATGCACCAGCCGTGCCCCCGACAGCTCAAACAGCGCTTCGCAAAAGAGGCGCGGGTGGACTTGAGCTGTATTGTGCGGACTTCCAATAAGCTCCTTTGATTTTGCTGCAGCCGTCCAGTCCTGCTCCTCCTTCGAGACAGTCGAGGCAGTCTTTGGTTGTTGTTTGGAGAGAGGGATGTGGACTGAATAGGTGCTGACTTCGCGGTAGAGCCATCGGGTGTGGCCGTTGTATTTTGTGGCGAGGTCTTTGTGGAGTTCAAACGAGTTGCGGGAGAGTTCTGATTGAGGCCAGTCGCGGGCAAAGAAGCCGCCGGCTTTTCCGGATGCGCATGCGGCGATTGTTCCTTCTGAATCGACGATTGTGATGGAAAAGGTGGGACCGCCTAGTTGCCGAAGGTAATAGGCAGTGCAGACACCTGTAGTTTTGATAAGAATCTATTTGTCGTCGTCAGAATCATACCAGATATTCCGCCTCCCAGGATGAGTATGTGTTTCTGTTTTTCCATCTCCTTTCCCCGCTAAATACATAAAAAAAAAAAAAAAACAGTCTATTCCTCAAGACTAACGGAAAGAAATTAAACAGAACTTAAAGCTGGGACTCTACAATTCCTTTGGGAAACCATCCTCCTTGAACAAAGAGACCTCTCTTCCGTTAGAACCAGTACCCAAGATTCTTGGACCATCACCAATGGTAGTGTAAATAATTCTCTTCAAGCCACCCTTCTCTTCAAAGTGCTTGACGCCCTTCAACACTTCAGTCTCCAAGTCCTTCTCGGCCTTGACCTTGTCAGCAGGAGCGTGCACAAACTGCTTGGCCATACCGTAGTATTCATCGGAAGCAGCTCCAGCAGCAACATTGTGAGGGAAGAAAGCATTGACAAGTCGCAAGACTTCGGCAACATCATCCTTCAAGAGGTACAAGACAGCATTCGGTCCCGCATCAAAAGTGTACGCAACAGTGTACTTTCTTCCGTTTTCTTTGCTCTTGACTTCATTGTACTTGGTGATCAATGAAATGACACGGTGGGAAACGTGGTTGAGGTAAAAGATGGGAGGGAAGGTGTCCAAACAGACAGCGTGGAACTGGTTGCTGTCACGCATGGTGATTTCCGCAAACGAGTCAAAGTCGCGAGCTTGGATCGCTTTTTCGATGGATTGCATGCGCTCTGGGACGACGGCAGAGATACGGTGCTGGAGGAGAGGAGACGTCTCGACGGTGGTTTGCATACCGGCAGTTGAAGGCATTTCCTTTTGAGTTGCACTGGCAACAAGGATCAAGGCGCACATTTCGGGCCAGTGAGTCTCGGAAGCGACTTGACGAGCAACAGAGTCAGATCCTGTTACCATATTGTTAGTCAATGTTGTTTCCAACCAACAGAAACGGAGAATGCAGTTTTCATTGAGAAGCTAGAACTAGCTGATAGCAAGACTAGCAGGGTGTCGTATTTCGATTTTTTGGATTATAGGGGGCATCGTACCATCTGGTTTTGAGCCCATATCCCAAGCAACGAAACCACCAAAGAGGGAGCGACAAGCAGAGCCTGAGCCAAGACGAGCCAATGCAGAAACCTGAGGACGAGGCAAGTTAAGCTGAAGGGCAGCGTCGATGGCAACGGCAAGACAGGCAAGACCAGAGGCCGATGAAGCCAAACCAGCAGCCGTTGGGAAGTTGTTGATGGAGGCCATGTGGAGGGCCTTGTTTGCAAGCGACGGCAGGGACGAGTCCTTTGCCTCCAGATCGGCACTAGTCGGTTAACGCATTGTCAGTAAAGTGGTTGCTGTCAAAGTGTCACAGTCAAAGTGTCAAGCAAACCAACTCACCGCAGCTTACGCATTGTCGCAACCAAGTTACGCACGCGGCCCGTGATCTTCTCCTCCTTTCCGTTGAGCCACAGTCGCGCATCCTCGGACTCCGAATCGGCAATCACGCGCACGGAGGTCTTTGACTGGAGCTGGTCCTGGTCGAGTGTCAGGGACAGCGACGAGTTGGTTGGAAGCATCAGCGCCTCCGATCGCTTGCCCCAGTACTTGATCACAGCGATGTTGACTGGCGCCGAGGCTGTGGCTTCGGCGGTGTCGGTGCGCGCCTTCTTGGTCTTCTGCTGGACGGTCATTTGTGTGGCCTTTTTTCACTCAACGTCCGAATCAGGCCATTGAAGGAAATGGGAATTGGGAGACAATCCATTTACTTAGTATAGAGTCGAATACATTATTGTAGTCTATCTGTCTATTGTGGTATAAACTATAAGCTCATAATCGAATTTAATCTGAGGGGAATCATGCCTCATAAGAAAAGATTTCTTCACTGTTCTATTTGCCAATAATAGATTTCATTATTTATTGAATCTCAGATGCCGCTACTCCTCCCAAGGTCACATGCTTTCATTTCGGAGATGGGTCGGGGACAAAAAAGGATGCAAAATGATTCACTCACCCCCATCTGTTTGTCATACCAAGTAATCAAAACCAAATCCAAAGATCCCTATTTGATCACAGCAAATTGATTCTTGAAATTGATATGATTGCCTCGTTCGCTCTTGCCCTTGCTGTTGTCGCTGGAGTGAATGCTCAATGCACCAATCCAAGAATCCGGTCCGAATGGGGCCAGCTAACTGCTGACCAGAAAGCTTTGTGTAAGTTTGTTTTGGGCACAAGCGAAGGAGAAGGTTAATGTGGTGTTTCAGATGTTCAGGCAAACGTCGCCTTGGCCAACCGGCCAGCAAGTGGCCAATATGCTGATCCATCGAAGATGGGCTGGTAACTACCGTCCTGCTTAATATTCCTCCACCAAGTTTCTTACTCATCAAATAGGCATGACTTTGTCCAAACTCACTCGCACCAAGCGTACTGGGCACACGGTACTATTTGTTTTCGCTTAGTATTGTTTTTGATTCTGAAACATTACAGGTAACGCCCAGTTTTATCCATACCATCGAGCCATGGTTTGGCAGTTTGAGAATGCATTGATTTCAACTGGTATTTGGCCTTCCAACATGGGAGTACCGTACTTTGATTGGTCTGCAATGTCGCAGGTACGTTCATGACTCATCAGGAATACACCTAACCTCCAACATCACAAAAAGAACTGGTGGACCTCGGATATCTTCACTGACCAATACTTTGGAGCAATTTCAGGCAACGATCCAGATTATTGCATCTTGACCGGTGCCTTTGCCAAGGGAAAATACAATGTTGCTCCGGACTATGACAATCACCGTGTCGTTACAGGCGACCAAACCTGTGCCCGTCGAGATGCCTCAAAGAAACCACTTACTGACGCTATCACTATTACTCAAAGTTTGGGTGCGTCTTCATTTGTCGAATTTACACGTCAAGCACCAGGTGTCTATTACGATTCGACCAACTACCATGCCGACGGTCACGGTGTTTTTGGTGGCGCGAACGGAGATATGGCTAATCCAAGTGTCAGTCCAAATGATCCAGTGTTTTGGTTGCACCATGGTCTCGTTGACAAATATTGGTGGCGTTGGCAGCAATTGTGTCCCGCTTTTCGCCAGGACACTCCTTCGGCTTATGGTGGTAACCTCATGCGTGCTGATGATCCGATGGGAGGTGGAACTACAAATGCTGCCTCTAACCAGTATGTTGAGTCGTGGCCTTTCCTCGTTTCACAATTGTTGGATACACAAGGTGGAACTCTGTGTTACACTTATACTCAATCCGGTGGCGACTTGCAACCTCCTGCTGTCAATTGCCCAGCTGCTGCAACAAACAACAATACAATGATTCCTCCTGCGCCGGCTACTGTTAACACACTTGATGACACGTGGTTGAAAATGTTGTTCAACAGTTTAATTACTCCAAAGTTGATGAAAAATTGGAACCAACCAAACAATTTTGGTGGACCTGTGACAACAAGTGGATCTAATGTTGTTCAACCTGCAGTTGTTATTGGACGTGATGTCGTGAATGCAACAGTTAATCATAACGATACCACACATTCATCCACATTGGATGTAAACGCTACTGCGACTGCTTCAATGCAAGCAAAGTCTACTATTCCAAATTCTTCACTGAACAAGAATTCAACCTCGACTGTGTTTTTGTCTTCAAACTCAACTTTGGCTTCAACCTCCACGTACTCCGCGACACCAAGTACCACCTCTATTCCACAAAACTCAACCGTCGTTGAGGAAAAGAATAACGAATATCTCGAAAAGGTTCATTCCAATGGAACAGTCTCCATTTCTTACACGCAGGCGGACCATGAAATCCAAGTCTCAGCAGGACACAAAATTGTAAACGTCTATCATGGTTATGTGGACACAATTGGACCCGACGGTACTCCAAAGCGCTTCTTCCCCCCGGTTCCAGCTGTGGAATACGTTGCCAACCCTGATGCTCCCACTGGTGTGGAGGTTGGTGCTCACCCGTGCTATTTGGCAGTTCCAGATTTGATGCCTCGCCATCACGTTGAGAAAATGGGTATGGATTGGCAAAGTTTCCTCAATGCGCATTTGAAGGAGAAGATGCGTATCGATGAGTACAATGCTGCCAATTGTACCGGTGAGGTCAGTCCATCCTCCCTGCTGAACTGGCTTTGATTTCCATTTGCATTCTTGTCTGTTTTATTTGCCTTTTCCCGTTTCTCTCGTTTCTTTTGTTGATCAAAATGAAGTTTTATTTTTAGATTTTTTTTGTTGGGCTTGCAACTGGGGTTCAACGGCTCAAACGAAATGAAAAACAGATTTGAACACAAAAGATGATTGCTATCTTGGTCGCTGTTCTGGTCGCTTTTGTCGATGCAGCTTGCACCAATCCTCGAATCCGTTCTGAATGGGGTCAGCTCACTGCAGAACAGAAGGCCACCTGTGAGTAATCATTGACGTTGATTGACGACTTCTTATAGCGGTTTTATAGATGTTAGAGCCGTTCAAGTATTGAGAGACAGGCCAGCAAGTGGTCAATACTCTGATCCAAGTAGAATGGGATGGCATGACTTTACAATTACGTGAGTCACAGATTGATTGGAAGTTGTTGTTATTGATTGCCTCATCAATAATTAAAAGGCACTCACGAGAAGCTTTTTGGTCTCATGGTAGCGTATAGTGTCTATTTTAAGTATGTATTCACAACAGCATTTCAGGAAACGCTCAATTCTATCCATACCATCGAGCAATGCTTTGGCAGTATGAGAATGCATTGATTTCAACAGGCATTTGGCCTTCGAATATGGGAGTACCATACTTTGATTGGTCGGCTATGTCGCAGGTATGAGTATGATAATTCGAGAATATTCTTCACACAAAATCATGAACAGAACTGGTGGACTTCGGATATCTTCACTGACCAATACTTTGGAGCTATCTCAAGCAATGATCCAAACACCTGTGTCTTGACTGGAGCGTTTGCGAAAGGAAAGTATTCCGTTGCTGCTGATGCTGATGGCCATCGAATTGTTACGGGTGATCAAACCTGTCTCCGCAGAAATGCTCAACAATCCGCTTTGCCTGATGCGACTTCGATTGTTCGAGGATTGGCTGCAAGATCTTTCGAAGAGTTTCATGGCCACAACTTGGATGAATCCAATTTTCACGCGAGCGGACATGGGACACTTGGAGGTGTTGGTTCCGATTTGGGGAATCCAAGTGTCAGTCCAAACGATCCAGTCTTTTATTTTCACCATGGGTTCGTAGACAAGTTTTACTGGAAATGGCAGAATCAATGTGAATTCTTCAAACACGATTATCAAGGCAGACTCGCTCGTGCCGACGATCCTGTCGGAAATGGTACCATTTACGTCAGCAAAGAGCTTTTCGTCAATTCATGGCCGTTTCAAGTCAAACAGTTGTTGGATACTCAAGGCGATACGCTGTGTTATACCTATTCTCAATCTGGTGGCGACTTGCAAACTCCCAGGGTCGATTGCCCAGCGTTTAACCCGGATGAGACAAAGACGGATAGCAGCCAAACATCTTCTACTGCTAGTACTAGCGCCACTGGACTTCCAACGGGTGCTGATGATTTTTGGGTGACTAAGATGCTTATTTCCCTGGTTGCGCGCAAGCCCATTTCATTCAAGCCAAGCAATAATGTGTCGGCCGCCATTATGCCAATTCAAGAGAATGTCGTTCATTTTAGAAGGGAGAATGAAATTCCAGTGGATGGAACTGCTGCTGGTTACGTGGAGACACCTTTGCCATCAAAGTCTGAAACTACGAAATTACAGTCAACAATCTCAGCTTCAGCCATCACTCCTTCAGTCTCGTCTATAATTCAGCAATATAATGAAACGTCTTCTACCAATGCTACCTCAACCAAGACTACCATCACCACCAACGCTACTCTTACCACCAATTCCACCGCTGCCACCACTGTCCCTGATGAGAGCAATAACAAAACGGAGAATTTCATCAATACTGTCTCTTCAACTGCCTCGATTCAACAGGCTTCTGCCACAACCACCTACCCAACAACGAACACAACCATGCACGATCATACAAATTTGAACACCACCATTCCGAAAACTTATAACGAAACAAAGGCTGCCGATAATACCACTATCATCAGTTTTTCATTCAAAAACTCAAGCATTGAAGTTCCTTCTGGTTATGACGTCGTTGAAGTGTACACCAACTCCGTTACAGCAGTAGATCAGACAGGAACCCCGAAACGCTTCTTTCAACCCATGCCTGTTGTTGAATATGTGCCTAACCCGGATGCTCCCAGGAACGTGGAAGTTGGAAGCGATCCGTGCTTCTTGGCTTATCCAGAACAATTATCGTGTAGCTACATTGAGGCGATGGGAATGTCATGCGACATGTATTTGAATTCTTATAACAAGGGTAAAATGGCCATTGACGCGTTTAATGCCGACGGTTGTAAAACAATGAGTAGTCCATCATCGTTGATGAATTGGCAAGTTTGATGAGGCTATTGATCACCCTTGTCTAGATTTTTTTTTTTAAAACTGTAGTTTGGGCGACACCCCTTGTTGATTGAGCGGAAAATGAAATTGATAAAGCCAAACCTCCGTATCTCGACTTTTATAATTGAAACTTTCTTTCACGTCGACACGCTGCATCATGTCTCCTCTTCCGTCGCATTCTGCTATCGCTGTTGTGCTCTTGACTGCACTCTCCTCTATGGTGCAAGCCAATCCTGCAGTTGCCCAATACCCGAGCGCTGTGCCAACAAGTGCTGCAAGGGTAGCCACGCTAGGATTAGTGACTACAACTGTCGACAATAGTACAAATCCTATGCAAACCGACACTACGATACAAAGCTTATATTCCACAGTCTGTGCCGGGCAAGCAAACAATGCCAAAATATGTGTGAATACTGAAGCCATGTTTGTCTGTAATCAAAATAGTGAGTCTTGGCGTTGTCGTGTTTCGGACAAGGGGTGGAGTTGCAACTAACCAACATCAAAACCACCCTCCAGGCACGGTTCAAATGGTTGTATGTCCCACTGGATTCGTATGTTGCCATGGAACAAACACTTGCAACCCAGATATTACGTGTGGAAACAATACGTTGAGTGTCGTTCCAAGCATTCCAACAATACCCACAAATGGAGGCTCTTCGGACGTTGGATTCCCAAACTTAGCCGCTGTCACTACAACCAGCGGATTCTGTAAGAAAAACAAGAATAAACCGTTGCGAGTGGGGTATATTACATCCTGGGGTCAATACTACCAAGGAAACTGCAAACAAGATGTATCCACTATCAGCAAGAAGAAATGGGTACGATCTTATTTTTACAATCAACATTTTACTGAAAATTCTTCAAAATAGACTCACCTCATTTATGCTTTTGGTGCAATTTCTGGAAACAATATCGTCCTTGATGTGAACGCAGATCTTCCTTACGTTACGAAGCTGCGTGCACAGGGTATCAAAATTATTCTGTCTGTTGGTGGCTGGGGCGCAGCATCTGCATTTGTTGGCGTTGCTTCGTCATCCGCAAATCGACAGGCCTTTGCTGCTTCTGCCATGTCCATTTTCACTCAGTACGGATTTGACGGAATTGATTTGGTTTGTTTTTATTATTTCTCAAGCATGAGGGTTATTGACTGGGCAGTAATAAGGACTGGGAGTTCCCCACATCATACAAGGACACGAACGGCAAAGTGATTCCTGGGTCTGATGGAGACAATTTGGCGAAACTCATTCAAACATTGAGAAATGCTTTCCGAGCAAATAAGGCGAAGCATTACACTATCTCTCTCGCTGTTCCAGTCATTCCAACAGTATACAACTATCCTCTTGCCGATATGGCGAAATACTGTGATTTTGTCAATGTGGTATGCTTTTTAATGTCCTTCTTTCGATTTCTAAACGTACTTGAAGATGACGTATGACTTGAATGGACCATGGGACAGTAGTGCTTTGCCAAATACAGATAACCGTATTATCAAAGCCACATTCCAGTCATTGCTTAAGACTGCAAAGTTTCCTGCGAACAAGCTGCTTTTGGGGCTTGCTTATTATGGACGAACGTATAAACTCTCAAGTCCTTCCACTTGTAACGGAATCGGGTGTGCGTTTATTAGTGGAGCTACTTCTTATTCTGGAGCGTGTTCGCAGTCGAGTGGTTATGTGTACATGAATGACATCCAGGCACTTATTGATGGTGGGGCTACTCAACATGATGATGTGACAACCGGAACTTCTTGGCTGATAACGAGTGACGGAAGCTGGGTTACATATGATTCTTTGAAAAATTTCAAGTGAGTTTTTCAACTAATTTGGAGGATATTGAGATCAATTTGGCTAAATAATTTGTTGCTTGCAGGACAAAAGAAGCGTATGCCCAGTCATTGTGTCTGGGGGGAACATTTGTTTGGGATATGGATCAGGATCCACAGCACAAATTCTTGTATTGGTGACAGTGTTACATTTCTTCTATTCTATTCTTCAATTGCATTGGTATTTGGGTAATATTTCATAAAGCATAGTTTATTTAATGGAATCCTCCATTGCCGTGACCACCATGATCAGCAGGTGGACCACCACTGCCAGCGCTTTTTCCATTTACTAATTTGACTACTGGTTTGGGTGGAACCGTCTCGACCACAGATTCGTCCTCAAGTTGACGCATCCACATCAAATAGTAAGTTCCAACCCATCCAAACTCTTCATCGTCTCCAACCTTGAACTTCCCATCCACAGCAACGTTCGCTCTTGCTTCTCCAGCAGCAAGCAATTCCTTGTGATTACCGCGCTCAACAATCTTGCCTTCACGCATAACGAGAATCGAGTCAGCGTCAACAATCGTTGAAAGTCTGTGCGCAATCACAAGTGTAGTTCTACGCGATGTGAGTTCCTGCAAGGAGCGTTGGATCAGAGCTTCTGTAGTGTTATCAAGTGCTGAGGTGGCTTCGTCCAGAAGAATAATTTTAGGGTCCTTCAACAACGTTCTCGCAATCGCAACACGCTGCTTTTCACCACCAGACAGTCGCAACCCGCGTTCTCCAACCTTAGTATTGTATCCATCAGGGAACCCAGTCGTAATACGGTCATGGATTTGTGCCCGCGCAGCAGCGTTTTCAATCTCTGCTTGAGACTTGTTGACATCTCCGTATCCAATGTTGTATCCAATCGTGTCGTTGAAACAGACAGTGTCTTGTGGGACTACACCGATGGCTCTGCGTAGCGACGATTGTGTCACGTGTTTAATGTCTTGTCCGTCAATCAAGATTCGTCCGCTTTGTGGATCGTACTTTTTTTATGGGGTACAAATTAAGTTTTGATGAGAGGTAAGAGGATTGGGTCAGACGAGCGGGGGTGTGAGGAGGAGGAGAAAAAATTTTCTGACAACAATGAAGGGAAGGGACTCACAAATCTAAAGAGAAGCCTAAATACGGTACTTTTTCCAGAGCCCGATTGTCCCACAAGCGCGGTAGTAGTCTTTGGAGGAACCGTGAAACTAATATTTGAAATCGCAGGTTGTCGAGCATCATATCGGAACGAAACTTCCTCGAATCGAATTTCACCATCCTGACAGGTCATTTCCTTTGCATCTGGATCGTCCTTGACAGCCGCGTTTTCATTCAAGAGGTCAAACATGGATTCCACTAATTTGAAATAGGTTACGTTTATGAAATATAAGAAAAGCAAGCGGCTTACTATCGATGAAGTTTTGTTGAATGGCGCGGTAGTAGGTTCCGAAAAAGTTGAGGGGCTGGTAAAGCTGGATAATGTAGGTGATGAACATGACAAAGTCACCGGCAGTCAGTTCACCGTCCACAACGCGGCGGACACAGACAAGACTTCCAGCAGCCAAACCGATAGTACTAATTGTGGTTGTATCAGTAAGCATCAGTCAAGAAATAAAACATGAAGGAAACGCACATGACAGTGTTCTGGGCAGTGTTGAGAAGGGTAAGGGAAGCATTGGATTTCCAGTTTGCAACTTGATAGGCATCAATGGACTTTGAAAAACGGTCGACTTCGTAGTTTTCGTTGTTGTAGTATTTGACAGTCTCAAAGTTGAGGAGCGAATCGACGGCACGAGCACGGGAAGCGGAATCCAGAGTGTTCATTTCACGGCGGTATTTTGTACGCCATTCAGTGATGGCAATAGTGAGAATCACGTACAGGACCATTGTGGCAAAAACGATTGCACCAGTGACAACGTCAAAGAACCAAATGAACCATCCAATAGAGATACCAATGTCCACAAACGTTGGAACAATGTTGAAGAGAAGGATTGAGAGCAGGGATCCGACCGAGTTGTTTCCACGATCCATGACTCTCAGCACTTCACCGGTTTTTCTGTTGATGTGGAACTGAAGAGAAAGTGAATGCAAGTGTCTGAGCATAGTCACGTTGATTTCACGAGTATTGAATTGGGCGACAGGAATCCAGGCCAAGGATTGAAGGGCTGAGAGAAGACCGACACCAGATTGGAAATACCGAATCGAACAATACAAGAGCACGGCCCCCCACGCATAGTAAGGGCCCGCATCATCCGGCTTATCCGTGAGCATATCAATAATGACTTTGTATTGGAGAGGCACCAGAACATTGACCACACGGCCAAGGAAGAGCAAGAACAGACAGACAGCCACGAGCATTTGCAGGAACCAGTCTTTAGGGAACAAGAATGGAAACAATTTCCGAATATTAGCCCAAGTCTGAGTCCAAGTGACAGTTTTTTGAGTTGCAGGAGTTTGAGATGTTGTAGCAGTTGTAGCAGTGGCCGCCTCGTCTGCAGCCTCCAACAGATCGTAGGCGTCCCGATCGTCCGGCAGCAGCACCGCATTCGCCGCCGCCAAAGCAAAGTAGCGGACCCCGACGGCCGCGGCAAAGAGCGTGTCCTGGCTGTCAAGAGCCGGGCCAGACAGAGTCACAACCGAAGCAACAAGAAGATAGACTTCGGCCGTGCCAAGTACGAGAGCAACAAACGCAGCCAAACGCGGCGTGTTCTTTGTCAACGAGTTTGTTTGTGTTTGTGATTGTGTTCGTGTTCGTGTTTGAGGCAGAAGAAGCGCCGCGGCAACAAGCGCAAGTGCCGCCGCCACCGACGAATCCGCACAAAAACGAAGCACGAGACTCGATCGCTGCGGAAGACGAGTCGCACTCTCGATCACGTCAAGGGCAACCAGTGCGTCCAGTCCAAGAAGAACAAGAACTGTCGCTGCGAACCCTACCAAGACAAACACGCCAGCCCGTCTTGCCTTGGTTCGCTGTCGCTCATTCGCTCTTTCTTGCTGCTCTTGCACCCGAACTTGCACTGATCGCACAAATGCGTATGTCGCAACGGAGAGCTGCGCGACTCCGCTAAACACCTCAAATCCAGTCAACATTTTGGGTCCTTTTCAAATCAAAACAAAAGAAATGAACACAAATTTCGTCATGTCCCTTTCATCCCTTGGCGCCTCTGCATCCCCTTCGTTGATGATTCACTTAAAAGGAAGGACGGCGTAGGTATAGAAATGTATCCCCTTCACAACATCTCTTCTACACCAACACCATCTGAATGCATTCTCGCTTACTCCTCGTCTTCCTTGTCTGGACGGTCGCTCGTGTTACCACGGCCCAATGTACAAACCCTGCCATCCGTCGTGAATGGAACGAGCTGACCCCTTCCCAACAACAACTCTGTAAGTTTTCCTACAAACTCCCCAAAACTAGTTACCCACCCTATTCCGTGTTTCAAAATTAAATAACTCTCAAAACTCTTACTCCACAAGATGTCGACTCTATTGTTCGCCTCCAAAAACGTCCAGCCTCCAACCAAACTCAAAATGCTTCTGTCATGTCGTATGCAGACTTTGTGACTACTCATGTCGAACAAGCCTTGTGGACGCACGGCAACGCACAGTTCTATCCCTACCACCGTGCCATGATGCGTCAATTTGAACTTGCCATGCAATCCGCTGGCTGGTCTGGACCCGTTCCCTACTGGGTACGTGTTGCCCTCTCTTTCTTTTTATTTTCTACTCTTTCCTATTCCTTTTCTTCACATCTAAAATTGACTTTATGTTTTATAACAGGACTGGCCATCCATTTCACAAACCTGGCAATCCTCTTCAGTCTTCTCCTACTTTGGCCCCGCAATCTCAACAGACCCAGACGGCTGCCTCCAATCAGGTCCCTTTGCGAAAGGGAACTATACGATCCTTGACGACACGTTCTTTCTTCCAGTGGGCCAGTACTCGCGGCAAGTGGTGCCAGGCGGAGACCGGTCGTGTCTTCGTAGGTGTGGCTCGGAAGACGCGTTGACGGATGCTACGGTTATTACAGCGGGACTTGCGCGCGCTTCCAATTACATTGAGTTTAGAGGGGATGATCGGTCTGGGTATCATGCTTCTGGACATGTGGGCACTGGTGGTTCCATGTGTGGAGATATGGCTGACGGTTTATTCTCGTGAGTTTTCTTTTTCTGTGGATTTAAAGTTGGATACCTTATCCATCATTTACCTCAACCAGAACAAACGATCCACTCTTCTTTTTGCATCATGGCTTGGTCGACAAAGTGTGGTGGCGCTGGCAAAGAACTTGTCCGTACTATCAGTTCAATTATGAAGGGACCTTGAATGGCGCAGACGACCCGATTGCAGACCCAGGCGACGACACCGCGCGATCAGCCCAAAAGATGGATTCTTGGTCATTCTGGACAGTTACAGATGTCTTGGACACCCAAGGTGGAGTGGTATGTCCACCAAACCTCTGTCCGCCTTTTGTCCGAAAATAGCACACAACTAACACTCCAAATGCAGTTGTGCTACACGTATTCCAAATCTGCTGGAGACCTTCCTATCGTTCCCGTTAATGGATGTCCACCAGTTCCTGTCGTTGCATCCATCAAGGCTCCAACGAATACTGTCCCAACAGCACCAGCAGCCTCACTTACAGCTCCAACCCTTGGTTCCTCTCAAATAGCCCAACTCTCTCAAGATGAAGACTCTCAAACCGTGGATGACGACCAAGGCGTTAACGGCGAAGACGAACCAACCACCATAACTGATTCCGCAGACCAGCCAACAGACCAAGACCCAACTCAAGAGCCAACCCAAGCCCGCATTATCCGCTTCAACCAAGATAACTCCCAAACCACTCCCTCCATCCAAAGACGTGCTTCCCTCACAAACAATCCAGATGTATACACCACAACAGCAGAAAACGGGACAACAACAGTCCATTACCCAAACAACCTCCAAACAATCACAATTCCCGCCGACTACACCCTCCACTGCGTCTACGAATCCAACGTCGTTGCAAAGAATACGAAAACAGGGCTTCCAAGAACGTTTTACCCAGACCATCGACACGATTACGTCTTGTATACTCGAGTTGAGTGTGCTGGGGTTGAGGATGTTTCTCCAAAGAAGGATTTGTGCAAGTTGGCGAAACCAGCGCCGCTTGATCGTGGATATGTGGAGAGTTTGGGTATGGATTGGGTGCATATGGAAAGCAATGACAACGAGGCACGTATGTTTGTTGATTGGTTCAACTGTGGTTGTCCAAACTCTTACTCTCCGTCTCAATGGAAGTTCCAACAAGCCTGATACTTTTTTTTTGTATATATTATATTCATTCAAATAATACTTCATTTTTTCAATTTCACTTCTCATGCCCACAACGATGCCTCAAATCCACCAAAGTCAACGATTTCTTCCACCAACTGTGGAGCGCTGCCCATAAATCCAGGAGCAGAGTATCCAAGCTTGATTCTCAACTTGATTGAAGTCTAGTTGAACAAAGAATCATCAGCAAAACAAAAAGCCACTCAACAACAGAATTTGTTTCTCACCTTTGATGGGTTATCGATACGCATGGCCTGAGTAGCAAATCCACCCGCAAGAACAGTAGTAGATGAAGGTGGTTGCATCGTCAACTTCAGCGTCTTTGGAACTGCAACCTGGAAAACAACACCAGTAATGGGCCCACTCATTCCTGTGTTCTCAAACTTTGCATTCACAGAAACAGCAAGTCCACCGTCAACGCGTTCGGGAGTCAAGGAAATACGAAGACCGTTCTTTTCGTAGCACGGATATGACTTTGGTTGTGATGGAGGTATAATGGACATTGGAGATGATGTTGGAGTTGGGTTGGACGACAACAAGGATCCAAACAAATCGTTTGAAGCGGTATTGATACCCATCCCGAATGCAGGAGGTGCGGCAGCCGTTGAGGTGGGGAAGAATGAAGTTGGAGCTGGCGAGGCAGATGGTCCAGATCCGAACAAGTCTCCCAAAAGATCCACAGTCGCATTTCCTGCGGGTTTTGAAGGTTGCTGTGGTTGAGAAGCAAACAATGGAGCTTGCAAGGAAGACAAGCCACCCATTGGTGCAATAGAAGGGGCTGGAGCAGATCCCATTGATAAACCACCAAGCAAATCCATAATATTCTGGAATATGAAAACATATTAGATGATAAATATCAGCTAAAAATATTCACTTACGTCACTTTTTACAGGAGCAGCGCTTCCGAATCCGGCACCAAATCCAGAGGAAGTTGGAGCAGTAGTTGGAGCACCTCCAAACACAAGGTCCAACAAGTCATTTCCAGCAGCTGGGTTGCTGGTCACAGTAGAAGGAACGTTGACTGGAACATCATCGCTGAAATCAAGAATGTTTCCAGTATTGACTTTCCCATTCTGATTAGCTCTTGAGGGGCTAGTAATCGCAGACATCAACGCTGGTTGACCAGTTCCCTTTCTTTCTTCCTCTTTCAAAGCACTTTCGAGGACAGGCATGCTTTCAAGAAGGGCAGCACGGGTTTCACTGTCCAACTTGGTAATGGCCGTGAACTCAACAGCACGAGCCTGAATTTCCACATCCATATGAGTTTGATACTTTGCAAGCATGGCGCGGATAGAGCTAAGGAAGTCGGAGGTTACAAAGGCGCACACAAAAAGCACTAGAACATACTCCAAAACCGGTGCCTCCAAGAAACGACCAGTGAGCTTTGCAAGAGCAGTCACAATGTACTCCTTCACAACAATGGACGCGAATGGTCCCCTCAAAATCGATTCCAAAATATCGATTACTTGACGCTCAGTTGGGGCAATCATATAATCCGTCTGTCCAACCGAATCCTCCTCATCACCACCAGTTCCACTGTCACCTCCTCTCACCAACGCATCACCAAATTCACCAATACACCAAACAGTGACAACAACAAGACCCTCTTGAGCAAGCGCCTGGTCCCCTTCCAAACGAATCAAGTTGAAAAACTTTCTTACAGCGTACAGTTGCAAGTCTTTTGGGGATGTAGTAACAAGCTTGACACAGTGGTTGATAGTCGAAGCATCCACATTGGCACCAGCGGCACGCATCACACGAATAGTTGTATCCAATTCCCATCTCTTGTTGGGTCGGAACCGACCCGCAAAGTCCACAATTCTGCTCGCGACCGACGATTTGATGTCAGATTCGGCGACTTCAAGGAAGGACAGGAGTTCGCGGGTGAGAATACGGATATTTTGGGAGTTGATGAGGAAGAAGGAGAGATCCAAAGCTCGATGACGAATGGACACATCAGCATCTTTCAAACAGTCAAGAATAGTCGCACGGTGTCGTTGAAGGGCGGAAGAATCCGCATTAAGGGTTGTTTGGGACGTTTTCGTTAACGTTGTAAGCGCCACGTATCTGAGCATGAAATATTTTGAACTCAATAATAGAGGGCATAAAATCAAACCTGATGTTATTGTCTTTGTTTGACAAGAAACGACCGAGAATGTTGATGGCAAGAACACGGAGTGAGTTTTCGCTTTCGATATCCATAATGGTCAACACAGTTTCGTAGAGAATGGCGTTTCCGACATTCTTTGTTCCATCTGTGTTTGTTGCAACTTGCGCAAGAATGTCGTTCATGGCGTCGCTGGCAAAAGTGGACCCTGTCCCAAGGAGTCGCAAGAGACGAAGAATCTTGACCTGTAAGAAGGGATCGGTAATACCGGAAACATCGTGCTCGGGACTAAATCCTGGCGTTGTCAAGTTCTTAAGGTGGCGGACTAAAACAGGAACGGAGGTCTGCAGTATCATGTTAAAGGAAAGTCCACAGCGTATGATATACAAACCTTGCGCAACTCTTCTGCCACGTTTGCATCAATTTTGCACATTTCGGTCAACAAAGTAACTCCTGTCAGAAGAACTCCGTGGTGTTTGTCTTGCAACAAACCAATTGCTTTTGATTGGTAGTTTTCGAGCAAGTCGGGAACTTTGTGAATCAATCGGATAGCGCACAATGCAGCCTATCCATAATTGATCAACTTAGCGAGTGAGCCAGAGCTAGAAGGCCGCATGCATACCTTCTTTCTGACGAATGAGTTTCCGCTGCTGATGAGTTTTTCAACCTCTCCAGAAAGGTCTCTCGCCATTTCAGGAGACGAGATATTTCCCAACGTACAAAGGGCCAGTCCGACTATTTGAATGTTGCCATTGTTCATGTCGCTGTGACAGGCTTCAATTTAGTGATGCATCGTTGACGTGTAGGTTCCCCTTACTTCTTCAGCGAATTGGTTACGAGGGTCAAGAGCTCCTGGTTCTCATCCAGCAAGAGCATAATTCCAAGGTATCCCAATCGTTTGTCCATGAATTTAGGGGAGGCGACTGGGGTTGCCCCAATAAAGCATCAATACACACACAACAACAGCACAGCAACGGCTTCAAAGTCCTCTCACCAAGCTTCAAGCACTCCATTTGCCCAAAATGCGCAGGGTAGCCGAGCATGTAGATGTAGAGCAGCTTCTGGACATTGATGTATCGGGTCTCCACGTTTTCAGATTTGAAGGAGGTTCTGATGAAGGCCGACTCCTTTGCAATGACAGCGCGTTCGTCGGCCATTGTCTTTGCCGACCGAATCTGCTTGATCATGTCGCGAAGGCGGGTGATGACTGGGGGCGGGGAGTAGTTAGCACGCTGTCCCACTCACCCAACCAACACGCAGCCAGTGGGCCGTGCCATTCGTTTGAATGGAAAAGAGTATTCATTCACGCGAGACTGGCTCATTGGCTCTCGGTCCGTGAATTCAGTCGCTTACCCAAAGTGGATAATATCTTCTCCATGTTGCTTTTGGATTTTGATGGAAGAGTTGACCAAGAAAAACCTCTTCTTCAGGAGAACAGAGACTTCTTTCTTTCTCCCATTTTGATAAGAAGGAGGACGCTGCAAACCAAGACGGCTTCGTCGACATCATCTTATTGTAAAGTATAACACAGGAATAATTCACGAGCATACATTCCCACTCATTCCTCATAACCCTCTATTTTTTGGTATTACTCATGGATTACGAATTATCCTCAGCTGGATCCCTTCTTTCTTTCTTATTATTCTTCTCTTTCATTAACTTACACGCGAAGTCACATTGACGATATGGCGATATATCGTTGAAAAATTCTGAGTCACTGTATCACCATCCTGAATCTGGATGTCTGTTCTGTCGTGCAGTAACTAAAGCGAATACTCCAAAACACGCTAATATGCCGTCTAATATACGGCGACGGGCAAGGGTTTCCTTTCCTTCAATTTTTAACTGTCTAATGAAGGTGGCACTTTTCTTTGAAGGTCCTCTATCAAATTTTTCAATTTGAAAGCAACGGAGTTGAAAAAGGCAGTGCTTTCCCTCGAAGCGAAAAAAATTCTATCAAACACTTCCAATGTCTGACATTCCCGTGCTCTATGCTATCGCCGCTGGTGAGATAGTACTGATAAGAGAGGTGTGATTGCTGAATGCACTCCCTATTACCCTATTACAGTCGTTGTGATTGTGGCCGGTCTTGCCCTCATCGCTGCTTCCTTTGTGTACATCAAGAACTCTGGTAGCAAGGCTGCTGCTGAACAACCAGTTCCCCTCTCCTCCATCAAGACAGACAATGCTGTTGCCCACGCTTTGGCTGCCAGAGTTTCTATGCGCAACTTGGCCGATGATCCAAACCCTGCTACCCTCCTCCGTCTCCAACACATGTTCGAAGTCACTGGTGATAAGCTCAGCCAGATCTCAAAGCACATGATGGCTGAGATGAAGAAGGGTCTTGCCAGCGACGACCAAAGTGAGTAATTGCAAACTTCCCCCCCTCTCCATGGCTTGGCGGCAAATCACCAAAGGGTGATTCAACAACTCCAAATGACTCACTGAGTGATCTAACATGCATCACCTACAGCGATGAAGATGATCCCCACCCATGTCGTCCGTAGACCAAAGGGTAATGAAACTGGTTCTTACCTCGCCTTGGACTTGGGAGGTACCAACTTCCGTGTCTGTGAAATCTCCCTTGACGGTCACGGTGGAACTCGTTCCCGTCAGTCTAAGCACACTGTTACTGACGACCTCAAATCTGGTACTGGAGAGGCTCTTTTCGACTTCTTCGCCGAGTGTGTCAAGAACTTCTTGAAGAACGATGGTCAACACGAATACACTGATAAGGAAATCGAATCCCGAAGCTACAAGCTTGGATTCACTTTCTCTTTCGCTGTTAACCAAGTTTCTATCAACGAGGGTGAGTTATCTAATCTTTTTCCGATATATCGCGATCTCATTTCTAACAATGTCGTAGGTTACTTGATGCTCTGGAACAAGGGTTTCTCTGCTTCTGACTGTATCGGAAAGAACGTTGTTGTTCTCTTGCAGGATGCCTTCAAGCGTAAGGTGAGCTTACAAATTGGTTGTATTTTCTTATCTAACATTATAAATAGCGATTGAATATCTCCGTTACTGCCCTTGTCAACGATACCACCGGTACTTTGGTTTCCCATGCCTACACTGCCCCAGACACCTACGTCGGTGTTATTCTTGGAACTGGTACCAACGCTGCCTACGTTGAGAAGATTGAAAACGTTGTCAAGTTCAAGTCCCACGGAAACGCCAAGGACATGATCATCAACACTGAATGGGGAGCGTTCGATGACGAGATGGTTGTTATTCCACGTACCAAGTATGACCACAAGGTTGACCGTGGAACTGCCCACTACAAGACATGGACCTTCGAGAAGCTTATCTCTGGAATGTACCTTGGTGAAATTGTCCGTTACGTCCTCGCTGACTTGGTCAAGACTGGTGAAATCTTCGCTGCTGGAGGTTCCAAGACCTTGGGTGTCCAATACGCCTTCGAGACTGCGTACATGTCCAGAATCGAGCGTGACCACTCTTTGGACCTTTCTGACGTCAGAACTGTCCTTGAGGACTTGATGCACATCCCATCCACCACCCTTGCTGACCGTCGTCTCGTTCGTGCCATCTGTGAGATGATCGGTAAGCGTGCCGCTCGTCTCTCTGCTGCCGGTATCGCTGCCATTGTTACCAAGATGAACAAGCTTGACGGCTGTACCGTTGGTATCGATGGATCCCTCTTTGAACTCTACCCACACTTCTCAAACCGTATGAGAGATGCTCTTCACGAAATCCTCGGTTTCTCTGCCGACAACATCGTTCTCGAGCAGGCTCGTGACGGTTCTGGTCAAGGTGCTGCCCTCATTGCTGCCCTTGCCGACACTTTGACTGAGTAAACATTTTCCCTCTTTTCCTTTGTTCGATTACTAGATGATGTAAAGAATAAGATTCTATTATGCATAACTCTGCTTTTCAATTGGCATCTCCCAATGAGCCCTTTTAGCACTGATATAGGCTACAAACCCTGTATTTAATTGGTTGGCCTTTAGTGCATATATGGCACTGTGGCGCGGCGGAGGTTGATGTTCTTGGAAAAAATCTGTCACCCAAAGTTCTTCACCTTTGTACCGCTTATCTTAATTTGGGAATAGAATGGTAATCGTAATTGACCCAAATTTCTTTTATTGAGAAATAAGTAACTAATTTGGTGCAAAATCCACCGTCACTTCAATCTCCAACAAAATTTACTCAAGTGGGCGGGAGATGATGTCAGAGTCACCACCGTCAATGATGGACAAAACACCGACACGGAAGTACTTTCCACAAGCAGTTCCAAGGTCAATGTTGTTACCAGTGTAGTGGTGGACAGCAGTCTTGGAGAGCATAGCGTAGTACTCGAGCTCAGACTTTCTCAATGGTGGGCAGTTTCCAGCAATGAGGAGCAACTTGGCCTTTCCGTTACGGATGGACTTCAAGGTGGACTTGTATCCGAGGGTGTACTTTCCGGACTTCATGACGAGAGCCAAACGGGAGTTGACGGTCTCTCCGGCAGCCTTCTTGGCCTTCTTTTGTGGGACAGCGGCTGGGGCGGCGGCGGCGACTGGTTCAGCTTTTGGGGCCATTTTTTCTGAGGTGAGGGTTGTGAAGGGTAAGTAAAATGTGTGTTTTTGAGGCGCTGTGTGAGGGAATGTATTGTTGAACTGAAGTCCTGAAAGTCACTCCGTGCTATGGATCGACCATGCAACTGTGATTCCTTTTCATTCCGATGTATTTGTTCATGTTCGTAAGGGCTGGGCTTCCATGAAGTGAAGGAATGGCGAGATGCACGCATCTACCAAGCTTCATTTCTGAATTCCGAGACTCAGCCGGCTTCCAGTCGTATCGAATCTTGCTCCTAGATGGAACTCAAGCTGGTGATGGTACTGAGAGACTCTGATGATGGCAGTAGTTGATGGTGATGGGGAGGTGAGGCGATGATGGATGGGTCAGGTACACACAATTTGTTGGAAATTTCACAGGTATCATCCAGATCCTTTCTTTCTCATCATCATCATAATTCAACATTACTCAAACCAGTCTTTTATTTGTGTATGTACTTATTGAACATCATGCGAAGGGGCGGTTTTGTCCGACTTCAAGGAAATCAACAAAGACTTCATACGGGTGGTGTCCTTGGCCTTGGGGGCCTGTTTCTTTTTATCGGTAGGACCACTAATTTTGTCCTTTAGCGCTTTGGCAGCTGCTGGGTTGCTTGAAGCAGAGGTATCAATTTGCTTGACAACACGTTCCTACACAACATTGTTAGTCCAACATAAAATTGACCAGAGATTGGAGAATGAGAATATATTGGATGGAAAGGTAATGAGCGAGTTGATACGTTGCATAATTGTGGGTACTTGAAACATGAGCATTTAAACAACGAGTTCATAACAGAAGCATCGCCCTTCGCAACTTTTCACCAGGATTATGTAACCAGTTTTTGATGGATTCACGTCGAACAAGTCCCGGAGCTGACACTGACTGTCGCTACTTCATTTTGATTTGAGGAGGGTTACTCACCCAAATGTTTCCAGTAGTTGACTCCTGCAAGGCAGCCGCCGCCTTTTCGCTTTCCTTGTTACGAGCAACAGTCTTGCTCTTTTTGTCGTTGTATTCGGCATAGAAGCGGTCAAGGGACTCTTTGGCGGCACGAACAGTTTCTTCGTTCTTAGCAAAGGACTTTGCGTCCCTATCGGCAATAGTCATTTCAAAGTTCTCGCGCCAGGCTCTGTATAGTGCATTGAGGGTAGCAGAGGAGGTGAGGGAGGGCAGGCAATGAATTTTAGTGTTTAGTTGATGATCAGGGTGCGGGGTAATGCAGTACTACCTCACGGCCTCCGGTTCCTGCTCGTACTCGATCTGGTCCTGAGGAAGCGCGGCAAAGACCGACGACTGAGGCGTGGCAAACTCCATGTTCGTGTTGGTGTTCGCAAAGACTGGCGCAGCTCCTCCAAACAGGTCCTGTTGCTGTTGCTGTTGCTGTTGCTGCGCGGGCTGGGACGCTTCAGCTCACACGCACACCCAACCCACATTCACTCTAATTAAAACACTAAACAAACACTCACTGCGTCAAACGAGGGAAACGCCCCGGCTCCACTGTCGCCTCCGGCCGCCTCAAACGCCCCAAAGTCATTGTTGCCGCCAAACAGGTTGCTCTCCACTGGTGCTGCGGAGCTCTCGTTGCCCGTCAGGGGGTTGCCGAACAGGGCGGCATCGTCACCAAGGAGCTCGCGTTCACGCGCAAGGAAGTCTTCTACGCTCATTCGATTAAAAATGTATTTATTGCTTTTTCTTTGGGTCAATTCTCTTTTGCGAACTGGATAACTGATTAACATTTGGAATTCATTTGAAGAGCAAAAGACTCTTACCTTCTTGATTATGCGCACTATATACTCGACTTGCGGATTCGATGTGTTTCGTAAAAGCGTAATAATATCACGGAAACAGTCCTTGGACTCTTCTCCCGAGCTTATTTGCTGCAGAATTCCAATACATGCACCACGCTTGCCCTCCCAATAATCAGGATTGGGATCAAGTCGTTCGAGAACGTCGAATGCCTTTGCAGAATACAAAAACTGACCCATCTATCATAAAAATATAAATATTTAGAAACTATTTATCCGCTAACACGTTGTTCAATACCTTGTAGCAATCATTGGCTATCAATTGCAGTAAACTAAAGGATTCGCTTGATGTTTCCATCTTCAGATACAATTCCCAGGCAAGTCTTGGCTTCTTATTCATAATATCTGATTGAACTCATTTTTCAGCTCAGAATGAATTGGTGATCAGCACTTACAGCACTTGGCCAAGTGACTCAAGTAAGCATACTCATTCTTCATCTTTTCACTCTGAATCATCAACAAGATATCCTCCGCCTCTTCATATGCACCTGTCGCTACTTTGGCTTGACCATAATTATAATTAAACGTATCGTCATTGTAAAAGTATCCCTATCAAATACTGGTTAACTTCACCAAAAAACATCCAAACAGATTCGCCCCACCTTGATGGAGTTCAAGTAAATCAAAACGTCATCAAATTGCTTCAACAGAAAGAAGCACGAAGCCATACATTGCCGACCAGGAATGGTGTCGCACTCGCTTGCAGATCCTCCAACAAGTTGAAAGTACTGCTGAGCAATCTTCAAGTGATCGCGGGATTCCTGATCTTGTCCTAGAGTTGCATTCACGATTCCTTTCAAAATGTATTCCTAACAGAAGCGACTTATGTAAGATATTCTGCCATAAATTCCTTGAAAACGAACCTGAGGGGTTGATGGCTCGACATCTTTCATAAGATTGAAGGCGGAAATAATATCGTCGTTCTTCAAGTGGAAAATGACCAAATTCAAACGAGCTTCGGGAATCACGTCTAGCAAGGCCGGGAACGCCTGCAAGGCACCTTCTCCACCTCGAAATACAACCTATCATGGCGTTAACTTTCTGGGTTAAGTTTAACGATGAAGGCGTACCATATTATGTTTGATCAAATCATCGGCAAACCGAAACGATGCAGAAATCTTTTCCGAGATCGTATTCAACTCTGCTTCAGCGGCTTTCCCATTGTACAGACGGAAATGATTACAAGCTTTCAGGTTGATGGCTATCAAACTGTCTGGGAAATGTTGGAGGTAGACGGCCAAGACTTCCTGAGATACGTCGTAGTAATCAAGTTTATAATAGCACATGGCAACGTAAACGTTGATTGCGAGGAAATCTCTGTGGTTCTATGTGAGATTCTCCTGCTCAATTAAATGCGAATGTGCCTAACCTGTTCTCCAACAAAATCCGTTTGTAGATGTCGATTGCTTCTTGGTAATGACTTCTGAGGTAGTGAATCGAGGCAAGACTCAACTATTCTAGTATTGAGAAAAGAATGGAGGAATCAGCGCCAAAACAAACCTGGTCCTCTATCACATCCTGTAAATTTTGATGATATCCCATCAATCTTTTTTCATCGTTGAATTTGTGAGACAAATGAAACAAAAGACGGTTCTGAAGTTTACAAGTGGGTCCTGTTCCACATGTCAACGTCAAAAACGATCATTTTTTCGTACGTACCTCTTTGGGCTGACTCATCCGCCTCTTTGTACATCCCAAGGAAGAAATAACAACATGCGAGATACAAGTGAATCAGTGGATCGCAATTCGGGTCTTGAAGCATGTTTTGGTACAACTACTCCAAAGAATAGCACTTTAGCACATTCATCGACACAGACTCCAGAAGACAAAAAAAAACATTACCTCCATCGACTTTCTATAGTCTCCAAGGTGGAAATTCGTGTATCCGAGCCAGAGTTGAGTATCATAATCGAATTTTCCGATCGCTTTTGAAAACTGAGGGATATGGAGCGCGTTTAACGATCAGGTTTTACGAAACAAAGAAAGTTTCATGGTTTACCTCAAGGATCGTGATAGCTCCAGTGTAATCGCGAGCAGCGATGAAGTGCTCGAGCTTTGGCACTTTACGTTTCTTGTCTAATGTTGATGCATTAGCCGCGGGCGGCGTTGCCGGAATAGCCGGCTTGGCTCGTGATAGCATCTTTAGGAGATCTCGTTAGGTTCGTGCATAATCGCGCGGTGGTCAGTCCATGTATTCTCACCATCTTTGGGTTGTTTTACTGACAATTCTTATAATTATAAACCCAATAAATACAAAAAATCACTTTGCATGCTGCTTCAACATCTCCTCTGCAACAATAGCGCGAGTCAATAGTCTTGTACGATCCATCTCAAGTTTTTGTTGGACGTTCATGGTGAATTCTTTGATCTGAGTTTTTTCGTTCAGTATCGGCTGACCAGAGTCAAGACTTTACCTTCTTATGCAGCTGATAATCATACAACTTTGAAGATTCTTCCATAGTCTCCCCGTGTGGTTTTACTCTTGGAGTCTATGGAGAATGAGGTTGGGTTTCTTCCAACAAACCCACTTACTTTGAGAAGGTTTCGTGTTTTCGTCAGCTCATTCTTTAGCTGCTTCTCGTGAACAACATATGAATCTAGCATTTCTTTGAATAACTGATTTGCTGTTATGACGAGGTCTAGAGTTGGAATTGTTTAGAGAGATAGCCCCATAAATCCTTCCTTACCTGCTGATTTTCCGCCTTTTTGCGAAATTAAAAGAACATCTGCGGTAACTTTGCGATCTGTTAGCTTTAGTTGCAGAACACGGTTTTGACAACTTACGTCGCTCTAATTTCGATCGAAATTGCTCCATCATGACATTATTCTAAAATTAATCATTATTTGTATACCAATGTGATTTGGAATCAATTTTTTTACCTCCTCTTGAAGCCGGTTCACGGTTTTCTGTAACGCGTTCTTTTCCTGACTTTCACTGTCTACCATTTTTTGCCACTTATCAAGACTTGCTTGCATTTGAATATTTGCTTGTTGCAGGTCAACTAACTCGCTGGTGATTTTTTCAAGGCGGTCGGTGAAATTGGTAATTTCAGCTTTGTGAGACTCAATGAGAGAAGCTTCTTTGATCTCGAACGTTTCTTTGACAAGTTCCTGTGTTTTTTTAATGTTTGCATACTCTTTCGTAGTGAGGAATAAAGGATTACCAAATTTGAGTTTGCTTCTTCGTTCAAAGCTTCCAATGCTGCAATTCTTTCCTTAAGGCTTTGGTGTGTTGCTACTTCTTTTCGTCTGTAATGGTGATGATTGTTAGCAACCATTCCATATCTCTCGATACCCTACAGTTTTTCTTGCTCTTTTTCGAGTAACCTTTCAATCTCATGGCCCATATTGAATGAACTTTTTTGACTTATTTCCATCTTTTTCTTCAAGTATTCGTTGCTAAAGTATAAATTTCGAATCTTTTAGGAGAAGAACAGAGATTTTGAGAAAAGTAACACAGCTTACTGTTTCCTCAGCCTTTCAAGCTCGGATTTATATGAACCGTTCTTTGTTTCAAAGCTCGCCTTGACAAAATCAGCATAGAATGAAAATGCACTCGATTACCTTATTATTCATTATTCCTATTAACTCGACTGTCAATTCTTTGTTCTTCATTTCCAAATGCCGTATTGTTGCATTCAAATTCGAGAGTTTCTTGTGTTCAGTATCCTTTTCGCTTTTCAACTATAAAGTAGTTAATATCATCGTTCTATCAAGAATGTCGCACCTGTTCTTTCTCAGACGTTGTTGTGTTCATGGTATCTTCCAGCTCGGCTCTTTTTGACTGCAACGAGGAGACTTCGGCTTCAAGTTTAGCAGCTTTGCGTTCTGTACTGGCCAACTTTGCAGACAGCTAAGGTTTCAGCGTGTTTAGCAATCTATCATATATTTTCTCCAGATTTCACCTCAATATTAACGTTTTCAAGTCGTTCGAGTGACCGGCTGAGCTCGATTTTCGAGTCAAGCAATTCATTCTTCATGGACAAACGATCTTTCTCTGTTGTTTTGCAGCTTGCTTCAAGAGACGCGTTGGTAACTTGTAAATTATTGAGCCTGACATCTGAAAATCAGATTTGGTGACACTGTTTACACCAAGAAAACCAACCGTGTTGTCAATTCAAGCACATATGATTGAAGCAGCTCAAAATCTCGCTTCACGATTTTATGTTCTTGTTGAAGCCCAGACAGCTGTTTTGAAGAACCTGATGCAATTTCCAAATTACTGTGAGCATAGTGAAAGGCAGGATCGTATCTTACTTGATTTACCAACGTTTCCATCATATTCCTTGCTTCCCAATGACTGACATCAAATTGTTATTGATATTCATAGTTTCAAAATAGTCAACATACTTGAATTCGAGCTATCATATTTCGTATCCCCGTGGTAACAGTCGTAGGATAACTATATATCTTCCCAATTTTATGCGAGACCTTTAATATCCCCAAATTCTGCTCCCACGATTCATCCGATTTCAAGAAAACCATGTACGACGTGATTGAATTCCCTCCAAACGCATGATGCAGCACTTGCACCAAATTCGATTGCGTAAAGTCGAATGACGGGTTCTAAAAATGTATGGTCAGAAAAATCAGGTTCGAGGAGCAGAGGATAATGCCTTTGTTGATCCTGAAAACGTGTTGATGGCGTTCATCATTGATACGACTGATTTTGAGACACAGGGTCCTTCCTGTAATAATATATGGCTTGGATCGTCGATTAGGAGCTCTGCGCCTAGTAGATTGACAATCGAAAAAGTTGACATGGTCTTTTCTGTTGTCGACTGGTAATGATTGTGAGAGAGTTTCAAGCAACAAGGTTTCGTACTTCGTTGGAGGAATTTGTGACGACTACATCTCGTTCTGTCTCGAAAGTAATACAGTCTGTTAAAGCTGCTAACTGATGCCGCCGTTGGTCATTTGTGTAATTCATGATCTAATATCCAGGTTATTCCTCACATAGGGATATTTTCAGGTATCATCGTACTGTTGACATGATTTCAATTCCAGAAGGTGCATTATGAACAGGCGTTTTGACGAATCCTTTGAAGTTTGAATTGTAACCTTCAGCAGAAAGAGTAATAGTTTCGTTTCCAGCATTCAACATATCTCGGACAAGTTCTCCGTATATTTGAAGAGCTGTTATCTGTCGAAATTAAGTAGAACTTGATTTAGAGCTTGGAATACCTCTAATTTCATTAATTCTGATCCCTCAGCAGTAAACACATTGTCGAGAAAGACTGATAACGCCGAAGAAGTTGTTCCTGTAAGAGAGCATGAGTAATGAAGACATTGCGGAGTATGTTAAAACCTGGTGGCGAATGATACCAGTCCAACTTTTGACTCGTTGTCGATCCAAACAGGACTAACGTAACGTTCATACCGCTCAAGAAACTTTTAACTAGTGGTTGAATGATTTTCGACAGTATTTCCGATTTGTTTGCGTCTTGAGTTTGGTTATAGACTTGGTCAAACTGGAATAATCTGTGGAAAGAGTTATGCGTTGCAAAGCATCAAACACCAACCTCGAATCATCTCCGTTCACGATTGTAACAGATTTCGTTGCGACATTGGATTGGATGGCGCCAGGGGGGTCTTCCTCGATGATTGCAGTGATAGCAGTTTTCATTAGAGATCGACAATTCCAAAAAGGAGAACAGAATCGAAGGACACTTAAAAATATAAACAGGAATACTTGAAATATACTTTCTCCCCTTCCTTCTTCTTGAACTTCTTTGCAAAACAAGAAAGTTGAACAGAAATGGAGAACTGGGGACTTCCACTCGCGTTTGGCAGCAAGAAGGGCGGCAATGCATCGAAGGCCGCTGCATCAGCCAAGCCAGCATGGGCAGCCGAAGACGACGACGACGACGATGACGCACCTCGAATGTCGCGACTTCCACCACCAACCACAACCACAACAACAACCACAACAACGACAACCACCGCCCCTCCGCCATCCAAAGGCGCCAGTGCAGGTCCCGCGCGGCCCAGTGGCTCCGGACTCAAAATGGAGCTGCATCCAATGCTCGCAAGGGCAACGGCATCGGCATCGGCATCGGCAACTGCGCAGTTGACAGCCTCAAACCTATCAACCACCAACGAAGTCAACGATGACGACGAGGACGACGAGGACGTCGGTCCAATGCCGCTTCCAAGTGGCCACACTGAAGAGGAAGAAGAGGAAGAGGAAGAGGAAGAAGATGATGACGACGACGACGAAGATTACGATGACGACCTGCTCCCTGTATCGCGCCAGATAAAACTCACTGATCATCGCAGAGTATGTTCAATGCGACACCACTTGGAATTGTGCAAAATTGCTGAGATGATTGCTCTTTCATAGACTGTCTCTGCTCTCACTCTGGATCCATCGGGTGCACGTCTCATCAGCGGAGGACGTGACTGTACAGTAAAGTTATGGGACTTTCATGGAATGAATGAAAACTTCAGGCCTTTTCGGTCGATTGATGAACCTTGTGGCGGAAATCCTGTACGTTGTCTAAATCCTTCAGTCAAATAACCAGTTGTTTTTTTTAACTGTGCACCATCATTCAAATCAGATTCGCGATTTGCAGTTTAGTAACTCTGGAGATCAGTTTCTGATTGCGTCGGGCGCTAATCAGGCGAAGCTGTATGATCGGGAAGGTAGCATGGTCTGTGAATATATGAAGGGAGACATGTATCTGCGTGATATGAAACACACAAAGTAAGAACAGTCTAAAGTATCAACACTTGTATTCATTTTTTGGCGTAGGGGTCATATCTCTGCCTTAACTTGCTGCAAATGGCATCCAACAGATCGAAGTATCTTTCTGACTGCATCATTAGACAGTTCCATTCGGTACGCTACATTGCGCTTTGACTTGTGCCTATTTCTTATTCAACATAACAGAATCTGGAACGTGGATATGAAACGTGAAAACAAAGTTGTGATTCCAGTCAAGTCAAAAGATAAGGGAGGCCGAACGGCAATCACTGCAGCAACATATTCACCGGACGGAAAAATAATCGCCGCCATTGGACAGGATGGAGAACTGAGATTGTGGGGATCTGACGGACCTTTCCTCAAGCCATCACATGTTAAGTTTATTTTTGAAATGCATACGTGTATAGCGACTAACGCTTCTTTTATTAGAGTATCGAAAATGCGCACATGTCAAACAGCGTTACTTCAAGCATCAATATTGCTATGGACAATTTCGCCATGATTACACGTAGCAACGACGATACACTCAAGCTATGGGATATCCGTTCATTCAAAAAACCTGTCTCTACTGTCACGAACCTACCGTCATTCTATGAAGAGTCGAACGCGATATTCTCACCAAACAACAAATTTGTTGTGACGGGTGTCAGTGTCAAGAAGGATGAGGGAGTCGGCAAGCTCGTGTTCTTTGACAAGAATGATTTGTCTGTGGTCAAAAATGTTGATGTTGGGAATGGATCTGTGGTCAAGGTGTTGTGGAATGGAAAGATCAATCAGATTTGCGCTAGTACCACTGAGGGATCTGTGCATGTGTTTTATGATGACCATGTATCTGTTGCTGGTGCCAAGTTTTGTGCTGGTAAGAAGGCGAAGGCTAAGGGTGTGGATGATATGTCTTATTTGGAGGATGAATCTGCAAGGTATGTATGGAGGAGTGTTGGCCGTTTAGTACTCACAACAACCTGTGTTGTAGAGTTATTATCAACCCACACGCACTGCCAATGTACCGAGAAGACAATATTCTAACAAATCGTGGAGGAAAACGCAAGCTTGCCAAAATCCGAAAAGATCCTATTGCATCTCGTAAACCAGATCGACCTATAACAGGACCTGGACGTGGAGGAAAAGTAGGAACGAGTTTGACTCAACATTTGATGAAGGGACTGATGAAAGATACGATGCGTGACGAAGATCCACGAGAAGCCATTTTGAAGCACGCTGCAGAGGCGTCCGCGAATCCGTTTTGGATTGCACCTGCATACCAAGCTACGCAACCGAAAGCTGTTATGGCTGAGAAAGTATATGAGGATGAAGACGAGGAGGATCGGGCCAACAAAAAGAAGAGGCCAAGTTGAGTTGCTGATATCTTGTTTTATTTTTCCTATTGGAATGCGAATAAAAAGGTTTACTCCGGGGCATGGAGCTGAAAGAGAAGGCGGTTAGTTTCTACGACAGAGAATCAAAGGCAACCAAAGGCAGTCAAGATGTAGGCGTAGGGCCCCATGTCATTCAACAGTTGAAGGCGGTAACAGCATCAGAGTGAATAGTTGTGGACGTCCGAACTTTTTTTGTTGGGAAACCAGAGAAAGGAAAGGAAAATGGGATGGGATGGGATTGATACCTCATGAACAGCCCAGTCCTCATAACTTCCATCGGGCAAGTATCTTCTGATCATCAAAGGCATCTTCTTTTCTCTCAGTTCTTTCATTGCGATAACGAGTGGGTCCGACTCTCCATTCAAATCCACCATGACAGGAGCATTCATACTAATTTGAAGGGCTCGTGTACCAAGGACTCTCGCCTTTTCGTATTTTGTCATGTAAGGGGTGGTCATTCGGTCGTTCTTGTGGACTTCAGTACCCTTTTTGTGTGGGTTTCCCCCAGCAGTGTTGTTTACAGTTCCATCGAGGAGCTATTCCGCAGTTAGAGCTTAGAGCACCAGCGATGAAAGGAAGGCAGGATGCACCGACCTCTTCTGTGTCTTGAGGTAAAATTTCGATTTCGCCGTTTGGGTCGAGCATCTCATCGTCCAAGTTTTCGTCCAAGTTGTCCATGTCCTCGTCGTAGACTTCTTCCTGGTCGTAGTTTCCGCCGTCCTCGTAATCGTCCATTGTGGGTGTGCTGCTGTGTTGTGTTGGTTGGGTTTTGGGGCAAAGAAAAAAACAAAAGAAGAGTACTTCTCCTTCTTCTCAGCATAGAACATGGAATACCTGCAGCAAATACTCCCGCACCACCCGCGTGCTGTTCTTGAGCGATGTATTGCACAGGCAGAGTTGATGGTTCCAGTGGACCAGGCGGGGCGGGCTGCCTTGATTCCACAGATCGCGGCTCAGTTGGCCTTGGATGCACAGGTCATCGAAGAGCCTCAACAACAAGAGCCCGAACTTGGACCCAATGCGAATGCTGCACTTCAACTGGGTCTCCCGCACCAACACCAACAACCCCACAACCACAACCACAACAACCACAACAACAACCACCAACAGCAACAGGAACCACAGCCAGAAGAGCTCCTTCTCTTTCTCACAGGCTTGTTTCCTGATGCAGATCCAGATTGGCTGGCGGCAAAACTCGCCGCGAATTCAAAGCAAAACAAGGAAGTCCAGGACCTTGTTGACTCAATATTTGAGCTGAATGGAAACTATCCAAAACGGCAAACTGGCTCAAAGAAACGCAAATTCAATGAGGATGGAGATGTGGAAGAGGACGGAGGGAAGGGAAAGGAACCCGTGACGCAGCTCGCTCTTGCTGCGGGGGCGGCTGCCCCAAATCCAAACAGAGACTTCAAGAATATCGACCCTACCTACGTTCGAGATTATGAATACTACAAATACAGGTGTACCACTCTCCTTCCTTTCTGTTAGATTATTCTAAAACTACCTACCCTTTGACCAGTCTCGTTGTTCTTGCCAACAACTTTCGTCGTCTTCCAAAATATTACATACAGTCTGTCTTTGCTCAAAAAAATCGGCAGTTGATTCCCGCGTACCTGGCCATTGAAACTGCAATGAAAGACGGGCTTCCATGCCGCCTCAAAAAGTCTTCCACCTTGATTATCACAATACCAACGACAACATCGGGAATCTTGGATGTGGAATTAAAGGCTCTTGAAGCGATTCAGGGTACTCACCCTCCCCGAAATTTAATTGGTCGCAACTTTCCTGGTTTGTTGATCCTGTCCTTCTTCTCCCCCCAAAAAACACAGCTGCAACTGCTGGTGGTTCCAGTTCTGCGTCCGTGGAACCTTCTGATCGAACGGACGGGGATTCTGCGGTTGCAGTAGAAGAAGAATCCGGGGAAGATAATATTGAATGCGGTTGTTGTTATGTGGACTATCCACTTGCAAAGGTGAGCAACAGAAACCCCACAAGTCTCGCTTTAATCAACAACCGCGTTTTTTTTCCGGCTACAGATGACCCAATGCGATGATGGTCATTTATTTTGTCTGGAATGTGCGCGACGTGCTGCTGAAAATCTCATTGGGTTACGTTAGTATGCATTCCTTTTGAAATTCTCGTGTCATCAAATTCAACAAATTCCTCTTGGCTTCAGGAAAGACTGTTATATCTTGTCTGGACAGTAGCGGATGCAAGTTCCAGTTTCCCCGTGTCGAAATTGAACGTTTCTTAAGTCCACAAGTGTTGCTGGGTTATGATCGTTTGGTACAAGAAGAAAATCTGCGAATTGCTGGAATATCTGGATTGACCAGTTGTCCGTTTTGTGATTATGCTGTTGTCATGGATACAGATCCTGAAACAGATAGACTCTTCAACTGCGCGTCTGTTACTTGTGGTGTCATCAGTTGCAGACTTTGTGAACGAAAAAATCATCTCCCTCAGACGTGTGAAGGTAAATACTCCTTTCGCATTTCCTTCTCTATTAACTAATTCATCATATTTTTCGCAGAGGCTGCAAAAGATGATGTCCTGAATGTACGCCACACCATTGAAGAAGCCATGACACAAGCCTTATTGCGAAAATGTAATAATTGTGCAAGTCAGTTCTACAAGACAGAAGGATGCAACAAAATGACCTGTCCTCGTTGCCAAACAATCATGTGTTATGTTTGTAAAGAGTTGAGTTCCTTTTCTCTCACAAAAAAGTGCTGACATAGTTTGTAAAACTGTGCAGGACTATCAAGGGATATGATCACTTTAACGTAGATCCTCGTGGTGTCCAACAACCGGGAAGGATATGTGCTCTTTGGGACAACTCAGAAGCACGAAACGTAGCTGACGTTGAACAAGCCGCCAAACAAGCTATTGAAGACGCCAAGAAGCTTAATCCTGCGGTTGATGTAAAAGAAATTGAAGTGGAGCTTCCTGTGGCTCCTCCAGCACCTGCACGGCCGGTACCTGGTGCTCCTCATTACGTTCAACCTGGTTATATTCCCAGGCCTCTTCCACCGCCAGGGCCACACGTACATGATGTTATTGCTCAAAATATTGTGGCCGAAAATGCACGGCGCGAACAAGTGGCTGGGCGCATTTTTGCTTTGCGTCAACAAAGGCTACAGAATCAACAGCAAATGCAACAACTCCAACATCAAATCCATCCAGTTGTACCGGCTGGTCAGCGAACACGACGTGGCAGTGCTGCTGCGGCGGCAATCGCAGTAGCCGCCGCCGCAGCCGTCAAGACTAATGCAGAGCGAGTAGCTTTACAACGCGCTGAAACACTTGAAGCCGAAAGGCGTGTAATTCTTGAACAACAACGCCTTGTCGTTGCTGCACGCGGTGCTGCTGTTGAAGCCCAAATTCGTGCAGAGACTTTGAGACACGAAGAACATGAGCGTCAAGTGCGGGCACTTCAGGTTCAACAACATCACCAACGGCAGCAAGTTCAGCAGCAGGAAGCTCAGCATCATCGAGATATCCAAGCACGTTTGAACGAACAGCGCCTTGCTAGAGACGAGCGTGCTCAACAACAGTTACAGGAATTAAATCGGATGCGAGAAGCTGTGAGAGAACAAAGAAAACAACGAGAAGAACAACGAGAAGAACAACGAGAAGAACAACGTCAAGAAGAACGTCAAGAAGAACTTGAGCGGCTTCGGAAACGAGAAGAATTACTGTTGAGGGCAAGACAACACGTTCTCTTGGATCAACAACGAGAAGCTGAGAGACAACGTCAGAGAGAAGCAACTAGACAACGAGAACAAGAAGAACGTATAAATCACCGTCGAGAACAACTTCTTGAACGGCAAGTCGCGTTGCGGAATCAGTTGAATGGACCTGGAGGTCGAAAAATGGATATGATTGAGGAGCTGGGGAGAATACAAATAGCCCTGGAATCCTTGGGCGAATACGATTTGCCTGAACATATCCATAAGAAAAAACGCTGAAATTAAAAAAAATAAAGATGATAAAACGAAAATCGCGAAAATCTTCAAAGTACATCATTATACTCGTGCAAAAGATCTACCGCATCAGTTCTTTTGACTAGTCGACTTACAGATGAATCCAGTACGTGTGGCTATGTGTTTCTTGACTGTTTTCTGACGTTTACCAGGACGCCGACTCTTGCCTGGGCTTATGTCGGTAAAACAGTAACACTAGTTTGTTTCAGTCAACAACTTAAAAAAGAAATCCATCAGTTTCCATGATGGAACTGTATATAGTCTTGATGTATTCTCACCCGAAGAGTACAACATCAATGTTGACACAGGATATCGGGGTTATCGAAAACGGGGAGGTCGAGTAGAACCAGAAGAACAAGATCCATCATCTAGAGGCATTATTCTTGTAACTGGTATGTGTTTTTTACCCTCCCTTTTTTCATCGTAGTTGCCAGAATAACGTGAATTTTACTGTGAAGGTTCACACGATCAAACTATTTCAATGGCAAGCATACAAAGAGTACATTCTAAGGAAGACGGGTATACCGTTAAAGTATGTTTTTACCATTAAAAGAAAAAAGAAAGCATGAAGTGCTAACTCATTTAATAGGCCACAAAAACCGCAACACTATCCGGCCACACATCAGACGTATACGCCTTGGAAGTATTACCTGAAATCTATACCGCAGACGGAACGACAAGAGTCGGGCATTTACTATCCGCCGGAGACTATACACTCAGAACATGGGACTTGGAGAAAAAAACCTTACGATCAACGTTCAGTGGCCATACAGGATACATTGCGTGCATAAAAATACGGGGCAAACGAGCATTCTCAGGGTCTTGGGATACAACGATTCGGTCATGGAACCTTGAGGTAATTTTACACTTTTGCGGTAAACCCCTAATTTTAATCTCAAATACCAATTTATATATGTAGACGGGAAAGGCGATGCACGTCTTTAAGGGACACACGAATATTGTGAATTGTCTGGACGTTACCAATACGGATTTGTTCAGTGGAAGTTGGGATCAAACGATTATTCAATGGAGTCGATCGGTACCTGTCTCTTCCGTTCCTTAGACGATTTTCAACTCACATGATAGTTGACAGACTGGCGATCCTGTGCAAAGTTTTCGAGGACACACGGACGGCGTGCAATGTCTTCAAGTATTTGAGGATAACTTGTATAGCGGGTATGACACACGTCCATTTCTGATGGTATCCTTTTTTTAATTCTGATTTAAATATTGTTTACCAGATCTATGGATAAAACTATACGTGTTTGGAGTATTGCAACTGGAAAACTTATAAGGACAATGAAGGGACATATGGCTGGAATCGAGTGCCTGCATGTTGTAGATGGAGTTTGTTTCACTGGCTCGTATGATAAGACTGTCCGTTGTTTCAATGTTGATGTAAGCCTCTCTTATTTCAATTTTAAGGTTAAGATTTGACTTTTTAAGACTGGAGAATGCATTCGATTGTTTGAAGGACACACAGACGGAATCTATTGCATCAAATATTACGACGGCTTACTATTTTCTGGATCTGGAGACAAGTCTGTGAGGGTGTGGGACGCAAGTTTTCTGCAAATTGCGGCGAAAAAGAGCATATTTTGGTGCTGCTCTCTGGACACCACAAAATAGGGTGATATATAGAAGAAGAGTAAACTTTGTTTTATAAACATGAAGGAAGAGAATGAAGCGCAACACATTAGTTACGGCCACCAGACAATTTGTCCAAAGCACGAGCTCCTTGCTCTTGCCACTCCTGCTTTGTAACCCAGAATGTCTCTCTGTCCTTCATGATATCTGCAAGTACAGCTCCACCCAAGAAGACCATGTGCTTTCTGCGTGGTGGGTCCTCGACTCTTAATTTGAAGTCCTACATAACTTTTGAGTAAAAAAAATACGAAACGTCTACCATTCCACTCTCACCTTGAGACGAGACACATCTCCCTTCAACACTTTGTCAAGGTACAGCTTCTTGAGCTCCTTCTCCAAACGAGTTGGAAGACCTGGGTACATGGAGGTACCACCAGACAGAACAATGTGCTTGTACAATTCTGGGCGAATATCAAGGTCTCCGGATTGGATACAGTTGAAGAGCATATCTGAGGAGGTATTAGTAAAACCCAAATGAAAAGAATGAGGCACATTACCAGCAACACCGTCAGATTCAACGTCAACCAAGTGTGGTTGGAAGAGGGCTTCTGGGGCTTCGAATCTTTCTGACCCAACCTTGATGACACGACCATCTGGGAGCTGGATGAGAGAAAGGTTGTTCAGTATGCCAAGAAACGAATTTCTATGGAGAGGACTCACAGTGTATGATTCAACAAGAACTGTAGTCTCAGTAGCCAACTTCTGCTCCAAGGCCAAGTCATATCTATTTTTTATGGTTTGTAATATGCATAGGTTAGTTCATACACACCCAGAAACCCCTTCATAGCACTAAAACGCCTCACCCAACATAACAAAGCTTCTCCTTCAATTGTCTAACAGTCTCAAAGTCCGCGGTACGGTTGAATGCATATCCACGAAGAAGGAGGAGTTTGATGAGGTAGCGTGTAATATCGCGACCTGCGACATCGAGACGCTTGATCATGTGAGGAAGGGCAAATCCTTCGTAGACGGGGACAATGTGGGTGACACCGTCTCCTGAGTCGACGACAACACCGGTTTGGAGACCTGTTTGGAGATTGGTAGGTAGGGTATATCGATTCAGCATGTGTGCATTAGAGTCTTCGTTGGGGGACATGGCGGATGAGAGGGTGGTAGGCGGCGACTACGGCTGCATGTATGTTGTGTGGATGGGTGGAAGGTATCCGTTTTTTGATTGTATAAGAGGAGGGTATCGCGGGGGTGGGTTGAGGGGGGACGCGCTGCAATAAATAAAGGGGGGGAGCATGCCCAGACAACGGCCGATCTCAAGGTGGGTGCAGGCAAGAAAAGAACAAGCAACGCACCTTGGGCATAGAGAGTGAGCACGGCCTGGATGGCAACGTAGACACCCTGGAAGCCGTAGTGGTCAAACATCACCTCGCACATCTTCTCGCGGTTCTTCTTTGGATTCATGACAGGCTCGGTCAGCAGAATCTTGTGGTCGGCAGGGTTCGTAATCTTCAGCTTGTTTGCAAAGGTGTAGTTCCACAGGTGCAGCATGTTGTCCCAGTCCTTCACGATACCGTTCTCCATTGGATACGTCATTTGCAGCATCGTGCGCAGGGCCGCAGCCTCGTCACCGACCATGACGTCCTTGAGCTGAGCCTCGCCCATGCGTTCTTCAGCGCGAAGGATTGGGCGGCCAACGACCGCGGGGAAGATGCTCTCGGGGAAGTTGGTTCCAGCGAATCCGCACTTGACGAACTAGTTTGTTGTTTGTTTGTTGTTGGGTTGGATTGCGCGTGCGTGCGTGGGTCAATGCCGACTTACTCCGGTTCCGTTGTCGCACACTACGACTCGCCCACTCATTTTTGGGTTGAGGTTGTTCGGGGATGCTTTTTCGCGTCCACCCACCCCAACAAACAAAAAGCACCTTCTCTCCTCTCTTTCACTTCTTTATTCTTCATCATGTTATAAATACATTCAATGGTAACTGAGGAATCAAGAAGAGTGAAGCTGTATTGGTTCGATTCGAATTAACATCAATGTAAACTAAAGCACAAAGCGCTCACATCACGCTCGATTTCGAGCCAGGCGAATGCACGCAAGGCAGCATCGTGTGTCTGTGTTGGAGGATCATCGTGTCCCCAAACAGTCATGGCATCAAATGTGGCATCTGTACGAAGATACCTCGCAGATGCATCGGCAGCATCACGTGCTTCAACGAGCACTAGGCCTTTTGAGTCGATTGATTGAAAGAAAGCGGAAACAAGCAAGAGTCAGTGTTTCAAAACAAGGAACCAAAACAAGTCCAACTAAACAACGCACCAGCAAAGTCTGATCCAAGCGACACACGCGTCCCGCCAAGTCCTCGTCCTCGGAATGATGCACGCAGACTACTGCCGGCATCGCGTGTCTCTGTTGCGTCGTTGCTTCCAGCGACGTCCGAACTTGTTGTCCATGATTCTGCCACACCCTCGTTCCGCTGCACAAAGAGACCAGACACATTCGCGTGTCCCGTGTGTCCGATTGTGCATGGAAGAAGGTGCACAAGAGTTGATGTCGTTGTCGATGATGGACCAGTCGGGGTTTTGAAGGTGATGGCGGAACTCTCCATTTTCGATCTTATTTTATTGTTCTGTGAAAAGAGAGATGGAGAACTGGAGAACTTCGGAAGTGGGCGCGTTTGTACACTCTCTCGGTCTCTCTTCTCAATACGAGACTGCCTTTGTTGGTACGTGTTTCATCCTGTGTACCTTCAGCCAAGTTGGTTCTGGCGCACATGGAAACCTAATCACACTACACTCTCCGAAATAGACAACGACATTACTGGCGACCTGCTTGCTCATGCCGATCATGCCATGCTCAAGCAACTCGGCATATCCTCTGTCGGTCACAGAATAACTATCCTAAATGCAATTGCTGTCAAACGGGCGGCTGACCTGTCAGCCAACCTCCCTACCCCAACTCAAGGTTCGTCTTCTGCTCTAAGCGTAGCGTATAAAAGCTACAAACAAGAGAAGGACTGAGTCGGCGTTGAAGCCGCCATAGCCGTGGTGGACGCCTCAAGTGGCAAAGTAACACCGAGAATACAACAACCCTGTGTCCATCACCTATTCAGACATCAAACAGTCATAAACAATGTTTTGTCTTTGTCGAACTAGACGTTGGCGCTGTGGACAGTTTCTCCTTCACCCTTAAACCCCCTTCACCAATTCATATCCATCACTTCCTGGCTTATTTCCAGATTTAAAATAGATTCCACACCTACTACCTTATCAAACGAATCGGTTCTGGAACGTCTGTCAAACGATATATTGAAAATACATACAGAGCTCGCCACTCTGCGTCAGGACTTGGGGCCTGTTTGGCAAATGCTGGATGACGTTAGAGTAAGTTTGACGAACTATGTTTTTACTCTCTCTGCTTTGTTTCATCTAACCCGACCCTCACTCCTCTGTAACTAGGCTAGGCCCCGTGTGGATAGCAACAAAATACCCACACCTCTCTCCGCACATCCTCACGATTACTTTCGGAAAAATGATTCAGTACGTTTCTTTGCAGTTTTGAATTTTTTGGCAGTCAAGATTACTCAATCTACAACCAACCAGACTCTAATGCCTGGAAGTCCCAATGACAGCAACGTTGGCGTAATTCGCATCAACCTCGAAAGTATAGGAAGAAACGAAATCAAACCGTTTCGCGTGTCAGACACGGATACTGCCGATAAAGTACTCTTGGGTATCCTCAAAAAGTACAGCGTCCTTGAAAGCACAGCCAGTTTCATGTTTTGCGTCAGGAACTCTGATGGAACCGGTATGGCGAGGAATTTCTCTTCTCCTCCCCTTTTTTTTTTCGGACACTAAAAAAACACACTTACCAAAAATAAGACCGCCGCCTCAACTCTGACGATAAACCTTTACTATTGCAACAAAAACATAACCAGACTTTACCCTCCCCCACAACGCCATCCTCTGCCACCTCCTCAAACCACCTCATTTTCTACATTAAACGAAACTCCCCGCCTTCACCCACCCCGTCCTCTCCAACAACCGCAAAACGACCGCCAACACTCCCAGACCCGGCAACATCAACAACATCATCGAACGTATATATTGCAGTATTCAACTACAAACCTGCACGCGCCGATGAGCTCCCCGTGACTATTGGAGACACGTTCATTGTCCTCAAGAAAGACCGGGATTGGGTGACAGTCAACCGCGTTGGAGGAGATTCTGTAGGATGGATCCCACGGGGATGTTTAAAGCTGGAAGAGGAAGTGTTGAAGAGTGGTGGAAGTGCGGGTACGCCCGGTGTTGGTGTTGATGCAGAGTTTCCCGTTTTGGTGGTGATGTTGTATGACTATGACGGGGAGGCGGCTGTTTCTGCTGGAAACGGGGTTGGTGTGAAAGTGAAGGCTGGGAGTTTGGTGACGGTGTTGAAGAAGGAGAAGCAGTGGTTGTATGGGAAGATTGTTTCGACGGATAGAAAAGGGTGGATTCCGGATTCTTATGTTTCTGTGGTGAATCGAGAAATTATTGAGGAAAAGGTGAAGTGCCTTGATGATGTTTTCTTTTGTTTATTAACGAGTCAACGCATGTAGAAACTTGCAAATCTTGTGGGTCATTTCGATCGTTCTCTCAGTGACGAAGCTAAAATCGATGAGAAGCATATTCATCTTGAGTCTGGAAAGTCTGTAAACCTCGTTTCTTTGATTGAAACTGTGAATGTAGGGTTGGGGCGATGGGTGGAGTTGGAGGATCGTGATGTTTCAACTTTTCGAGGGAACAGGGAAGCGATCTTAGATAAATTATCGGCGGGGCTGAATTGGATTTCATTCTTGTCTGGCAAGATCGAAGTTATACGGAATAGCTCGCATGTGGAGGAAATTGTTGAAAGCATATTAAATGCAAGTGATTCGTGTAGAATGTGTGGGACGATGGCGAATGCGGATGAAGACCGGCAATTGGATATAGTATATTCCGGGTTGAAGAAAGCAGTGAGATTGCTGGAATAGGAGAGTTTTTTGTGAGAGATTGTTTGCTTTTTTCTTTGCCAACATCAACAACATCTATGTTCGTCCGACGAGCTCTTCACCGGGCACCACTCGCATTCCGCAGCATCGCCACTCCATTCACCGCATCCACACCTGTTGCCGCATTCACCACCGCCGCCCCTCAAATCACAAAAGCAGACGCCCTGAAAGAATACGTTCCTCCTTCCGAATGGTCAACCACCACCAAAGAGAACCTCAACCGCCTGCGCAACCAAACATCATTCAATGCAATCGTCGAAGTAAAGCAGCGTCCCTACTTTGTAGCCGTCAATGATGTCATCGTTACCATGCGAATGAACGACCTCAACCTAGGCGATGTCATCACACTGGATCGAGTGCGGGAGATTGGATCAGAAGACTTTATCTTGCAGGGGAACCCATACGTGCACCCAAGCTATTTCACCGTGAAGGCTGTGGTCATTGAGCACCCAGTCTCACAAGAGATTGTGCGTCACCATTGGAAAAAGAGAGGGCACCAGCCAGTTCATGTCAACAGAAATCACCACACTGCTTTGAGGGTGTCGGAGATCTCAATCAACAAGGTATAATCAACAACAACTACAAACAAATCAAACGGATGATGGGAAATTCAAGATGATGGAATCCATTGATGAGGAATCGGGAGGAATGTTTCCTTCAGGATGTTTTGCCAAATAAATCGTTTTTAAATTTTACCAGTATGTCTGATTTGCGAAAGGTTGCGCTTTGGTCGGCAGCCCTCCAAGATCATTACTTCACCAAACAACCACCATCAGTTCAAACAAAAGCAGCACACAAACAACGTCAAAAATGGGAACGAGAAGCAAAACGTCGACAGGGGCTCCTACCTGTTCGCCTTCCAAAACTTCAAAGTGTTGGATCACCTTCACCAACGGAATCACAACTCGATCGACCTATTCTTACAACTCCTACGCTGAACCTAATTCCAGATATAGCTCTGGATAGAGCACCGAAGATCACGCTGGCTCAAAAAATGGGAATCATTGAAGCCCCAAAACAACTCCTCACCAAATCTGAGTGGGAGCAAGTTAAAGTCAAAGCTAAAGCTCAAGAAACTAAGGAATGTGCAATTTGCTGTGAACCTTTTAGAAATTTAAGTCAGGTGATTCTTTCATGCAGCCATTCTTTCCACAAGGCGTGTATACAATCATATGAACGATACACGAATTCAAAGAGATGTGTACGTTCACGAAAAAAAAGTAGTTATCATCGCTGATTCTAAATTCTAATTCCCAGCCCCTCTGTCGCGCTGTCGGTTATGAAACATTACTAACCTCAGAAGCTGCGGCCGAATATTATCACAATGCAGCCACGAAAATCCAATCAACATGGCGGATGCACAAACTACACAAATCGTATCTCCACCACCGGAAAACCCATGAACCAAAACATCCATTGCTCAAAAGAAAATTCCACATGGAACGATTGACGCAGATGAATCAAGAGTTTGAGGGACAGATGAAGGAAGATGAATGTGAAATGGATCAAGTGTTACGGGAAATGGAAGGGGCTCTTCGTCTCTCTCGAGACACTTTTGAAAAGTTTTCAACTTTTTACCGTGAACCTGAAGATTGGGACCAAATAATTGATGGAGTATATAAAAGGAATGAGTTGCCGTTGCAAGAATCGTGCTCGATTTGTCTCTGTGAGCTGGCCCCTCCTGATGAAACGTCGATTGCTCTTGCCGCAGATCAGTACGCGGCCAAGAAGTTAAGGAAGAGGAATATTGCCTTGTTATCATGTGGCCACCTTCTTCATCAAAAATGCATTTCAAACTTGGAGAGGTTTCATGTTGGAGAGAAGAAGGGGACCTTCTGCCCGGTTTGCCGAGCAGAATACAGGAGGACGCTGTTTCCTTACTGAAAAAAGAATAAAGCGGATATATTTATATCAAAGGTTTATTTTTGGGGACATAGCATAAGTGAATAGTTGGCGACTACTGTTTCGAAAGCGAGCTCAAACCGCTCAAACCCTTTTCCACAGAAGACGAGCGCTGCAAACCGCCCGAAGCACTACTGCCACTCGTTGTAGAAGGATGGTTACTGAGAGCAGACGACAAGTTACTGAGTTTACTCAATCCCTTTTCCGCAGACGGCGTTCTTTGAAGTCCAATCGAGGTAGAATGTGTATATGTTTCCGTAGAGGCAGTAAGTTGGATCCCCTTGGAAGTCAATCCCTTCTTGGACCCAATTTTAAAACCAAAGTCCCCATCATCTTCACTGCTCTCGTCATCTTCATCATCGTCGAACAACACTTTGCGCTTCACTTGCGACACAAGCAAATCTACTTCTTGGTCGTCAAGGGCGGCTGCAAAGGCAGGGTTGTTCGCTCCAGCAATCACTATTTCCGCCTCCGAATCCGCATCCTCTGAATCATTGTCCGCAGCTCCGAATCCAAAACTCAGCTTCTTCTTTTCACTGACGGGGATAACTTCTTTAGGTTCGGCTGCGAAACGAATGGCCCGTGGGATGGGGGCGGGGCTAATTGGGAGTGACGATGCAGCAGATGATGTATCTTCAGCCGCCGACGACGATGCGGCACGCAATCGAGCCTGACGTTCTCGTTCTGCAGCAGAGGCAAGGAAAAAGTCCGCCTTCTTTCCAGTCAGTGGTGGGATGGCACCTTGACGTTGAAATGATGTTTTGATAGATTGCACTGTTGCAACAAAGTCCTTTGTCTGCTGTCCCTGATTTTGGAGTTGCTGAGCTGCTTGAGAGAATAGATCGGGATCAGATGTGGCACGAGGACCTGTTGCGAGAAGTCGACGTGGAGCACTTGTTGTCTCGGCAAGGTTTTTCAGGGCAGGTTTTAAGTGAGTAGGATGAGGAGGATGGTTGCTGCTGTTTCTAGAGGCTTCGCATACGCTACAGTTCCCGGCACAATCTGCATTGCCGCACGCAGGATATGTAGATTGCCCGGCTTTGGCAGCGGCCTGAAGTTGAAGCAGAGGCTCATATGTATGAAACGGTCCATAGAGCCAGTTAACATCGCCGTCTTTGTTCCTACGATGTTATATCAGGATTAACTAGACTTCGAAAAACCCCAACGTACCAGTTGAGGGTAACAGGTGAAATCGTCTTCAAGGCAAACTTCATTTGGAAGAATTTTCTCCATGATGCATTCTCCAGCCTAATTTCAAAAAGTCAAATTGTGTGGTTATGTGTGGCTGAAGTTGGGGTTGAGGTGGTTCCAAAGCCAAAGGAGGCGCCTTGGTATCACAGCATCATAGACAACTCTGTATGATTTTCCAGGACTCTTTCATCTGAAATCTACAGCTAGTCGTCCCGGCATTTGATGAACGGCTTTCCCAGCCCCCTTAAACTGTGAACCCTTCGCTCAGCACCCGAAACCACCGAACGAGACACAAATAGTCGCTATGCTGCTTAACAGCTTCGAGAGAGGCTATCGAGGAGCCGCCGTGTTTCATATATGAAGTTCCAATCAGAGATGCCCATTTCAAATCCATGATAGTTCTGATGGCAGGTGTTGCCACCCAACCAGTCCAGTTCCTCACAGGTACACCATCGCTGTTATTAGCTCTAGACCAGTCACACTAGTTCCGAGAGGGCAGTGTTCCAGAGGCAACTTGGGCAGCTCAGACGCTCACCTTCTTCCGTTGATTAGCGAGTTTTTGTTCTTTGTGGCATTCTTCCAGCACTCATGCAAGTCGAATTCGTTGAATTGATGCGATAGGTAATCGACGGCCGCCATGGTCTAGTGAGGGAGGGATTGGGGATGGTTTTCGTCAAGTCCAAATCGGAAGAATCGCTTTCCCCTGGAAAAACTTGGCGGCCTTCCCGAGAGTCATCGTGATTCACGCCTGGCTCTCAATACTGTTCTCTCAGGAACCATAAAAGTAAATAAGAGTAAATTCCAAGTTGTATTATAACAAATACATGAGTTTCAACACACCACTCATCATCAATCAGAAATAGTTTAGAGAATGAATCGGCGAATGATTTACTCCTCCTCCTCAGCCTCCTCACCCTCACCAGCCTCAGCAGCCTTAGCTCTCTTACGCTGGGTACGACCTGGGCGACCACCACCGTATGGGGAGGTAAGGGAGAAGTCAATGTGCTTCTGGGAGTCAAGACGGACAATGAAGGATGGAACGTTCACAATCTGCTTTCCAACACGGATGTGTCTCTGCTTGATCAAGACACGGGCGTGGTGGATAGACTTGGCCAAACCAAGCTTGAAGACCTGGGTCTGGAGACGACGCTCCAAGAAGTCCTCAACCTTGAGACCCAAGACGTAATCGAGCTTGGCCTTGGTCTCGTCCAAGACTCCGATACGAATCAAACGACGGATAAGAGCGTTACCCTCGAACAAACGACGTGGGTCCTTCTCGGCTCTCATGAGCAAGTCACGGGCAGCACGACGGATCTTGGACAAGGTGAGACCGACACGGTAGATCTCACGCTTGTTCTTGAGACCGTACTCTCCGGCGAGCTTCAACTCGGCGTCGAGACGGGCGGCCTCGTATGGGCGCTTTGGAACCTTAGCGGTCTTGGATCCGTTAATGACTGGCATCTGAAAGGGAATACAAGTTTAGCAACAAGTTTAAATAGAGAGTTTTACAGCAGATTGTATGAGAGCGGGCATCCAGTTTTCATCCAGTTTTCCGTCGTATAGCATTCATCGCATGGCCAATAAGTTAACTGCCAGTGGATTCAAACAGATTGGTGGAAGGCTTGTGTCAGGCATCCATGTCCCAACCAGACCCAAGAAACTGTCACATTCCATCCAATGCTGCTCTGCGTGGCCCCACTGCAATCAATGATGAGACAGGTATTGCTGTAGATGATCTGATGCGATGCTGAATGGTCGAGAGGTTGGGGATGGAGGTTCGGGGTGAAGGTGGTCACACACTTTTTGGTGATGGAAAAGAGGGAGGGAGAAAGAGCTCAAAAAACCACTCTTCACAAGTCCATCAAAAAAGGGAATTCCCTTTGAAACTCTATATCATAGCGAATAACGTATTTTAAGATAATTAATCAGTTTGTTCATTTGAATATGTTAAATTGTGTAAAAGCACCCTTGTAAAAGCAAATACTAGTTTTCGAGCGTTCTGGCATGTTAATACAATGAAATACAAGCAGCTATGCACATTATGCAAAAAGAAGGAAGGGAACGTCTGGATGCATTGTTTTTGGTATCGCGTCCGAACTTTCTTCACCCAAGTCCACCAATGAAGGTGCTCTGTGTCGCCGAGAAGAACATGGTTTGGCACCAGCTCCTGTGCAAGTCGTCCAACTAACACGAATCTAAAACCAGATTGCAAAGGGCGTTGCAAACATTCTTGGCCGCGGAAACGCCCAAACTGTGAGCTCATCCTCAGCCAGTCCACCCCAGTCTCACCACTATCAACTATACAGCGCCAAACAGACAACAAATACATCAAAAACTATTGCTTCACCACGGACTTCAACGGCCAGAACTGCCAGGTCGTAATGACCTCAGTATCGGGCCATCTGACATCGCTCGACTTCCCACCAGACTACAGGCGGTGGGACGGCTGCGACCCTTCCGCCTGCTTCGAAGCTCCCGTCGTTAAGACCGTCAGCAAAGTAATCTCTCACCCTTGAATTCATATTCATCCGAATGGAGCTCAACCAATCTTTCCAGGACATGGAATCAATCAAAAAGAATCTTCAGGAACAGGCTCGCGGTGCCCAATTCCTCATAATATGGACTGATTGTGATTTGGAAGGCGAGAATATTGGGAACGAAATTGTGGAAGTATGCCGTGCCGTAAACCAACGCATCGTCGTGAAACGCGCAAAGTTTTCCGTTATTCAAGATCGGTGTGTGTTGAAATATCTTGTTCGAGGGGGGGAAATAGTCGTTTGTTTGGAGTCGAATTACTGAATCAGCACCACTTTTTTTTAACGTAATACAACAGAGAGATTAATCAAGCTTGGAGGACTCTCGGGAATATGGATATGCGAAAAGTGGCGGCAGTAGAAGCTAGACAGGAACTTGATTTGAGGATTGGAGCCGCTTTTACACGTTTTCAGACTCTTCAATTACGGCAACAGTTTCAGCAGCTTGATGGAATGATTATTAGTTATGGTGCGTCTTCTCATATTATAAGAGAATGTCATCGGAAGTGCTTTTAATGAAATGACGATGGCAAAGATCATTCGTCACGGAGTCGGATCTTGGAACACACCTAGTTATATGAATGCAGTGCCTGATCAATGTCTACTGTACAGTTTGACGTCCAAACTCGTTTCTGATTCTGATATTTTCGATTGACTTGGCCTCTTCCTTGATATTCCTTAATGGTCAAATTGACTAATATACATCAAAAAGGATCTTGTCAGTTCCCCACCTTGGGCTTTATTGTCGATCAATTCCAAAAGTGTCTACGATTCAAAGAAGAAATATTTTGGAAGATTCAGGTCGTTTTGAAGAAGGACGGGATGTCCTGTTCGTTTTCTTGGGACCGTGGCTCTGTATTTGATCATCGCGTGGCGACGGGTATTTATGAAGGATGCGTGGAAAATCCTATGGCAACTGTATTAAAAGTACAAAAGAAGCCGAAAGAAAAATGGTGTGCGGTTTTTGTGTATGTCTTGTTGTAATAATCTTTGATCATTAGGCGGCCTCTTCCCCTAACAACAATTGAAATGATGAAGTTTTGCACATCCAGACTTCGAATGTCTGCACATAAAGTGATGGAGGTTTGTTCTTCTGGATTCTGGATTGTTTTCAAAGCAATTCTTAAACCGTAACTTCAACTTAAGGCTGCCGAAAGTTTATATCGAAAACAATGGATCAGTTATCCAAGAACTGAAACGGATGTTTTCTTGCCCTCATTCGAATTCAACGAATTGATTCAAGCACAAACCAGGAATCCTGCCTGGGGAGGCTTCGCGACAATGTAAGTGTGATCGTTGAAGTAAATGCTTTCAACTGATAAATTTCAAGGCTTGGTCAAGGTGGATTTCGAAAGCCAAGGGAAGGAAAGAATAACGACGAGGCTCACCCTCCTATACATCCTACTGGTTGAGCATTGAATCTTTATTGTAACTGAAATTCTAACCTGTCATTCTTACATCGTCATAGTTGGAGGAACCGGTGACATGGTGGGAGATGAAAAGCGACTGTATGAATTCATTACACGTCGATTCCTGGCCTGCTGCTCTGAAAACGCGAAAGGCTTTATAACTACAATTGACATTGAAATAGATGACGAAAAGTTTCAAGCGACAGGTGAAGACATCCCCTCCTGGTTTTCTTGTGCTGTTTTGCTTACCAACTTGAAAATACAGGTGAAGAAGTGGCAGAACGAAACTACCTCGAAGTCTACATTTATGAATCATGGTCGGATAAGGCAATTCCAAATTTTACTCAAGGTGAAAGAATAATGCCTGATTCGTTAATGCTTCGGCAAGGTGTTACGACACGGCCTTCTTGCTTAAATGAACGTCAACTTATTGAAAAGATGGAGGAATCTAGTATTGGTATGTCTGGCAGCATGGGTTCATTAGAGGAAACCTAACCTTCTTTCAGGGACGGACGCTACAATCCACGAACATATCAAAAAGATTCAGGAGCGAGAATATGTCAATAAGGATGGGGACAAATTTGTCCCGACTCCGTTAGGGATGGGTCTGGTGGTAGGATACAGGAATATGGAGATGCAAGTTTCTTTATCGAAGCCATATTTGCGAAGTCAGGTTATTATATTGAATGATGCTTCGTGCTGCTCCTAACCTCCTTTACTCTTCAAGCTTGAAGTCAACATCAAGAGGATATATGAAGGGGCTCGATCAAAGGCGGACGTCTTGGCAGAAAACATCTTGCATTATAAGAATGCCTATCGAGAAGCAAATAACGGAATACAAGTGCTGAAACAGGTAACCGCATTCGCATAATTGAAAAGAAAGTAGCCTTACAGCGTCATAGACCTTACAAAGCCAGTTTGATGGAGTTTGATAGTAAAAGTCAATAAACGTATATGCTCAAGTATAATGTATTCATCATAAAAACCAAAATATATGTACAGTAACATTCGGTACTCTTTGTTTTCATTCCTGCAACACTTCCCCTCGCCAAAAAACGTTCAACATCCTTTTAGCAACTGCCGCTCCAATACCTTTCCGTGCGTCTCCACTGGCAGCAACAATTAGTTTTTCACGCTCTGTATCATTTGCACATGCACTCAAAGCTTTGTAAAAGCTGTGAAAATGGGTTTAGGTATGAGAACAAAGACGGAGGCAAACACCAACCTGGAACTTGTTTTGTACGTCCTGGCAAAGAAGCACGCTTTTTCTGCACTCATTCCATGAATGACCATCAACTGGCGAATCCAAACGTCACCAAGCATAAAGTTCTTGGTCTTCATGTTGCGACGTTGAAATTCGGCATAAGAAATAGAATAGACAGTGTTCCCTTTCGTTTCAAGCTGCTTTTTGTTGTCGAAAACGAGTGACTTGTCCTGAGGAAGATGGGTATGTTTAGAGTCTGAGGGTATTTACACAATCAAAGTAACCTTATACAGCTGTTTCAAGCATTGAGTTATTGAAATCAAATAGTTGAGCGTATCTTCCGCTGATGTAGTCTTCTTGACAAAGAATCCATTTTCCAGTTGTGTTTGGGTGAGGGCGGTGAAGACACCATCATATCCAAAAGACTCTGCGCTTTCCGTATTAACTTCTTCCAATAGATAGATAACTTTTGGAAGACCGCATTTGGATAATCGGAACTGTTGGGTTGGAAGAATCGTTTAGTCACCCGCAATGAAAAAAAAGAAGAGAAAAAATTCTAAAGTAGGGTTCGACACCCAACAACACCTTTTGCTCTTTGAAACGCCCATCCTTGATACTTGCCACCAAATCATCGAGAGTCTTTCGTTCAAGGATATATTCGAGCATTATATATTCATCGCCATAATAAGTTCCTGAAATGTGCTTGAATTAGTTTTAAAAAATCGAATGAGCGTGGAGAAATCAATAGGTACCATCACATTTCGGTCTCGCCACCCAAGTCACGTCTCCCAATTCTAAGGACTTGGCTTCATACTTGATACCCCGCCTCGCCAAACCATCTTTGAAAAAGTCTCTGTTTGAACCGTTTTTGATTTCACGGTTGTCAAGAATGAGAATGATTTCATATGATCCAGCTGGTAGGGCCACGTTATTGATGATGGGTTCGGGTTGGTCAGTTGATTTTGAAGAAGTCGTAGAGTATGAGCTCAGGTTACTGACACTTGGTTTGAAAGTTGCAGGTTGAGTAGATGAGGATGACACGTTGAAGATTGGGTAAGTTGGAGGACGGTTGGATGATTGAGAGTTTGACGATTGAAGGGGCTGACTGTTTGACGAATAGTAGTCTCCCTCGTCATCACTGTCAAAGGTTTGATTGGACTGACTTGCTGTGCCGCCAACGTCTTTTCCCTTCAGAGAAGCCAACATTCGATCGACAAGGGAGCTTCCCTCTTCGGTAAGAGTAAAGCGCGGTGGATGCCCATACTTCATGACCAGCTATTCACTCGCATTAGTTTCAAAAACCAGTCAGTTTTTTGAAAACTCACTTCCTTCTCAATGAGGGTGGTCATTGAACTCCATCCAGTGTACATTCCTCCATTGATTGGAGCATCTAGAGGTGCGTCTGCATGCTCTTGGCCCTTTTTGATGATTTCGTGTTTTGTCAAGTATTGTGATGAATCTGAATTTGCCTTGAGCGTCACAAGAATACTCCAGGCGCCTGAGCGATACTTTGGGACGTATTCGGCCAATTTCCGCTGACGTTTTTGCGGAGGCTGAGCTGTACTGTTTCCCAGTTCGAGCTCGTCGTGGATGGCTGAATTGAAATTGAGGATGAGAAAGCGGACACTGAAAGTAGTTGAGCAAGGCAAGCACCTCTGTCGCGCGGCTTTGCGGGTCGTCTGATTTGGGCAGTTGCGGCGATGTCGACTGGCGCGAGGCCCGGGACAACGTGGCCGTCCTTCAAATGTTTGGCGAGTTTGAGCTCGAGTGTTTTGATGATGCCGGGCCCGATGCCTTTGACAACGACGAGTTCGCGTACGGAGGAGATCGCATTTGGGTATTTGGAGAGTTCAGAGTGGGCCTTGTTTGTGTTGTGTTGTTGTTGATTGTGTTGTGTTGAAGTGGTTGGTTCGTTGGTTGTTGATTCGGTCTTGCACTTACCCGCTTGTACACAGTCACCGTGTTCGACGAGTTCGTACGCGACAATGCCAACTGCTTCTGCTCTTCGTACATTTCGTAAACCCATCCGAGGCAGAGCTCCCGGAGTGATGTCATATTGGGTTTTTTTTGGTGGTGGAAATGTGTCCGAAAATGGTAAATGAATATTATATTATTATTAACTCTATTTCCCTCTATCCCAATCTCTAATTATTTACTTAAGACGCATCATTGGGCGAGATGTTCTTTGGAAACATGTGTATCCTAGCGTCAAAAAGGCCAATGCAAGAAGAAAGTTGATAAGAACGCAGATATACTTTGTAGGCGAGTCTAATGCGTATTGAACGACAACAATGTCTCCTTGGTATGTGGTGCAATTCATGGTAGGAGTGCAAGCAAGCGAAAGTCCTTGGAACTCATTTTGCATCAGTCCCTTGTATGAATACTGCGTTCCGGAATTTTTAGGACTAGATGGACAAGAGGTTGATGTAAAACTTACCGAAATAAGCGATACATATTGAATCCATCTAAAAACCCAAGAGACGGCACCGACATTAAGAAGCTGTCCACCAAATAGGAGAAAGATTGTAACAACCAATGGCGCAATGATCTGACCAACTTGAGCGGTGGGAACGGCGGAACCAAGGAAATACGCCAAACAAAGTGCAGTGTTGGAATGATTGAGAACGATTAACACAAACGTAAAGAACTTCACAACATCTAGCAAAAAGTTAGTTCATAATAATCAGACAAAGTATGTACCATTTTGGAGTGCAACCATCCAATAGAGCGGAATAGAAAACAACAACGAATTTGCCCAACAAAGAGGAATAGCACTCAAGATTTTGGCAATAAAGCATGACGAAGCCCTGTAACACCCTGCAGCTCTTTCACGCTTAAAAATTGTACGGACTGTAGGGAAAACTCCAATTTGAGGCATTACAACTCCAAACGTCTGGTTGATACAAATAAAGAACAAGCTATTTAATCAAGTTAGTTCCGTTTATGAAAAAGTGCCAACTCACAATCCAATTCGAGACTGAACACCCGCTGGTCCATTTGATTGTTGCCAAAACACGAAGCCCATCAAAATTACAAGGAAGATTGCCTGACCGATAGTAGCGCCAATAGCACCCTTATTTCTCGCAACATCTTTCATATTCCTTCCCAACAACACCAATACTTCTTGATACCAGGGCAAAGGCCAAACGTAATTCTTTTCAACTGGAAGCAATTGACTAGGGAACGGAGATTCGTGAGTTCCAAACTTTTCCTTGTACGCATCATGAAACTTTGTGATGATGGCTGTAGACTTGACTTTTTCTTCTTCGGAACGAAGGTTGACAGTAATAACATCCATAAAGAACTAATCGAATCGTGTAAGTTTATCTTATTATGGCGATTTAAAAGATTCCTCACGTCAGATGGATTCGTTTTTGGTGGTAATGGGAATCCCAAGTCGTTAAAATGCTCAAGCGCCGCATTTGTGGGTCCAAACCAGAGCGTCTTTCCGAGTGAAAGTAACAGGATTTTATCAAACAGCTCTAGAATTTCGGTTCTGGGCTGGTGGATTGTCATAAGCACAATCATTCCACGCGACACAGCAAGCTTCTTGATGGTCTCAAGGATTCCGAGTGAGTTTGCAGAATCCAAACCAGATGTTGGTTCATCGAGAAAGAGAATCTTGGGGTTGGTTACCAACTCAACTCCAATCGAGACACGCTTCCTTTCACCACCCGAAATACCACGACCTGCACCATTTTAGTAATCTAACAAATGAATCATGTCAGTACTCACTAAGACTATCACCGATCCACGTTTTGCGACATCCGTTCAAATTCAACTGCATGATAATTTCATTCACCTTCTCTTCCTTTTCCTTCGCAGGCATACTGGATGGTAGCCTAAGCTTGGCAGCATATGTCAACGTTTCTTCAACACTCAAGTTTGTAAACATAAGATCATCCTGAGAGTGAAAACGACGCGTTCAATGTCACGCACACTCGAATACACTCACCTGTTCGACATATGAACACGTATTGGTCCAAGATCCAGGGTTTCTCGGTTCACCATTCAACAGAATTTCACCGCGAAGTTCACTTCCTTTCTGATCTGCAATGCGACCTGCAAGCGTATTCAAGAGAGTAGATTTTCCAGCACCAGATCCACCCATGATCGCGACAACTTGGCCTTGACGTACGTAGCCACTTGCATTGTCAAGCAATGTTTTGGTTTCCCCCTTTTTACCATATGGGACAATATAAGTGACGTTTTTCCACCGGATCTCGTTCGTTCCAGATCCGACGGCAACAACATGATCTTGCTTCGGCTCAGTCATAAGTTCCTCGTCGGGGTATGTCTTCTTGGCGTAGTGCGGAATCGTTGGTATTTTCTGCCAAAAGAATTGTCGAATGATTTCAAATCACAAGATGAACACGTTCAATTTTATTTCTTTTTCAGAATTTGCAGTATGTCCCAACGAGCCAAAGAAGGAGAGTCAATGACGGTTTGAGTCCATCCAGAAGACTCAAGCTGCTGAGCTACAACTTTTTCCTGGAAGGGGTCCTCACTTCTTGGACCAATCAACACAACAGCTGACACAGAGGAAAAGAAAGAAATGTAATCCAACAAGAGCGAAGGCCTTCTCAGATACACACTCAGGAGAACGTGAATGTTTTCCATGACAATAGTGGAAGGGTCTTGGTCCGTACGAACGCAATAAAAGCTTTCGCTTTGTAGGAAGACATTAATGGGGGCAACATCAATACCAATGACTTGTGTACTTGTCCCCACCAGCTTGTGATTGAGGAGATGTTCAAACAGACCCGACCCACTGCCAATCGATAAGACTGACCCACCAACAGGCAAAACGCTGTGGAGATTTGAGGCAACTAGCTCTATCAGCGACGTGGACGGATTCACACAGCACAAAGTAGTAGTTGGTGGGGTTGGGACTGAATCAAACAACGCAAACACTCCGTCAACGTCCCCAACAGTATGCAAGGCACGGACTTTATCAGCGAGTGAAAGAGTAGAACCTGAGACATTCTTGTACAGAGAAGAACTCGATTCTTGATTAGCCATGAGGCATCTTGGGGAAAAGGTTAGTCTCAAATAGAGATGGTAGGAGTAGATTGGAGAGCAGGAGATAGGAGAGTTATGATCAGAACGCCGGTTGAATCTTTCGTAGCATTAACCAGGCCGTGAGGCCCGGTCCCATCTCATTGAAGCAAAACGATCAAGTAACTGAAGAAAAACTCCGCAGAAACCGCCACGAATCACCGTATGAGACAGCGCCAGTTTCAGAGAATGGATATGAACGAAGGAGTCATCATCTATAACCGTCCAGGGATTGCGTGGTAGGAAGAAGAGCGGGCGAGATACATACCTTGTGGTTTCGTTCAAGTTTGTTGACCAAAAAAAGAAAAGGGAAGAGGTTTTGTGTTTTCTCGGGCAATTTTCCCCTCTGCTCCCTTCATCTTTCCTTCCTTCCTTATCTTTCATCGAAAGACAGACCAGGCCAGTTTTTTTCAACTTGGAGAGTAAGAGGCTAAGGGTGCCAAGTTCCTCAAGTTCCAAAATCTCGAAATTGAATGCACACAACGAACTATATCAGCATTTGGATATTTATTGGCAAAAGTAAACCTCATCATCAACCCAATGAACACCATGCAACTTATGGGGTAAGACGCTTGGGGTCTCTGTAAAAGAAAGAAGTTTAAGAACTTGTTTCGAAAGCAATGAAAGAATGTCTTACCTTGGGAACATACTCGTTCTTCTAATGTTACCAAGCTTCAAGTAGAGCATGACAACACGCTCCAAACCAACACCTCCTCCGGCGTGTGGTGGGGCTCCGTACTTGAAAGCGTCCAAGTAAGCCTGGATGGTGCTAAGCTCGACTCCGTATTCCTTGGCACGGGCTTCCAAGAGCTCTGGGTCGTGCACACGCTGGGCACCAGACATGATCTCCTCACCACGCATGAAGAAGTCGTAAGAGTTGGAGTAACCCTGCATGAGGAATACGTTTAACTAAGAAAAGGATCAAAGAAAATAACAAGTACCTCACGAGATGGGTCTGGCATGGTGTAGAATGGACGAATGGCAGTTGGGAACTTGTCAAGAATGTAGAAGTCGGTGTTGTACTTCTCACGGACCAATTGTCCAAGTCTGACTTCTTGAGCAGTGCTGGAAATGAAGTTTTTAAGTCACAGTTTGTGAAATGAAATACATGAATGGGACTTACTTCATGTCGTCAAAGTCACCAATCTCAATACCAGCCTCTCTCAACATGGCCATACCCTCCTTGAACTCGAGTCTGAGGGTCTTTGGCAAGTACTTGAAGTCTTCGAAGGGGAACTGCTTTCGGACAGTTTCGATTTCGGCAGCGTAACGAGTTTCAAGACCCTGGAAGATGAAGACAAAGAGCTCTCCAAGCACATCGAGAACTTCGTGGTAGTGCTCCTCGAATGCCATTTCCATATCAAGTCCGGTGAATTCAGTCATGTGTCTGCACCCAGAAATCAGACACGAAAAACTGATACACCTAGACAAACCTGTGAGTGAAAGAGTTCTCGGCACGGAAAACTGGTCCGATTTCGAACACTCTCTCCAAGTCAGCACAAATAGCCATTTGCTTGTACAATTGAGGTGATTGAGCGAGGTATGCGTTTCCTAAGGACAACCATGTCAGTATACAAACAGACAGACTATTCAAGTTTTAAAACTCACTGTTGAAGTATTGAAGCTTGAACACGTTAGCACCACCTTCTGAGATGGCGTCAATCATTTTTGGAGTGTGGATTTCAATAAAGCCCTTGCTGATCAAGAAGTCTCTGAACAACTGACAGACACCAGATTGCATTCTGAAGATAGCCTGACTGGTGACAGTCTGGAGGAGTGGGAAAGGTGTTACATTCTATTCGATACTGATGAAGGTACGCTTACTCTCAAGTCGATGATACGGTTGTCCAAACGGGTGTCCATGTTGACCTTGACCAAAAGTGGGTCCTTCTCAAACTCTTCCTTTGGACGGGTAGCATCTTCGAGAGAGAATGGAAGACGCTCTCTGGTTTTGCTGATGATGTGAATCTGCATAGAATAAACCAGAGATTAGCAACGAATGCTTCGGAAATCATAAAGGACGCACAGTTCTGATCTTAATTTCGACCTCCTGGATGGTGCAGGACTTGACAAGCTCCTTTGGCTTGGTAACAACTCCTTCCACCAAGACCAAAGACTCAGTTGGGATGCTACGAAAAATAAAGCGTTGAGAATTGGTTTGCACTTGAGGAAAGGTGCAAGACATACTCGATCGCAAAACGGAGCATTGGCTTGCTGACGTTGGTAGCATCTTGGGAGACGACAGCCTGAACAGTGCTAGTTCTTTGACGAAGAGTCAAGAAACACAGCTTGGCACCAGTCGCGTTGGTCTTTTGGACACGAGCGGACAAGAGAACAACTTGGTCAGCCATTTCGGCGTTCAAGTTCTCGATTCTGATTCTCTCGCGACCTTCACAAGAATTATCAGCCAAACAGATTTCGCAACATTCCAAATCGATGAGAAAACTAACCAGAGCGCTCCTGAGATTGGTTCAATGGAAGTTCACCGTACTTGTCGACAGAGTAGTCAACAACGTTAGCATCACGGGCAGCCTTTTCAGCGGCCTATCCAGCAATTCAAGACGTCAGAACAATATTCTAGCATAAATTTCAAGGAGGTTGATCCCGTGTACTGTGTCCTGAATGCATGGTCCGCTGTAAAAACGAAAATCTCCTCCCCGTCCCTTCCTTCAGCCTTCCTCATCCAACAATCATTTAAGATAGTGCATTCATTTGGAATCTAAAGTACAGAGTGATCGGGTCCAAATAAAGCAACAAGGAACTAACCAAGCGAGCAGCAGTCTCCGCCTTCTTGCGCTCCTTCTCCTGCTTCTCTTGAAGCTTCTTCAGAGCCTTGGCACTAAGTGGCTTTCCGTCTTCTCCGAGGACAACGTTCTCTTGTTCTTGTTCAGTGGTTGGTGTAGTGACTGGTTGTTCGGCACTCATTGGTACTGGAGCGATTAAGAGTCATTTAAGTAATGGATCGAGAAAAGAAAGCAACCAACATGTGGAGGCTGGGGTAGTGGTAGTAGTAGCAGTAGTAGCAGTGTTAGGAAGGAATTCAGAGGCTGGGATCCATCGGAAACGGTCCCACACGAACTTCTCGGTGCTCCTTTTAAGAATTCGCAGGGAAGAGAAGGTTTCAATGGGATGCTTGCAAGGGGAGTAGTGTTACTCACATTCTTTTTTGAAGAAAAAAGGTGATTGGATTGGAGCTTGCCCACCGCCTTTCAACAAGGGATTCCCACTGACTCACCTCTGAATCACAGTGCTTTGTTTGAGAACGCAGTGGAGCAGCAAATGAAACAGGCCGCATCGCTGATTCTGTGCAAGCCCGTTGGACGTGATGGTCTGTTTGAGGTGTTGATGGTTAAGCGGAATGCGCAGGGAACATTCAAGTCGCTTCATGGTTCGTGCGCTGCTTCCGTTTCTCCCTTCAAGTTTGTTAGCTGGCTTACAATGGCTGCTTTGAACAGTGTTTCCCGGTGGTGCGCTGGACCAATCTGACAACGACAGCGCATGGGCTCCTCCTGCATCTTCCTCCACCAACTCGTCGCCTGCTCTGCTTCCGTTTCGAGTCGCTGCTCTCCGTGAAACCTTTGAAGAATGCGGCAAGTGATCAAATGCACCCGACTTTCCCCGCAATATGTGCTAACATTGACCCCAGGAATCACTCATCAGCACATCTTGTCCAATTCGAATACATCCAACTCGATCCAGCTGGATCCAAAGTCTCTTTCTGACTGGCAACGACGCGTTAAGGAAGATTCCACTTCTTACATTACCTTCTGCAAAACAGCGTCTCTTCCACCTCTTCCAACTACGTCGTTGGTGCATTGGTCTCATTGGCAAACACCTGCCCCCGAAAAACGCCGTTTCGACACTCATTTCTTCCTCACCACCCTCACAACTGCATCACCAACCCCTGTCATTGCTGACGCGACCGAAATCGTCGATTTGGAGTGGTTGCAGCCCTCAGCCGCAATTGCTGCGTTTCAATCGGGAAGAATCAGGCTCATTCCACCCCAATTCTTGACAATGATGGAACTTTCGAGATATACGTTTGAAGATCTCTGTGCATTGGTAAAAGGCGAGAAAGAGCGACGGGTTCCTGGAACATGTCAACCGGAGCCTTTCAAATGTAAAGAAGACGGTGGGGTATTACTGTTGCCCGGAGATCTGAACCACTCTGCCACTGTAAACATGGTGTTCCGTGGGGAGGTACAGTGTGGGACAAAGAATCGGCTTAAATTTGGTATTGCGGATGGCGTTGTGACGAGTATTCGCATTATCACAACGGGTGGGAATGACGCGATGGGAGCTTTGCCAAACAACACGGCCAAACTGTAACATCTTCAAAAGATAAATAAAAGTAACCACATGAAATAATCTTATTTAAAACCAATTTTCTTCCTCTCCGCCGTCTCCAACAAACCACTCTCCAACATCCGTTTGATTCACTCCCACGTCAGTAGATTTTCCAGTAGATTCTCCGCCAAGTTCGTCCACACTATTCCAGATATCCAACGAGATGCGTTCCTTTGCCTCTTCCTCGGTCTCACCACTTTCGCTGCCATAATTTCCCCCATCGCATTGCATCTGATCTAATCCATTGTCCATATTCATCGTATCGTCTCCACCATTCGAATTTTCCTGCCGCATTGCATTACGCTGAAATGGCTTTACACCCAACAAAGGACTACTGACTTCCCAATCCTCCTCCTCAAACTTCTCAAGCCCACCTCCACGACGGTCAGCATTGTACCTTAATTCATTCACGTTTTCATCGCCATCGTCATACTCATTTTCATTGTCGTCTTCGTCTTCGTCGTCAAAGATCAAATGATTTTCTGACATGCGCATAGATGGAGAGACATATACTGACGACATTGGTCTCATTCCGATTGGTTTCACCCCAGCTAACGCGACTGTCATGCCTTCATTCTTGCCCCCATATCCACAGCCAAATACGCCATCATCCGAAACATCTCGTTCCAACACCATCACGCTGTCTTCCCCCTTCTTTTTCGAGGAATGATGACGCTGTACTTGTGCTTGTATACGCAAAAACTGTGGCGACTGAAAGAATGCAGACGACGTTGCCAAGGAAGAAGACGAAAAATTACGTGTTGTAGTGTTCTCTTCGTTTGCTGCGAAGAAAAGCTGCTGGTGCGAGAGGGGAGTATGTTGTTGTTGTTGTTGTTGTTGCCATTGGAATGGAGTCTGATCCGAGGTGGGTTCAATGTATTCGTCCTTGATATGATGGTGTCTTGAAGAAGGTGGCGGCGGGTAGGAAGGAGAGGGAAGAGGCGATGGTGAGCTGTATCGGGGTATTTTGTTGGGAGTACCGTCGTGATAGTTCTGATAGTTTGTGGGAGACGTTGGCTGTTGTGATGGGAGTGGTCTGGAGTGTTGGGAAACACGTGTGCCCCATTTATTTTTTGGTTTCATAGAGATAGTTTTAGTAGTAATGGCAGTAGTGGTGGTAGTGTTGGTGGGAGATGGCATGTTGTCAAGAGATGCAGAAACGTTGTTGGGTGTAGGAGAAAGCTGGAGGGAATAGGAAGAGGAAGAAGAAGAATTTGAGCGTGATAAGGGAAAAGAGGAGTGAAGAGAATAACTTTGAGCTCTTTGAAACGATGGAATCGGTTGTTGTGTAGTTTGGTGGTTGCTTGAATCGAATTGCATTTGATCTTCATTTTGGGTTTGAATTGAGTTATTGTCAATGACCGGAGAATCAAACGGAGAAGAAGTCGGATCGAGCTTGTTGAAAGGGGTTGTTGACTCAGCGGTATGAGTGACGGGGGTGGGAAACACGTTTTTGAAAGCAAATTGTGGTCGTGGAGTAAAGGAGGTAGAGAGGCGTTTTGTTGCCTTAGAAGGGAGATTGGGTGTGTATGAAGGGGAAGGGGTGTGAGAAGCAATGCGAGGTTCATTGAATGTGCGGGATTGACCATTGATAATATTTGTGAGCACGGCCATTTCGTCTGCCATTTTGTTCTAAGTGTTCAATGTTGAGTGAATTGAAGTCAGTCAGTTGGAGTTAGAATCAGGAATTCGGACACAACAGTCGACGCACAAAACGCAGATTCGCGCCATTCTTCTTCTTCTTTTGAGGCTGCGGCGGCACAGACGAAAAGACGGATCGGACGCCGCCGCGAGACGAAACCGGCGAAAAGAGAGACAATGTTTCGACTTGGGACACGTTGGCTTCGCGTTTGAGGACGGTCTTTGAGAATCTGGAATTGGATTTGATTTGTTGTTTAGTTTGAGTGATTTGATTTGATTTGGATGGATGGTTGGTTGGTTGGTTGGTTCGAACACTGCAAGTCAGCCTCGAATCATCGCATCGAGCCATCAAAAGAAAGACACGCGTCACTCACCGCGCGTGTGGAATTGTGCGCGCAATGTCGTCTGAGGAGTCGCGTGGTGTTGTCGAGGCGCCCTGCATCGATCAGTGACTTAAACTTTCCTCGAGATCTTTTCTTTCCCCCTTCTTTCCGTACAAAACATGTTCCAAGCAATTCGGTAAGAGTCCGGCCCACCTTGCACTTCGCTTTGATTTCTCCTTCTCCTCAAATCTTGATTACCACCTGCTTACGTCACTTATTTATGAACAGCTCAGTGTGTAACTACGTCCTAACGCCTGTTTCGTCGTCTTCAAACAAAAACCAGAAACATCGACGATCTCGAACCCACCATCTTATTCCACACTCAGACTTGGACGAAATCTCTCCGAAATCAAAATGCTCTTCAACGGCAGTTACGGCCTCACATCAGCTAAATGACTCCACAAAACATTCAACGCGTACATCGAAATGTACATCAGTGATGAAAGAAGAAATACCCAAAAACCCGTTACTCTCACCAACACATAAAAGCAGACCCAGCCAAGTTCTATCAACTATAAAATATACAGACTCAAATCAAGCAAAGAATCGTCTAAAGTCTTTGTCGGAACCAGTATTCCCAAAACCACGAATTCAAATACCACCTCCTTCAACAAATACCAAATCTGATCAAACATCTTTCACCTCTCCTGTGGATAATGACACGCATCGTTTTCGGGAAGAACTGGAGCAGTACCCCGATGACATTTACATACTGGAGCCAAAACACGCAAACATCATAACCGGCGCAACTTTTCCTCGAGAGGCACTGCAATACAGGTGTCCCACTTTATTTGGTGATAACGCAACATTCACACCTTGTCCATTTCTCGCGTCTCCTCATTTCCAAACGACATACGTGCAGATTGAAAAGGCAGTGGCCCCGACAATATCATTCGAAAGAGAAACAGTGATACTTCAAGATGGCGCTACAATAGCCCTTGATTGGTTCCCGAAACTCCCAACTCCTGGACAACATCATCACGATCCAACGCCAATCCTCCTCCTCCTCCATGGCCTCAACGGATCTTCCTCAGAATCTTACATTCGTACATTAACATCAGCAGCAACCACCACTCGAAATTACCGCGTCGTCGCAATGAACTACCGCGGTTGCGGTAACACTCCGCTCACAACCCCTAAAGCCTTTGATGGCGCCGGCGGCTCTGACGACCTCACTGCCATTATAACCCATATTCAAACCTACCGCGCCCACCGTGCGAAACTTGTGCTCATTGGCTGGAGTCTCGGCGCAACCATGATTCTGAATTACCTTTCAACAAGCACAAGCAAATCAAACAACGTTGTGGGTGGAATCGCGTTGAGTCCGACGTTTGATATTTCGCAGAGTATTGATTTGTGTAGTTTTCAGGGAGGGGGTGTGTATAGCTCAGCCTTTGCATTGGGGTTGCAAGTGTATTTGTACCAGAATTGGAATGTGGTGCGCGAGGTTGTGGATGCGCGGGCGGCGTTTCAACCTACAGATTTGCGGGATCTTGCAGATTGTTTGATGGGACGATTGAGTGGCTGCATTAATGTTGGGTCTGTGAACGGACACTCAGCTGATGGATTATTTGCAGAGGCAGCGTTAAAGTTAAAGGGGAAGATCGTAGAGATTAACGTTCCCACTCTGATCTTGGGAAGTCGCGATGACCCAATCACAAAACCTCATTGGTGAGTTTTAAATGCTCTTAATTTATTAGAACACAAACTTAATTTCCAAAGGGCTCCCCTTGGAGAAATAAGTCGAAATCCAAATGTTGTGTTTGCAACAACGAAGTACGGTGGCCACATGGGCTGGTTTGAAGGAAACCTTCGCGTCTCCAGCTGGGCAAATCGTGTTGCTTTGGAGTGGATTGACTTTATATTGCAACCATAAGAAAAAAATTTGGAATAAAGCGCAAAAAACGGAATCATTTCTCGATCTTGGCACCATCAGTAACACGTCCTGCATATTCGGTCCACGATCCATCGTACACTGACAAACCTTCCTCCAACTCTTCCCAGGTTCCACTCTTGATTTCAGACCGAGCCAAAATCTCACCCACCCAAGTAATACTGGCATTCACACCGGAACCACAGGAATGAATGGATGGCGCACTAATGTTGATTCCAGCATCCGCCAGGGCCTTGGTCAGTTCTTTTCCACGCAAAAATCCGTTGGTCCCATCGAGCAATTTGCTGTGTGGAAGCGAAACACTGTTTGGCATGTGCCCACTTGAGAGTCCAGGGCGTGGTTCTTAAATATTGGGATTTAGTGAAATGGAAGACGAAATCCCCCACTCAACCCTTTTTGCTTTACCTGGATCAATCCCGAGGAAGCGTCCAGCAGGTCTAGCGTCAACCACCAAGTGCTTTTGTTGAGCGTTCAGGTTTTCAAGAATCTGGTCAAACGACTTGACGAGGTTTGCGTTGAACTTGGCAACGTATTTCTTTGGCTGAAACAAAAATAAATGATCATTCAATCATGAATAAAGATCTTACCTCGATGGGATACTCCTCGCCTTCAACGGTGCCCGGCTTTCCGCTTACAACATCAAATCCTTCCCTTTCCCATCGGCCCAATCCTCCTTCCAGGATAGAAACACCTCCTTGGTGTCCAAATACTCTGAAAGTCCACAGAACGCGTGCTGCTGCACCAATTGATTGTGCCGCATCGTAGATAACAACATGCGAATCATTCGAGATCCCCATCGCACCTGTAGCAAAGAATAAATCATAAGTAAAATCACTTCTGCTGATATGTATCAAGTTCGATAGAGCGCACCGACGTGTTCGGCAAATACATCGGCAGAAGGTAGCATGTGAGGAAGAGTGGTTGTCTTGTCGGCTACAGTGTCGATATCAAAGAAACGCGATCCCTAATAGAAGGAGAATAGTTAGGAGCTGTTCTGACGATGTTGGGTTTAGAGTGTGAATGTGTGGCTCAAGCCAAGATAACAAGACTGCGTCCACCCAGCTAAATCATCATCACGAATCAGCAACGTGTTCTCATTCATACATCCAGTTCTCTACTTCACGAATGAATCCAGGCAACTCTCCACGGAGAGTACATACCGCCCCTTAACAACAAACCACCAATAACAATCCAAACGCAACATCGGCAACCACGAACCACGCTCTGCGCAAATTCGCAAGAAATCAAGGAACTAACCTTGATTCGCTTCTGTTCCCACTCAGCCCGCGCGTCACGCTTGAGGAATGGCATGTGCCAAGTTCCATCCAGAACAACAACAGATCCGGGTTGCGCTGTTGCTTTCAATCCAGCGCGAGAAACAGAATTCAGCCATGATGGCGTGACTAATGGACGGGCGAATTGCATCTCGCTTTTTTTAAAATTCGATGAAGAAAGAGAATTCTAGTCCATGAAAGGGCCATTATATTTGAAATGCTTACTAGTAAACATATTTTGTCACGTCAAGTAGCAATGCAGTAAGATATAAGAAGAAGAAAGAAGAATAAGAGAGAGAAAAGAAGACATAATCACTGTACGACGTCCCAGCCTGCACCAAATTCCCAGTTTGCAGTCTTTGGGCGACAAATTGCAGTGTGCGTCCGGTGCATCGCAAGATCAACGTATGGCAGGATGCAGGAGTCGTACTCGTCTTTGGTCACAGCCGACACCATGTAGTACACAAAGAAAGTGAGGGTTGCATGGAGGTATTTGTTGGCACTGAAAAATCTGAGGTTGGTTGGACCTTTCAAAGAAACATCATCGAAGCCTTGCCATGCTTTGGTGTGACCGACAACGAGCCGCCACTGGAGTTTGGAACGACCAACAAACGAGGTTGATTTGATGACTTCCTCAAGCACATCAAACGGAAGCTTCGCCAACATACTGCAATGAATATTGAGGTAACCTGGATTGGTGGAAGTCTCTCGATTCTTCGTCATCACAGTCGACAATCGTTCAGCAGCAAGATCGAATCCGTCTTTGCAGTTCGTGATGAAGCAGACGATGAGAAACTCAAAGATTTCCGCATCCGTGAGATTGTAGCTGCGTTGGTGAAGGAAGCGGTAGCACAAATTGACGTCAAACTCGTACATAGTCGACGCGACACTGCGAAGTGTATCCGTCGACACGTAGCAGGATCCGGTGAATCCATATTTCAAGATAGTTATTCGCAAGGTAGCGCTTGGTGGAACAAGAAGACCGTCCAGTCTTGTCAATCCGGCAGTCATCTCCAAATCAGAAAGAAACTGTAGCTTGAAGTGCACATCTTCACTTGAGGACTTGGCGTCGCGAAAGTCATACGTTTGTGCTGGACCAGCATTCTTGAGTTTCGCAGTTGTGTGGGGTGGCGGCTGAACATCAGAGTCTTCAGAGACATCAGGCTCTTGCTGCAGAGCAATCTGCTAACATATTTCTTTCAGGAATCAACTGTTGAACCAAAGAAATCATATTTACCGGATCTGCATACAAGGTTGTCACGGTCACTGCAATGGTACGATAGATGTAGAGTCGGTTAGGAGGATCAGTGATGATAATCTTGTCCAGCAGTTGAGCGACGGTATGGGGTGGAAGTGGAGTCAAGTCGTGGTAGATGGTCGCGCGACTGTACCAGCTGTGAGTCTTGTATTGGATCTCGTCACATGTGAAAAGCTTTGGCGGGGCGAGAGAGTGGAGCTTGGCTGCAGCTGCGTTACTGAACTCAAGAGTCACTCGAACGGTGTTGTGGGCTTGGGTCATGGAGTATTATTGCATGAGTAGTTTGGAAAGCATCCGCTTCTTATAGCTCCAGTTCCCAGGGTGCATCCCTTTATCCCTTTTCCCCTTTCCCCCTTTCACCCTTTTTCCCTTTATTCTGAAAAATTTTAAATACTTGATAAGAAAACGGAAAACAATGGCACTTTTGACCTTCCCTCTCCGTTTCCTCGACCTAGATCTCCCAACCACTCTTGTAACCATCGATCCACTGAAACACTCCGTTCGCAAACTGCAACACGCCTCACGTCACTTGAAGGAGATAGAGAGGCTGCTGCGAAACGGTATACACGTATTATCAGGAGCTTGTAGTTGGATGCCAAAATGCCGTTGTTTGATGCACTTGTGGAAGAAGGCGTGGTTGGAGTAGGAGTTGCTGCAAGGAACGAGGCGGAAGCGAGTCGGGCGGAAGAAGTTTCCAAATGGTTTAGTGATGGTAGTGGTGGTGATAATGATGGAGATGCTGCCTTGGTTGATGCGTTTGGAAGAGTTGTGGACCGAGGGCAACGTATTCAGACTGCGGAAAACGTCAAGGAATACTTGGCAAGGGAGACGGAGGCCTCGAGTGTCCCCCGCGAGAGGCAAGAGAAAAGATTGGTGAGTACTGTCAATGCTTTACTCTAGTAACAAAAGTCTAATTCGAATCCTCACAATTCCAGAACAAGTCGAGGAAAAGAGAGAAACGCTGTTGTCTGATGTCGCGCAGGAATACAAGAGTGTCCCCACAATCTTGGATCTGTTTAGAGAATGGAAGCGAAAATACCGTGCCGATTTTACAAGAAGTTTTGCAGGCTTGACTGTCCATCAAGGCGTGTTTCCATTTGTCAAAATGCAGCTTGTTGATTGAAATCCCTTTTCCCAAAACGTGAGTTTTTGATATTCACAAGAAAACCAACAAAACCTAATAAACAAACAGGCTCAACGAATCGACGATCAAGAATGGCATCACCTCTTGACACAAACTTCTGACTTTGATGAAATTGAAGGAAACAACGAACCAACGGACCCTCTCATTTTCCTCGTTGTCAAGAAAGCCGTGTTCCCACATGTAAAGAAACTCGTGCCAACAATTGACTTGTTCAGCAAAGACGCTTGTTCACGTGCTGTCACTGTGTTTTATGGGCTGGAAGAGTATAGTAGTCGCAAGAGTGCTGCGTTCAAGGTGCGTGATGATTCTATAATTGTTGATTACTAAATGTTGAAACAGGGATTGGCGGATGCGTTGGTAGCTCACATGGAAAAGACATTTGCGGAGGTTGTCAAGGCGTATCCTGTTGACATGGCAAAAGCAGTGTCTGGACCGCCCGTTGCGTCTGGAGGCGCAAGAGACGCTGTATTCTGGCACGTATTTAAGGTGAATTACAAACTTGGATATTTTATGAGTGCAGCTTAAACTCAGTTGTTTTTTTCTCCAGTTATTTCATAATCTGTTCATTTTCAAGAGTATCTTGGCCAAAGAAGTGTTGCAGCCTCTATTGATTGACTCAATATTGAATCAATACTTGCTGTTGTTTTTGAGTGGACCAACTGCTGTGTCTTCCGACATCTTGAAACATGAAATGGTGAGTGTTTCTTTCTCCCACAAGTATGGTGTTGATAACCAAGTGTATTTCCAGGTTGCGAACTGTATTCCAGCTGACTAGATCAAGGGGAATTCGCAGTTGTTGGGCGTGTTTCAACAAGCGGGAACGGCATTTATTGGATCGTGTCTCTGTTTTGTTAATGTAAATCTTATCGGGGGTTCAATAAATACTATTGATAAGCATGGTCGTGCTGAAGGAACTGGCCCTCTGAAACCTGAAGGCTGCTTGGAGTTGCAGACAAGGTCAAAAATGTTGAAGCATGAACATGGCCGTGAAAGCTTCAGGAATGATAATAAGAAAGACAAGATAGACGAATACAGATCTAGGCTCCATTATTGCTTTAGTCCTGTGCGAGAAGCAGAATTCAGCCATGATGGCGTCACTAATGAGAGGTTTTTGGGTAAAAGTTATGGATAAGGAAAAAAATATTTCCTTCATTCCTTCATTCACGTCAAGCAGCAATGAATGCAAGGAGAGAAAAGAAAAAGCGATAAGAATAAGAGTTAAGAATAAGAGATAATGATAAGTTAAGGAAAGTACTGTTATTCACTCCACCCTGTACCAAATTCCCAGTTTGCGGCTTTTGGGCGACAAAGTTCAGTGTGTGTTTCTTCAATTCCAAGGTCAACGTATGGCAGGATGCAGGAGTTGTACTCGTCTTTGGTCACAGTCAACACCATGTCGGAGACAAAGAAAGTCAGTGTTGAATGGAGGTATTTGTTGGCACTGGAAAAGCTGAGGTTGGTTGGACCTCTCAAAGAAACATCATCCAAGTCTTGCCATGCTTTGGTGTGACCGACAACGAGCCGCCACTGGAGTTCAGAACGACCAACAAACGAGGTTGATTTGACGACTGCCTCAAGCACATCAAACGGAAGCTTCGCCAACATAGTGCAATTGATGTTGAGGAAACCCGGATTCCTGGATGTCTCGCGATTCGTCGTCATCTCATTCGCCAATCGTTCAGCGGCAAGATCGAATCCGTCTTTGCAGTTCGTGATGAAGCAGACGATGAGATACTCAAAGATTTCCGCATCCGTGAGAATGTGGCTGCGCATGTGAAGGAAGCGGTAACACAGATCGACGTTAAACTCATACATTGCCGACACGACACTGCGGAGTGTATTCGTTGACACGTAGCAGGAGCTGGTGTATCCATATTTGAGGATGGTTTGATACACGGCAGCGCTTGGAGGGACAGGGAGTGAGTTCAGTCTTGTGATTCCAGTAGCCATCTCAGCATTGGAAAGGAACTGCAGCTTGAAGTGCTCATCTTCAGTTGGACCCTTGCCGTCGCGGAAGTGATACGTATGTGCTTCGCCAGCAGTCCTGAGTTTCGCAGTTGCGTGGGGTGGTGGCTGAACGTCGGAGACATCAGGCTCGTCTTGGAAAGAATACGGCTAAATATCGTGGTCAGCAATCAAATCAACTGTTGAAAGGAAAGCAATCATATTTACCAGGGCTGTATACAAGGTTGTCACATCGACCTCAATGCTGCGAAAGGGATGGAGTCGACTTGGTGGATCAGTGATGGTAATCTTGTCCAACAGTTGAGCGACGGTATGGGGTGGAAGTGGAGTCAAGTCTTGGTAGATGGTCGCGCGACTGTACCAGCTGTGAGTCTTGTATTGGATCTCGTTGCATGTGAAAAGCTTTGGCGGGTTGAGAGAGTGGAGCTTGGCTTCAGCTGCATCACTGAACTCAAGAGTCACTCGAACGGTGTTGTGGGCTTGGGTCATGGAGTATTATTGCATGAGTAGTTTGGAAAGCATCCGCTTCTTATAGCTCCAGTTCCCAGGGTGCATCCCTTTATCCCTTTTCCCCTTTCCCCCTTTCACCCTTTTTCCCTTTATTCTGAAAAATTTTAAATACTTGATAAGAAAACGGAAAACAATGGCATTTTTGACCTTCCCTCTCCGTTCCCTCGACCTAGATCTCCCAACCACTCTTGCAACCCTCGATCCACTGAAACACTCTGTTCGCAAACTGCAACACGCCTCACGTCACTTGAAGGAGATAGAGAGGCTGCTGCGAAACGGTACAAGTATGGTTGATAATAAAGTGCATTCCAGGTTGCAAACTGCATTTCATCTGACTGGATCAAGGTGAAGTTGCAGTTGTTGGGCGTGTGTTTGAACGCCATTTGAAGGAGTTTGCATTGCACGTTTTGGATCGAGAGCGGGAACGGCATTTGTTGCATCGTGTCTCTGTTTTGTTCATGGCTATCTGTACGGGGTGTTAATAAATATGTTTGATAAGGATGGTCTTGCTCAAGGAATAAGCTGCCACACAACATCGGCAACCACAAACACGCCCTTTGCCAATTCGCACCAAATCAAGAAATTAACCTTCATTTGCTTCTGTTTCCACTCAGCCCGCACGTCATGTTTGAAAGTGCCAAGTCCCATCCAGAACAACATCTTGCGTCCTTGCTTTCCGACCAGTGCGAGAAACAGAATTCAGGCATGTGGTGTAACTAAAGGAAAAGTAAATTGGATGTGCTTTCTTGTTTGGAATTGAGTTTTGAAAAATTTAGAAATCTAACCTCCAAAACTGAAAGGCAATAAGCACTTTTGAGCTGTATAAATAAGTTTTAACTGAATCTGAGAGATTAAAAATATCCAGTGAAAGTAATTCAACCAATCGTATTGCACGGCATTTTTCTGACAATACTTCACGCCCAAGCAAACAAACAAAGACAATTCTTCCTCCACAGTGAAAGAAAAACAACCACACAAACACAAATCCCTCTGCCAGTCACTCACATCCCTCCTCTCCTTGTGCCTCCTTCTCCAACTGACCAATGTAAAGGGTTCCTCACCACATACCCATGACCTAACAACTCAAATAGATGCTTATTCTCTGTTCTATTTACTTGTTGGGCAGATTCACAGCCTCTCTCTCCAATTCAGCCACCTATCTGGTTGTACGTCTTCAAGTCTACTGGTGTTCTTCAAGTCTACTGGTGTGGCTCTGGTCTTGTGGTCAAACTGATTTGTGTTTCACACCAGGGCCCCTCGGACTGATGGCTGTGTACATTAATTTCTGCACTCGCCGGTGTGATTGCGCAAATTCAGTTGGGATCTGATCCCCTTGTGGCTACAATTCTATTCTGCTCTGGTGATTTGTTGGACGCATTCAAGGCAGTAACTCTCTGTACTTCAGCCTTCACTATACTGGCTCTCTACTGGTACTACACTGGTTATACGTCTTCAAGTCTACTGGTGTTCTTCAAGTCTACTGGTGTGGCTCTGGTCTTGTGGTCAAACTGATTTGTGTTTCACACCAGGGCCCCTCGGACTGATGGCTGTGTACATTAATTTCTGCACTCGCCGGTGTGATTGCGCAAATTCAGTTGGGATCTGATCCCCTTGTGGCTACAATTCTATTCTGCTCTGGTGATTTGTTGGACGCATTCAAGGCAGTAACTCTCTGTACTTCAGCCTTCACTATACTGGCTCTCTACTGGTACTACACTGGTTATACGTCTTCAAGTCTACTGGTGTTCTTCAAGTCTACTGGTGTGGCTCTGGTCTTGTGGTCAAACTGATTTGTGTTTCACACCAGGGCCCCTCGGACTGATGGCTGTGTACATTAATTTCTGCACTCGCCGGTGTGATTGCGCAAATTCAGTTGGGATCTGATCCCCTTGTGGCTACAATTCTATTCTGCTCTGGTGATTTGTTGGACGCATTCAAGGCAGTAACTCTCTGTACTTCAGCCTTCACTATACTGGCTCTCTACTGGTACTACACTGGTTATACGTCTTCAAGTCTACTGGTGTTCTTCAAGTCTACTGGTGTGGCTCTGGTCTTGTGGTCAAACTGATTTGTGTTTCACACCAGGGCCCCTCGGACTGATGGCTGTGTACATTAATTTCTGCACTCGCCGGTGTGATTGCGCAAATTCAGTTGGGATCTGATCCCCTTGTGGCTACAATTCTATTCTGCTCTGGTGATTTGTTGTACAGTAAATTGCAGAAGCTTTGTTTTAACAGTACAATCTGGCTCTTTAAACTAGAAACAATAAAATGCTTGAGAAGGACAGATTGCATAATCGTCATAGATCTGTACAGAGAAAGAGAATCCAACCACATACTATCTATGGCCTTGCAGGCAGTACCTTTACCACTGTATTGAGAAGATGTGCAACAAAAAATGAATGGGAAGAAATCAAGCCAAAAATTCAAAGAAGCATTGGAGGAAATGCTTCAAAATCTCAAGGTCAAAAAATGGTTAGTTTTCCATGCAAATGATATTCTTCACAAACACAATCAAGTCAGATATCTGCATTGGCTAGCAAGAAAGGTAAGCTATGCAACCTTGGAGAACTGGGGACTATGTTCAAGAATCAGAAGTAAGTAAGTATAAAGCAGAACTTGCACACAAATAACAGAAATCTTAAGAAAAGTCTGCAAGTGAAGTGACAAAACTGTGGGAAGCAAAACACCAAACAAAGAACATTCTACAAGCAAACATAAAAACTGACAGCTTAGATTGCAAGGAAAGAAGCTGTTAAACAAAATAAAGGAACCAGAGATCCCACCCACATGTTACGCATTGTAACAACAAATACAAATTTGGAACTGTTTTTGATGCTGGAAAAGTCAAAGTTTAAACTGACAAAATAATGAGTGAAGTACAATAACAGACCAATATATAAGTGAAAAACTAGAATGATCAGTTTCCACCAAAGAGGGGGGAAAACACACAAAAACAATTGTACACAGTATGTATGACAACTTGGAAAAGGACTGGGCAATAGAAGACATGAGAGAACAAATCAGGGAAAACAAGTATGCTTATGGGAAATCATCAGATCATTCAAGCAAATATGTAAAGATTACATGATCACCCCAGAAGAAGGGAACAACAGAGACATCAAACCAATATCCAAAGAAGACTGGGGAGGAAACATACTGCAAACACAGTCAATCTTGCGTCCACCATATTTAGTAGACAAAGAAATCTTTGAGATAATGCTTGGTGGCCAAAGGGATTTCTTCCTGACAAAAGTTCTTGTGAATATGAATAACTAACTATGAAAAAGGGGCAGAAACAAAGCGGCTGTGTCAACAGAGACAGTCTGAGAATCCGACCCAGGTCCGGCAATAAAACGCTCAATCCTGATTCACCGACCCATAAATTATCCAATAGTCTTTAACGTTCAGGAAACAATGTGTTTTATTGTAATTTATCATATGTGAAAGAGATGAATAAAACCAACAGAAGGGGAAGACGTGGTATCTCAAAGTTGGGTGCAACAGAAAAGGCAGCTTGACGCTTGTTCAATGTTCCAATCTCCATGCAATTACCTTCATGGCGGGCAATACACAAATTGATGTACTTGTAGTTAAAAAGAGATTCATAGGGCATCATAGTCCCTTGTTCTGCATCTATTTGCCACCAATTTGGCGCATTAACCAATTACTGCTGCGTCCATCTTGCTGTCTTTGATTGCAGTCTACTCTTTTTTATGTCCAGTTTTTATTTAGCTCCTGCTTTTGTCGTATCTGACAAGCTTTACGCTGCAAATGAATACAGTTTTTAGCGATCATATATTGACTTTCTCTAGAGTTACAACGTCATCCCACCCAGCACAATCTTTTAATATTAAATTGTTGACGTCGGCAAACTTTGTGTTGGCAGTCTGGGAGGGTGCTGGGAGGGCTGACTGGCCTTGAAAGGCGGCAAGCATCATTTTGAAGTGGACTTCACAAAAATGTGCACTAAATTTGACATAAATTATCATCCACCCAAGTTCAGAATTTGACGTTCTCTCCTTTTATTGCTTAATGTAAACCAGTTTGATTGGTACTAGCTGTGTTGAATTAATTCTAAGTGGGCGCTTTCAAAACCAAATTGAAGACTTGCTCAATTAATATCATTTCATTTTATTGCTGGACAAACAATGCGCGAAAGCGAATAAATAAGGCGGACCTGCAACTTCATATTGCTGCCAATTAAAAGCAAGCTTCCAGTCGTATTCATTATTCTTGCACGCATAAATATACTAGTTTTTTCTTCAATTTTATATTGGGAAATAGTGTCTCTAGCCGTTGTGTGGAGTAACAGAGTTTCTTTCACCAGGTACCTTCACTAGTCTTGAGATAGTAATACCTTGTAGTGGGCAGCATGTGAAGTAATAGTTTCAATAGTTGTTTATTCTAATTTAACAGGCAACAAAAACAAGCAAAGAATGCGAGAGTTATGGCGGGTTTTGTGTTTTTTGGGGTGGGTCAGAATTGCCAGAACTGGGTCGGATTCTCAGACTGTCTCACAGCTGCTTATAGCTTTGGGAGCAAGCTTCTTTGCTCTGGTTCCAGACTCAACCCATGAAAGGCTTCTTGACGTTTGCGGTTTGAAGAAAGCTGGTGCTCATTGTCATAAGGAATTCTGACTCTAAAGCTTCTGTGCATTGTTTGGAGGTGGTGGGTTTCTTGGTTGGTATACTCGCTCACATAGACTTTTGATTTTCTTGTGAAATTTGTTGACAGGAATAAGTTGTGGCGGGTTTTTTCTTGTGCCCATCACAGAGGAAACTTGAGTGAGTCTGTGAATCCAGCAAATTTGCTGATAAAATGGCAACATGTTTCTTAGCTTTCTTTCAGTTGTGAAATCATGCACAATAAACCTCTGCAGCCCTCCACCTCACAATCAAAGGAAAACAATAGTCTACTTCACACAGTTGCCAAAGACCAGGACCGCAACACAATCTTTCTTCTTGCTGATGTGACCAACCTGATCAAGAACAACCAATCAGACTAGTCAATAAGGCTGCATTGATTGCCAGCCAAACCCACGGAATCCACAAGGATCAAGCTTTATCCTACTACAGAGTGATGGAAAAGGCTGAAGATTGTGTTCATTGCAATAGAATCTTTGCAGAGGTGGATGAGGAAGCCTTTGTCTCCTTTCTGAAAGCCCAATCCATTGCCCACAGACCCATGGCTTGTGTTTACGCAATTGCATTGGCCACTAAATTGCACCTGCAAAAGCATCCGGAGTCAACTTGGACGGCACACAAATGAGGTTTCATGCAGAGACATGAACCTTGTCTCAGAAGGCACACAACAAAAGCAATCAGTGTGGCTCACACATATCTGATAACTAAAGAGCAGATCATTACCTGGGTTGATCAGTTTGAGCAGTGGATGGCAGCTGGTCAATACAGTTGGCGCAATTTGATCAATGTTGATGAAATGCGTCTGAAACTCTAAAACAGCTAGCTCCTCTTCCTCAAAAGCAATCATCATCACAACCGTTTCTGGGCCAAATGAGCTTTCTGGAGCTTGAGGAAAGGTTGTAAGTTTCATTCCCTTTGTTACTGCTTTAGGGAAGAGGATTCTCAATATTCTTGTATTGCCAATCACTTTTGGAAACCTTGAATTACATAGCTTTAATGGCCCTGAGCAACAAGGGAACACTACTCCTTAAAAATTGTCTTCAGCAAAACTGGTTTCTTGTCAGAAGAGCAGTGGCTACCAGTTTGTACGGAGTTTAAAGTACATTGCAACATTTTGCTCCCGGGCTTGACCCCTGTTCTTTATTGGACAATCTCAGCGTCCACTGCACTATAGATTCCCTGGATCTCTGCCTCAAGATATGTATCCACGGCTTCTTTCTGCCTCCCAACAGCACCCACTTCCTCCAGCCATTGGATGACGTTATATTTGCAAATTTGAAGAACAAGATTGTCCAACTGTTTCAGCAGAAACAGAGCTTTTCCAATCTGCCCTTTGCAACTCTTGGGGCAGAGATGGTCCCATTGCAGCAGCAGTAAGGAATAATACACTCACTCCAGAACTACCAACAGTTGTGCCTCAAACTATACAAAATGGATACTTAGAAACCAAACAGATTCGACTTATTTTTTCTGAAAAAGAGTGCTGTCAAGATGCGGATGATATTTTGATTTGGTCGGAACCGGGCAAGGAAGTTGTTTATCACGGATGTAAGGATTGCATCAAATACTGTATCACTGTAGAGCTGTTTTGGAGAAATGTTCAATATGGAGACATTCGGAAGGAATTGGTAAAAGCAGGGATCACTGAATCTAATTCAGACTACTCATTTCGCAGATACTTGAAAAGCATTAATTAACCATGTTTGTCAAAGTTTGTTGCATTCTGTTCTAAATGTCTGAGTTGTAGGGACTGTGTTCTGGTGTTGCTTAATGAAATGGAGCCATCAAATGTTCTGGCTAGAACCCAAAACAGGTTGAAGCGCCGAAACTACACTGGAAAAGGTCCTTTTGAGAAGCTGGCATTTGACCAACATGACAAATTCAGTAGGTTCCTACAGGCTTCATCTCTGTCTGACTCTTTTGTGAAGGAATATACAGACTTTTTGTGTCAGGTGGAATAGAATGCTGGTCACGGTATGGCATGGTTCAAAGTTTGGAAGTCAAATTGCCAGGGTCCACTCGTTGCATATTGGTACTTAGAATCATGTCAACCATTTAACGCCATTCATGATACTACCATTTCCGATCAAGGTGGGGAAAATAACTACTGCTTGGTTGCAAACTACTATGCGAACTGAGTTGGAGCCAACAGCAACTCCAGAGCAGGTTAATAAGTTCCATCGTGTTGTACTGGATTCCCTTTTAAACCAAAAAATTGAATGTTGGTGGTCACATAATGATGCTGTATGAATGGGGAAACAACATCTTGGACTTGTTGGCTTTGGCAAGGGAGCGTCAACTGTACAATTCTACTGATCCTTTGGAAGGGTATACCCTTGCACAAAACATTTTGGTCTTTTTCTAACAAACAACTAGGGGTTTTCCAGTTTCTGGCTATTCCATATTATCAGCAGTTTTTTGATGAGAAACGTTGGAAGTACAATGCAAGAAGCAAACGTGGACAATGGAAACGCAACCTTCCAAGTGGTTACCTCAGCAGTCCCTCCAACCTGATGAGAAACTCATCTAGGCATTGACCACTGTATACGCTGCCCTATTGGCTACTTGGCAAAGAAGATGGCTGAAATTCAAACTGAAAACTCATAGCTGTTTATAGCTGTTTTCATTATTTCCAGAGAACGTGTTGAGCTGTCTTTGCCATGCAAGGGCTTTGCTTCCTGGGACCATTTAACAAACAAACGATATTTGGCCAATTCTTCATGGTATGGTCAGATATGTGTGGAATTGGTGTTGAAGAAAGGTATGCTTAGTACAGCTGTTTTAAAATATTGTATTCAAATCCTTATCAAGAGCATTTAGGTGATTTTGTACGTGGCCAGCTTTCTGCCCTCTTGGTCACCAGATCAATTCATAGCATCCCCAAACAAAGTGACCAAGAACCCAAAAACTTTCTGCCAGATTTTGCAAATGATCTGTCAAGACTTTATGAGGTAAAAGAAACACAGAAGTGCACTTCTAATTTTGTGGCCACAATTGTCACTTATCTTCTTCAATGGATTCAATGTATTTAAAAAGTTGTTTTTAAAGGTCTCAGAGTGTCAAAGGCCATTCCAACACTTTTCATACTTATACTTGTTATCATCAGTTAAATTGTCTAAATCAAAATAGATGCTTGCACGTTTTGATTACATGAAGTTATTAGGGTTAGAAGCTTGGGTGAGTATCTATTTTTGACCCCAAGGAAATTTTGTGAGGCAAAAGAGAGGGGCGTAGAGCTGCTTTTGTCAGTAACTCTGTCAACCAATATGTTCAGGAGTTTGCAAAACAATGTCTCGTCTTTGCATCTTGACAACCCAAGAAAGAACGTCCCTAATTACTTTCAGCGTTTCCACTCCAGAAGTTCCAGGTGCAATACTCACCCAATGGCAAACCCGAGTAGACCCAGTCCCAACCACATTGGCATCAATTGTGAGATTTACAGTTCAAGTGCGCCAATTAGAGATCAGCAAATGTTAGGGAAGCCGAAATTGTTCACCCAACAAAAAAATACAATCAACCACCACCACCACCACCACCACCCAACCCAAAGAACTCACAAGATGGGTGGGACAGTACTGATACAAACCTTGAACTTACTCTTGCAACTGGGGCAGTGGCTTTCTTCTTTGGTAGCTTTGGGGTGTGGTGTGGAAGATGTTTGTGGTAAAAACTGGATGCATTAAGCTCAGCACAGGATTGTTGCCCTTCATGGTTTAGATTTCAGTACTGGCTGTCTCGTGTTCAACTGTGGCATGCACTTTGTTGATCCGTTCACATTGTGGAGACGTAAGGAATGCCGCCAATTCACGAAAAGTTGTCGTATCAGAAAACTCCATCTTTTCTTGGATGAGATTCTTGACTTCAGTATAGACAAACCCATTTGTAGACTTAGACTTCACAGCTTTATTTGCCACAATCTTGAAGTTGTGTTGGAGCATTTGGGACACAGTTGCAGCAGGTACAGACAGCAGAAGAGCGAACACCATTGAAATCACTTAAGGCTTGATTACGGAAGCGTTTTTGCTCGTGAAACCGTTGATCCATCATAGTTGGAATATTTTGATGTGTGGTTTGAGGTCCATTGGATCCTTGAAATGAGTTAGTTTCAAATGGCTTCAACAAACACAACATACCAACTCCTGACCTAGCGTGAATAAAGAAACCACAACAGAGACAAGCTTGATCATATGTTTCAGATGCAGGCTGACTGCAGTTCTCACAATTGGCAGCTGGCTTACAAGCATCACAGTAGCAAAAGGATCCCACAATGGTCAACAGTGCTGGCAGGACATGTTTGTTGCATTCATCGCAACTGAGACGGTTTGCCGTTGGTCCATTGAGTCTCTGTGTAGCACTTAAAAGGCGGAAGCTGGTAGATGATGACTGTCCAATCTGCAGGGGAGCTTGTGGAGTTGCATAAACACGGCTGTCTGGAATGTATTTGCTGCTGCCAGTAGACCGAATTTTCAACGCAGCTATGAGGTTCTGGAGCCCTTTTTGCGAGATGGTGTGTCTCCATCTGCTGTCCTGAAGCATAGTGAGTTACTTTAAGGAGTTTGAATGCTCAACTTACATTCATTCCGTGCTTGGCAGTACTGTCCCACCCATCTTGTGAGTTCTTTGGGTTGGGTGGTGGTGGTGGTGGTGGTGGTTGATTGTATTTTTTTTGTTGGGTGAACAATTTCGGCTTCCCTAACATTTGCTGATCTCTAATTGGCGCACTTGAACTGTAAATCTCACAATTGATGCCAATGTGGTTGGGACTGGGTCTACTCGGGTTTGCCATTGGGTGAGTATTGCACCTGGAACTTCTGGAGTGGAAACGCTGAAAGTAATTAGGGACGTTCTTTCTTGGGTTGTCAAGATGCAAGACGAGACATTGTTTTGCAAACTCCTGAACATATTGGTTGACAGAGTTACTGACAAAAGCAGCTCTACGCCCCTCTCTTTTGCCTCACAAAATTTCCTTGGGGTCAAAAATAGATACTCACCCAAGCTTCTAACCCTAATAACTTCATGTAATCAAAACGTGCAAGCATCTATTTTGATTTAGACAATTTAACTGATGATAACAAGTATAAGTATGAAAAGTGTTGGAATGGCCTTTGACACTCTGAGACCTTTAAAAACAACTTTTTAAATACATTGAATCCATTGAAGAAGATAAGTGACAATTGTGGCCACAAAATTAGAAGTGCACTTCTGTGTTTCTTTTACCTCATAAAGTCTTGACAGATCATTTGCAAAATCTGGCAGAAAGTTTTTGGGTTCTTGGTCACTTTGTTTGGGGATGCTATGAATTGATCTGGTGACCAAGAGGGCGGAAAGCTGGCCACGTACAAAATCACCTAAATGCTCTTGATTAGGATTTGAATACAATATTTTAAAACAGCTGTACTAAGCATACCTTTCTTCAACACCAATTCCACACATATCTGACCATACCATGAAGAATTGGCCAAATATCGTTTGTTTGTTAAATGGTCCCAGGAAGCAAAGCCCTTGCATGGCAAAGACAGCTCAACACGTTCTCTGGAAATAATGAAAACAGCTATAAACAGCTATGAGTTTTCAGTTTGAATTTCAGCCATCTTCTTTGCCAAGTAGCCAATAGGGCAGCGTATACAGTGGTCAATGCCTAGATGAGTTTCTCATCAGGTTGGAGGGACTGCTGAGGTAACCACTTGGAAGGTTGCGTTTCCATTGTCCACGTTTGCTTCTTGCATTGTACTTCCAACGTTTCTCATCAAAAAACTGCTGATAATATGGAATAGCCAGAAACTGGAAAACCCCTAGTTGTTTGTTAGAAAAAGACCAAAATGTTTTGTGCAAGGGTATACCCTTCCAAAGGATCAGTAGAATTGTACAGTTGACGCTCCCTTGCCAAAGCCAACAAGTCCAAGATGTTGTTTCCCCATTCATACAGCATCATTATGTGACCACCAACATTCAATTTTTTGGTTTAAAAGGGAATCCAGTACAACACGATGGAACTTATTAACCTGCTCTGGAGTTGCTGTTGGCTCCAACTCAGTTCGCATAGTAGTTTGCAACCAAGCAGTAGTTATTTTCCCCACCTTGATCGGAAATGGTAGTATCATGAATGGCGTTAAATGGTTGACATGATTCTAAGTACCAATATGCAACGAGTGGACCCTGGCAATTTGACTTCCAAACTTTGAACCATGCCATACCGTGACCAGCATTCTATTCCACCTGACACAAAAAGTCTGTATATTCCTTCACAAAAGAGTCAGACAGAGATGAAGCCTGTAGGAACCTACTGAATTTGTCATGTTGGTCAAATGCCAGCTTCTCAAAAGGACCTTTTCCAGTGTAGTTTCGGCGCTTCAACCTGTTTTGGGTTCTAGCCAGAACATTTGATGGCTCCATTTCATTAAGCAACACCAGAACACAGTCCCTACAACTCAGACATTTAGAACAGAATGCAACAAACTTTGACAAACATGGTTAATTAATGCTTTTCAAGTATCTGCGAAATGAGTAGTCTGAATTAGATTCAGTGATCCCTGCTTTTACCAATTCCTTCCGAATGTCTCCATATTGAACATTTCTCCAAAACAGCTCTACAGTGATACAGTATTTGATGCAATCCTTACATCCGTGATAAACAACTTCCTTGCCCGGTTCCGACCAAATCAAAATATCATCCGCATCTTGACAGCACTCTTTTTCAGAAAAAATAAGTCGAATCTGTTTGGTTTCTAAGTATCCATTTTGTATAGTTTGAGGCACAACTGTTGGTAGTTCTGGAGTGAGTGTATTATTCCTTACTGCTGCTGCAATGGGACCATCTCTGCCCCAAGAGTTGCAAAGGGCAGATTGGAAAAGCTCTGTTTCTGCTGAAACAGTTGGACAATCTTGTTCTTCAAATTTGCAAATATAACGTCATCCAATGGCTGGAGGAAGTGGGTGCTGTTGGGAGGCAGAAAGAAGCCGTGGATACATATCTTGAGGCAGAGATCCAGGGAATCTATAGTGCAGTGGACGCTGAGATTGTCCAATAAAGAACAGGGGTCAAGCCCGGGAGCAAAATGTTGCAATGTACTTTAAACTCCGTACAAACTGGTAGCCACTGCTCTTCTGACAAGAAACCAGTTTTGCTGAAGACAATTTTTAAGGAGTAGTGTTCCCTTGTTGCTCAGGGCCATTAAAGCTATGTAATTCAAGGTTTCCAAAAGTGATTGGCAATACAAGAATATTGAGAATCCTCTTCCCTAAAGCAGTAACAAAGGGAATGAAACTTACAACCTTTCCTCAAGCTCCAGAAAGCTCATTTGGCCCAGAAACGGTTGTGATGATGATTGCTTTTGAGGAAGAGGAGCTAGCTGTTTTAGAGTTTCAGACGCATTTCATCAACATTGATCAAATTGCGCCAACTGTATTGACCAGCTGCCATCCACTGCTCAAACTGATCAACCCAGGTAATGATCTGCTCTTTAGTTATCAGATATGTGTGAGCCACACTGATTGCTTTTGTTGTGTGCCTTCTGAGACAAGATTCATGTCTCTGCATGAAACCCCATTTGTGTGCCGTCCAAGTTGACTCCGGATGCTTTTGCAGGTGCAATTTAGTGGCCAATGCAATTGCGTAAACACAAGCCATGGGTCTGTGGGCAATGGATTGGGCTTTCAGAAAGGAGACAAAGGCTTCCTCATCCACCTCTGCAAAGATTCTATTGCAATGAACACAATCTTCAGCCTTTTCCATCACTCTGTAGTAGGATAAAGCTTGATCCTTGTGGATTCCGTGGGTTTGGCTGGCAATCAATGCAGCCTTATTGACTAGTCTGATTGGTTGTTCTTGATCAGGTTGGTCACATCAGCAAGAAGAAAGATTGTGTTGCGGTCCTGGTCTTTGGCAACTGTGTGAAGTAGACTATTGTTTTCCTTTGATTGTGAGGTGGAGGGCTGCAGAGGTTTATTGTGCATGATTTCACAACTGAAAGAAAGCTAAGAAACATGTTGCCATTTTATCAGCAAATTTGCTGGATTCACAGACTCACTCAAGTTTCCTCTGTGATGGGCACAAGAAAAAACCCGCCACAACTTATTCCTGTCAACAAATTTCACAAGAAAATCAAAAGTCTATGTGAGCGAGTATACCAACCAAGAAACCCACCACCTCCAAACAATGCACAGAAGCTTTAGAGTCAGAATTCCTTATGACAATGAGCACCAGCTTTCTTCAAACCGCAAACGTCAAGAAGCCTTTCATGGGTTGAGTCTGGAACCAGAGCAAAGAAGCTTGCTCCCAAAGCTATAAGCAGCTGTGAGACAGTCTGAGAATCCGAACCAGTTCTGGCAATTCTGACCCACCCCAAAAAACACAAAACCCGCCATAACTCTCGCATTCTTTGCTTGTTTTTGTTGCCTGTTAAATTAGAATAAACAACTATTGAAACTATTACTTCACATGCTGCCCACTACAAGGTATTACTATCTCAAGACTAGTGAAGGTACCTGGTGAAAGAAACTCTGTTACTCCACACAACGGCTAGAGACACTATTTCCCAATATAAAATTGAAGAAAAAACTAGTATATTTATGCGTGCAAGAATAATGAATACGACTGGAAGCTTGCTTTTAATTGGCAGCAATATGAAGTTGCAGGTCCGCCTTATTTATTCGCTTTCGCGCATTGTTTGTCCAGCAATAAAATGAAATGATATTAATTGAGCAAGTCTTCAATTTGGTTTTGAAAGCGCCCACTTAGAATTAATTCAACACAGCTAGTACCAATCAAACTGGTTTACATTAAGCAATAAAAGGAGAGAACGTCAAATTCTGAACTTGGGTGGATGATAATTTATGTCAAATTTAGTGCACATTTTTGTGAAGTCCACTTCAAAATGATGCTTGCCGCCTTTCAAGGCCAGTCAGCCCTCCCAGCACCCTCCCAGACTGCCAACACAAAGTTTGCCGACGTCAACAATTTAATATTAAAAGATTGTGCTGGGTGGGATGACGTTGTAACTCTAGAGAAAGTCAATATATGATCGCTAAAAACTGTATTCATTTGCAGCGTAAAGCTTGTCAGATACGACAAAAGCAGGAGCTAAATAAAAACTGGACATAAAAAAGAGTAGACTGCAATCAAAGACAGCAAGATGGACGCAGCAGTAATTGGTTAATGCGCCAAATTGGTGGCAAATAGATGCAGAACAAGGGACTATGATGCCCTATGAATCTCTTTTTAACTACAAGTACATCAATTTGTGTATTGCCCGCCATGAAGGTAATTGCATGGAGATTGGAACATTGAACAAGCGTCAAGCTGCCTTTTCTGTTGCACCCAACTTTGAGATACCACGTCTTCCCCTTCTGTTGGTTTTATTCATCTCTTTCACATATGATAAATTACAATAAAACACATTGTTTCCTGAACGTTAAAGACTATTGGATAATTTATGGGTCGGTGAATCAGGATTGAGCGTTTTATTGCCGGACCTGGGTCGGATTCTCAGACTGTCTCTGTTGACACAGCCGCTTTGTTTCTGCCCCTTTTTCATAGTTAGTTATTCATATTCACAAGAACTTTTGTCAGGAAGAAATCCCTTTGGCCACCAAGCATTATCTCAAAGATTTCTTTGTCTACTAAATATGGTGGACGCAAGATTGACTGTGTTTGCAGTATGTTTCCTCCCCAGTCTTCTTTGGATATTGGTTTGATGTCTCTGTTGTTCCCTTCTTCTGGGGTGATCATGTAATCTTTACATATTTGCTTGAATGATCTGATGATTTCCCATAAGCATACTTGTTTTCCCTGATTTGTTCTCTCATGTCTTCTATTGCCCAGTCCTTTTCCAAGTTGTCATACATACTGTGTACAATTGTTTTTGTGTGTTTTCCCCCCTCTTTGGTGGAAACTGATCATTCTAGTTTTTCACTTATATATTGGTCTGTTATTGTACTTCACTCATTATTTTGTCAGTTTAAACTTTGACTTTTCCAGCATCAAAAACAGTTCCAAATTTGTATTTGTTGTTACACTGCGTAACATGTGGGTGGGATCTCTGGTTCCTTTATTTTGTTTAACAGCTTCTTTCCTTGCAATCTAAGCTGTCAGTTTTTATGTTTGCTTGTAGAATGTTCTTTGTTTGGTGTTTTGCTTCCCACAGTTTTGTCACTTCACTTGCAGACTTTTCTTAAGATTTCTGTTATTTTGTGTGCAAGTTCTGCTTTATACTTACTTACTTCTGATTCTTGAACATAGTCCCCAGTTCTCCAAGGTTGCATAGCTTACCTTTCTTGCTAGCCAATGCAGATATCTGACTTGATTGTGTTTGTGAAGAATATCATTTGCATGGAAAACTAACCATTTTTTGACCTTGAGATTTTGAAGCATTTCCTCCAATGCTTCTTTGAATTTTTGGCTTGATTTCTTCCCATTCATTTTTTGTTGCACATCTTCTCAATACAGTGGTAAAGGTACTGCCTGCAAGGCCATAGATAGTATGTGGTTGGATTCTCTTTCTCTGTACAGATCTATGACGATTATGCAATCTGTCCTTCTCAAGCATTTTATTGTTTCTAGTTTAAAGAGCCAGATTGTACTGTTAAAACAAAGCTTCTGCAATTTACTGTACAACAAATCACCAGAGCAGAATAGAATTGTAGCCACAAGGGGATCAGATCACAACTGAATTTGCGCAATCACACCGGCGAGTGCAGAAATTAATGTACACAGCCATCAGTCCGAGGGGCCCTGGTGTGAAACACAAATCAGTTTGACCACAAGACCAGAGCCACACCAGTAGACTTGAAGAACACCAGTAGACTTGAAGACGTATAACCAGTGTAGTACCAGTAGAGAGCCAGTATAGTGAAGGCTGAAGTACAGAGAGTTACTGCCTTGAATGCGTCCAACAAATCACCAGAGCAGAATAGAATTGTAGCCACAAGGGGATCAGATCCCAACTGAATTTGCGCAATCACACCGGCGAGTGCAGAAATTAATGTACACAGCCATCAGTCCGAGGGGCCCTGGTGTGAAACACAAATCAGTTTGACCACAAGACCAGAGCCACACCAGTAGACTTGAAGAACACCAGTAGACTTGAAGACGTATAACCAGTGTAGTACCAGTAGAGAGCCAGTATAGTGAAGGCTGAAGTACAGAGAGTTACTGCCTTGAATGCGTCCAACAAATCACCAGAGCAGAATAGAATTGTAGCCACAAGGGGATCAGATCCCAACTGAATTTGCGCAATCACACCGGCGAGTGCAGAAATTAATGTACACAGCCATCAGTCCGAGGGGCCCTGGTGTGAAACACAAATCAGTTTGACCACAAGACCAGAGCCACACCAGTAGACTTGAAGAACACCAGTAGACTTGAAGACGTATAACCAGTGTAGTACCAGTAGAGAGCCAGTATAGTGAAGGCTGAAGTACAGAGAGTTACTGCCTTGAATGCGTCCAACAAATCACCAGAGCAGAATAGAATTGTAGCCACAAGGGGATCAGATCCCAACTGAATTTGCGCAATCACACCGGCGAGTGCAGAAATTAATGTACACAGCCATCAGTCCGAGGGGCCCTGGTGTGAAACACAAATCAGTTTGACCACAAGACCAGAGCCACACCAGTAGACTTGAAGAACACCAGTAGACTTGAAGACGTATAACCAGTGTAGTACCAGTAGAGAGCCAGTATAGTGAAGGCTGAAGTACAGAGAGTTACTGCCTTGAATGCGTCCAACAAATCACCAGAGCAGAATAGAATTGTAGCCACAAGGGGATCAGATCCCAACTGAATTTGCGCAATCACACCGGCGAGTGCAGAAATTAATGTACACAGCCATCAGTCCGAGGGGCCCTGGTGTGAAACACAAATCAGTTTGACCACAAGACCAGAGCCACACCAGTAGACTTGAAGAACACCAGTAGACTTGAAGACGTATAACCAGTGTAGTACCAGTAGAGAGCCAGTATAGTGAAGGCTGAAGTACAGAGAGTTACTGCCTTGAATGCGTCCAACAAATCACCAGAGCAGAATAGAATTGTAGCCACAAGGGGATCAGATCCCAACTGAATTTGCGCAATCACACCGGCGAGTGCAGAAATTAATGTACACAGCCATCAGTCCGAGGGGCCCTGGTGTGAAACACAAATCAGTTTGACCACAAGACCAGAGCCACACCAGTAGACTTGAAGAACACCAGTAGACTTGAAGACGTATAACCAGTGTAGTACCAGTAGAGAGCCAGTATAGTGAAGGCTGAAGTACAGAGAGTTACTGCCTTGAATGCGTCCAACAAATCACCAGAGCAGAATAGAATTGTAGCCACAAGGGGATCAGATCCCAACTGAATTTGCGCAATCACACCGGCGAGTGCAGAAATTAATGTACACAGCCATCAGTCCGAGGGGCCCTGGTGTGAAACACAAATCAGTTTGACCACAAGACCAGAGCCACACCAGTAGACTTGAAGAACACCAGTAGACTTGAAGACGTATAACCAGTGTAGTACCAGTAGAGAGCCAGTATAGTGAAGGCTGAAGTACAGAGAGTTACTGCCTTGAATGCGTCCAACAAATCACCAGAGCAGAATAGAATTGTAGCCACAAGGGGATCAGATCCCAACTGAATTTGCGCAATCACACCGGCGAGTGCAGAAATTAATGTACACAGCCATCAGTCCGAGGGCCCTGGTGTGAAACACAAATCAGTTTGACCACAAGACCAGAGCCACACCAGTAGACTTGAAGAACACCAGTAGACTTGAAGACGTACAACCAGATAGGTGGCTGAATTGGAGAGAGAGGCTGTGAATCTGCCCAACAAGTAAATAGAACAGAGAATAAGCATCTATTTGAGTTGTTAGGTCATGGGTATGTGGTGAGGAACCCTTTACATTGGTCAGTTGGAGAAGGAGGCACAAGGAGAGGAGGGATGTGAGTGACTGGCAGAGGGATTTGTGTTTGTGTGGTTGTTTTTCTTTCACTGTGGAGGAAGAATTGTCTTTGTTTGTTTGCTTGGGCGTGAAGTATTGTCAGAAAAATGCCGTGCAATACGATTGGTTGAATTACTTTCACTGGATATTTTTAATCTCTCAGATTCAGTTAAAACTTATTTATACAGCTCAAAAGTGCTTATTGCCTTTCAGTTTTGGAGGTTAGATTTCTAAATTTTTCAAAACTCAATTCCAAACAAGAAAGCACATCCAATTTACTTTTCCTTTAGTTACACCACATGCCTGAATTCTGTTTCTCGCACTGGTCGGAAAGCAAGGACGCAAGATGTTGTTCTGGATGGGACTTGGCACTTTCAAACATGACGTGCGGGCTGAGTGGAAACAGAAGCAAATGAAGGTTAATTTCTTGATTTGGTGCGAATTGGCAAAGGGCGTGTTTGTGGTTGCCGATGTTGTGTGGCAGCTTATTCCTTGAGCAAGACCATCCTTATCAAACATATTTATTAACACCCCGTACAGATAGCCATGAACAAAACAGAGACACGATGCAACAAATGCCGTTCCCGCTCTCGATCCAAAACGTGCAATGCAAACTCCTTCAAATGGCGTTCAAACACACGCCCAACAACTGCAACTTCACCTTGATCCAGTCAGATGAAATGCAGTTTGCAACCTGGAATGCACTTTATTATCAACCATACTTGTACCGTTTCGCAGCAGCCTCTCTATCTCCTTCAAGTGACGTGAGGCGTGTTGCAGTTTGCGAACAGAGTGTTTCAGTGGATCGAGGGTTGCAAGAGTGGTTGGGAGATCTAGGTCGAGGGAACGGAGAGGGAAGGTCAAAAATGCCATTGTTTTCCGTTTTCTTATCAAGTATTTAAAATTTTTCAGAATAAAGGGAAAAAGGGTGAAAGGGGGAAAGGGGAAAAGGGATAAAGGGATGCACCCTGGGAACTGGAGCTATAAGAAGCGGATGCTTTCCAAACTACTCATGCAATAATACTCCATGACCCAAGCCCACAACACCGTTCGAGTGACTCTTGAGTTCAGTGATGCAGCTGAAGCCAAGCTCCACTCTCTCAACCCGCCAAAGCTTTTCACATGCAACGAGATCCAATACAAGACTCACAGCTGGTACAGTCGCGCGACCATCTACCAAGACTTGACTCCACTTCCACCCCATACCGTCGCTCAACTGTTGGACAAGATTACCATCACTGATCCACCAAGTCGACTCCATCCCTTTCGCAGCATTGAGGTCGATGTGACAACCTTGTATACAGCCCTGGTAAATATGATTGCTTTCCTTTCAACAGTTGATTTGATTGCTGACCACGATATTTAGCCGTATTCTTTCCAAGACGAGCCTGATGTCTCCGACGTTCAGCCACCACCCCACGCAACTGCGAAACTCAGGACTGCTGGCGAAGCACATACGTATCACTTCCGCGACGGCAAGGGTCCAACTGAAGATGAGCACTTCAAGCTGCAGTTCCTTTCCAATGCTGAGATGGCTACTGGAATCACAAGACTGAACTCACTCCCTGTCCCTCCAAGCGCTGCCGTGTATCAAACCATCCTCAAATATGGATACACCAGCTCCTGCTACGTGTCAACGAATACACTCCGCAGTGTCGTGTCGGCAATGTATGAGTTTAACGTCGATCTGTGTTACCGCTTCCTTCACATGCGCAGCCACATTCTCACGGATGCGGAAATCTTTGAGTATCTCATCGTCTGCTTCATCACGAACTGCAAAGACGGATTCGATCTTGCCGCTGAACGATTGGCGAATGAGATGACGACGAATCGCGAGACATCCAGGAATCCGGGTTTCCTCAACATCAATTGCACTATGTTGGCGAAGCTTCCGTTTGATGTGCTTGAGGCAGTCGTCAAATCAACCTCGTTTGTTGGTCGTTCTGAACTCCAGTGGCGGCTCGTTGTCGGTCACACCAAAGCATGGCAAGACTTGGATGATGTTTCTTTGAGAGGTCCAACCAACCTCAGCTTTTCCAGTGCCAACAAATACCTCCATTCAACACTGACTTTCTTTGTCTCCGACATGGTGTTGACTGTGACCAAAGACGAGTACAACTCCTGCATCCTGCCATACGTTGACCTTGGAATTGAAGAAACACACACTGAACTTTGTCGCCCAAAAGCCGCAAACTGGGAATTTGGTACAGGGTGGAGTGAATAACAGTACTTTCCTTAACTTATCATTATCTCTTATTCTTAACTCTTATTCTTATCGCTTTTTCTTTTCTCTCCTTGCATTCATTGCTGCTTGACGTGAATGAAGGAATGAAGGAAATATTTTTTTCCTTATCCATAACTTTTACCCAAAAACCTCTCATTAGTGACGCCATCATGGCTGAATTCTGCTTCTCGCACAGGACTAAAGCAATAATGGAGCCTAGATCTGTATTCGTCTATCTTGTCTTTCTTATTATCATTCCTGAAGCTTTCACGGCCATGTTCATGCTTCAACATTTTTGACCTTGTCTGCAACTCCAAGCAGCCTTCAGGTTTCAGAGGGCCAGTTCCTTCAGCACGACCATGCTTATCAATAGTATTTATTGAACCCCCGATAAGATTTACATTAACAAAACAGAGACACGATCCAATAAATGCCGTTCCCGCTCTCGATCCAAAACCCGCAATGCAAACTCCTTCAAATGGCGTTCAAACACGCCCAACAACTGCGAATTCCCCTTGATCCAGTCAGCTGGAACGCAGTTCGCAACCTGGAATACACTTCGTTATCAATACCATACTTGTGGGTAGGGTAGCAGAAGAAACACTCACCATCTCATATTTCAAGATGTCCGAAGACACAGCAGTTGGTCCACTCAAAAACAACAGCAAGTACTGATTCAAGATCGAGTCAATCAATAGAGGCTGCAACACTTCTTTGCCCAAGATACTCTTGAAAATGAACAGATTATGAAATAACTGGAGGAAAAAACAACTGAGTTTAAGCTGCACTCATAAAATATATCACAATTTGTAAATTCACCTTAAATACGTGCCAGAATACAGCGTCTCTTGCACCTCCAGACGCAACGGGCGGTCCAGAAACTGCTTTTGTCATGTCAACAGGATACGCCTTGACAACCTCCGCAAATGTCTTTTCCATGTGAGCTACCAACTCATCCGCCAATCCCTGTTTCAACATTTAGTAATCAACAATCATAGAATCATCACGGACCTTGAACGCAGCACTCTTGCGACTACTGTACTCTTCCAGCCCATAAAACACAGTGACAGCACGTGAACAAGCTTCTTTGCTGAACAAGTCAATTGTTGGCACGAGTTTCTTTACATGTGGGAACACGGCTTTCTTGACAACGAGGAAAATGAGAGGGTCCGTTGGTTCGTTGTTTCCTTCAATTTCATCAAAGTCAGAAGTTTGTGTCAAGAGGTGATGCCATTCTTGATCGTCGATTCGTTGAGCCTGTTTGTTTATTAGTTATTGTTGGGTTTCTTGTGAATATCAAAAACTCACGTTTTGGGAAAAGGGATTCCAATCAACAAGCTGCATTTTGACAAATGGAAACACGGCTTGATGAACAGTCAAGCCTGCAAAACTTCGTGTAAAGTCGGCACGGTATTCGCGCTTCCATTCTCTAAACAGATCCAAGATTGTGGGGACACTCTTGTATTCCTGCGCGACATCCGACAACAGCGTTTCTCTCTTTTCCTCGACTTGTTCTGGAATTGTGAGGATTCGACTTAGACTTTTGTTACTAGAGTAAAGCATTGACAGTACTCACCAATCTTTTCTCTTGCCTCTCGCAGAAAGACACTCGAAACCTCCGTCTCCCTTGCCAAATATTCCTTGACATTTTCTGCAGTCTGAATATGTTGTCCTCGGTCCACAACTCTTCCAAACGCATCAACCAAGGTAACATCTCCATCATTGTCACCACCACTACCACCACTAAACCATTTGGAAACTTCTTCCGCCCGACTTGCTTCCGCCTCGTTCCTCGCAGCAACACCTACTCCAACCACGCCTTCTTCCACAAGTGCATCAAACAACGGCATTTTGGCATCCAACAAATCGGCAAAGGAACTCCACTTGACCACAAGTTCCTGATAATACGTGTACCGTTTCGCGGCAGCCCCTCTATCTCCTTCAAGCGACTTGAGGTGTGTTGAAGCTTGCGCACGGAGTGTTTCAGTAGAGTCGAGGGTTGCAAGAGTAGTTTTGAGATCAAGGTCGAGAGAGGAGAGGGCAACAGAGAGGGATTTGAGGACGTCTGAGGCTGGTTTGAGGGGAGTTGCAGAGGGCATTGCGGACCAGTCCGTTGTTGAATCTGTGAGGTTGGATTGTTGTTGGCGGCGAGGTTTGTGGAGGGGAAGACGGAGGAAGCTGTTCGGATACGGTCTTGTTCCCATTGTTTTGATTCTTCCGTTTCAGAATTAGATGCATCTTCTTCATCCCTTTGGTTTACGAGAGTGGTCAGAGTGGAATGTCAGAAAACGAAAGAAGCTTACATATCAATCAAATGCAATTGGATTGCTTTCTTCCTTTCTGCTTTTAATTGGTCTGCTGACTTGTTTCCAAATTGAATACGTGTGCCTTGATGAGCCTCAAAGGGTTCTGCTTCATCTTCTTCCTGGTCTTCCGTGACCAATCGAGATTCGTGTTTCTTTGATTTCTATGAAGAAAGGTGTTATGATATGTCGCCTGTTGTAAGTTGGTGGATGGTAGAGGAAGTGTCCAGACAGTACGCGTACGATTCAAAGCCAGCCAATTTTAAATCGATGTTTGGAGAGGTGTTGGATAGATTGGTTTGATGGAATGTTGTTGGGCAGTGTCGACTTACACCGTCAAGACCCACAAAGTCATCTTCGTTACCACCATCATCATCATCCTCCTCATCACCACCACCACTCTTTGCAGCCCGTTCCAAACGCAGCCGCTTTTCCTCCTTCAGTTTTCGCAGAGCATGTATTTCGGCGGAATCGTAGATGCGGGTATCTGACTGCGCACGGAGTTGGGAAACATCTTCGAGCGACTGGTCGAGCACCATCGCGTCCTGGTCGTCGGAGATTAATGCAGCGTCTCTTTGGGGCAGCGAGCGCTGGAGCATCTTAAGTTTGCGCAGGTTTTCAGCTGAGTAGGGATTGTCGTTGTCGGTTGTTGTTGTTGTAGAAGTTGAAGTGGCAGTTGGAGCCGGTGTTGACGAGGGTGTCGAGGCAAATGCCATCGCCGCCTTTTGCTGCTTCAACTTTCGTCGTTTCGCCTTTGCCTCGAGCAGCTTCAGAGTTGCTGCGTCCGAGTTGTTGTCGTTGGTGTCCATGTCCGTGTCATTCGTGTTTCCGCCATCGCCGCCGTCGAATGAAAACGACACTTTGGCGGCAGAAACTGAAGAAGGTGCGACTTTGGCTACTTCGTCTTTTCGGTCTTCCTCCTCACTGTCGCCGCTGCGAACACGTGTCTTGGCTGCAGTCTTCTTGCGACGCACTGCAAACATTGTCGAAATAAACTATTTTAATGAATAAAAGAGAAGAAAAGAAAAAGACGTTATTTCTTCATATTGCCAAACACAGCGATAGCTTTTAAAATTCCACGTTGGAGACAAAGGAGCGGACTTGGGGTGGATCCTCCTCCTCCACCCCGAAATGAAAAATAGTGGGGGTGGATTCCTTCATCCTTCAGATACAAAAAGGGGCTAAGAATCCATCCATCCAGAAAGCATAGAAGCCTTGTTATCCTCTTTCCTTCCCACGTATGCAAAGTTTGCCCTCAATCAAAATGTTCCGAGTGCCTGCCAACCACTTTATTGTGAGTACCCAGTGTGCCTTGATCCCCTTGTCATCAGTCTTGCTATCTGCCGGTTTGGGGTAGTTTCATCTCAAGATTTGGCAGTAAACGTGCCCGCAGTTGAAATGATGCATAACTTGATCACAAGTCCCAACCAACCCAGCCCCCAACTCTGCCACAAACTTCAAGCGAATCAACCCCCCTTTCTAAGCACATCGGATCACTAACCTTGTCAATTGTCAAAACCAGACGGACCTCCAAAACGAAACCTTGACTTTGACGGCCGAGTCCGGGATCCCCTCCAACGCCACCTTGTACTTTAAGGGGCTCAAGGGATGCACAATCACTGTTCAAACTCCATGCACCAAAGTGTTTATTGAGCGCTGTGTGGACACTAAAGTGACGCTATCTTCAAGGATCGTCACTCAAATGCTGGAGGTGTGGAAATCGAATGGTGTTGATATTTCGGTGGACACCACGGTATTTACTGTGCAAGCAGATGATGTGCGTGATTCAAGTGTCGTTTTTGGTAGCAAGGAACAGTTTGGTCAGGTTGTGTGGACCAACTGTGCTGGATTAGCTGTTTCTGTCAAAGAGGAACAGGATTCTAAGCTTGTTGTTGGATTGGAGGGACAAAGTGCTCCTGAAGGAATTACTTTGGTTGAGAGTGATCAGTTCATTGTGCGATTCGTGGACGGTATCTTGACTAGTGAGCTTGTTGTTCGGGTTGGCACTGGTGGATTTACCACCACCATCAGAGAGGATGATCGTTTCATTGAGAAGCAGAACGCTAATATGGAAAAGTTGAGCCGTGATATTATGAACAATGTTAAGGCAGTCCCAAAATAAAACGCCAGATGGATTCTCTTCAATGAGGTTGTTTATCAGCACGCGTCTGTGACTCACCGCCGTGGAGTCAAGCTTGCCTGTGAGTCACAGTGCGTAGCTTCTTATCTCTCTATGTCAAAATCAAGCGCATTTTTTCCTGAACACATTCATTTCCACCAAAACACCAACTACAACACACTACTTTTCTCCAATGCTCGGAGGCCTCTCGCACATTTCTGTTACAGCATCGAACGCCTCGATCAGCGAGGCATCCATCTTCTTCTACTCGGCCCTCGGGTTCCGCGTGCTCCAAACAACAACGCTCAACGACACGTCTGGCGCCCAAGAAACATGGCTCCAGTTGTACGCGGACCAGCCCGGCGACGCCTCGATCGCCCTTCGCATCGTCAATGCCGCCGCTGGAGGTCCCGCCTTTGATCCGGCAAACGACTACTCAAAGGATGCTGTCGATGCTGCCGCCGCGTCTGGAAAGGCTGCTGCAATCAACCTTGTCGCTAAGGACATTTCAGTGCGTGCCTTTATCTTTCTTGTCTCCCTTCCGTCTCTTGTCTCCCATACATCTCCCCCTTCCCTCCAAATTCCCACTTATCTGATATCGAAACCCTTTCACTAGATCATTGCCTCAAAACTATCAACAATCGGCGCTGCATTTTCAATCAAGCCAATTGGAAAGGGTCTTCAGTCGCTGCTCGCTTTGGATCCTACTGGCAATCTTGTCTCTATCGCCGATGGGGTTACCGTTCCCTTCCTCTCAGCCGCACCCCCAACCCCAATCCCCGGCGCAATCAATGCCGACCACGCTCCACCAAACCACGTCGAATCTGTCCCCGTCCTCAATCTCGACAACTTGCACTCCGAACTTGACGCTTATCTGCCCCTCGACCATGTCCCCGAACACCACGAAGACAAATCCACTGCTCAGGGTCAATCCACAGAGGCTAAAAAAATTCGCAAAAAGATTGGTGTCCTCACTTCTGGTGGTGATAGTTCGGGAATGAATGCTGCCGTCCGATCTGTCGCCAGAATCGCTCTTCAACGTGGATGTGTTCCTTTTGCTATTCACGAAGGATACGAAGGTTTGTATCCTGCTCTTTTTTTATTATTTATCCGAGGGGGGAAAGCCAGTGTTTACTCAAAATTTTCCTCTTCCTACCCTCCTCCTTCTTCAATTTCCCCTTGATCTCATTTTTAATATCACACATTACAGGTCTCGTTGAAGGAGGTGAAATGATTCGCCGTCTCGGATGGGGTGACGTTCGCGGATTCCTCTCTATTGTAAATAGTTTGCTATTATGTTAATCCCAATGACTGACACAACTTCAAACTCATAGGGAGGAACTGTTATCGGTACTGCTCGTTCTGCTCGTTTCCGTACCCGTGAAGGACGCTTGCTTGCCGCTTACAACATGATCAAGAACGGTATCGACGCTTTGATTGTCTGTGGAGGTGACGGTTCTCTTACTGGTGCGGATCTGTTGAGAAGCGAATGGAAGGGACTTGTCGATGAGTTGATTGGACTTGGTAAGTCACTCGTGTAAATTGGTTATGCTTTGGCGGCTGAAAAAATTGTTTTTTATCATAATCAGGAAAATTGACTCTTGAGGAATGTGCTCATTTGCGCGAGCACTTGACCATCGTTGGTCTCGTTGGATCCATTGACAACGACATGTCTTCAACTGGTTCGTGCTCCCTACTCCCTAGTCTCCTCAATACTGAAGGGCTTGATTACTAGACATCACTATTGGAGCCTTCACTTCCCTTCACAGAATTTGTGAATCTTTGGACTCTCTCTGCTCCACAGCCGCATCCCACCAACGTGCCTTCGTTGTTGAAGTTATGGGTCGTCACTGTGGATGGCTTGCCCTCATGGCTGCCATCTCTGTTGGAGCCGATTGGGTTTTCCTTCCAGAGCGTCCACCACCATTGAATGGCGAAAAGTATGGCGAAAACTGGGAGGACGAGATGTGTGAAAAGCTGAGCCAGGTAAAGCTCTCATTCCCCTTGATTACACAAAGTACTAACCAGTCTTGTGTATAACTAGAACCGTAAAATGGGGAACAGAATTTCTCTCATCATCATTTGCGAAGGTGCTATCGACCAGAACCTCAAGCCAATCAAGCCAGACTATGTCAAGACGATTCTTGAGACTCGTCTTGGTTTCGACACTCGTGTGACAAACTTGGGACATGTTCAGCGTGGTGGAAGCCCTTGTGCGTACGACAGATACTTGGCCACTGTGCAAGGTGTTGAGGCTGTTGAAGCCGTTTTGAGAAGCACCCCAGAGACCCCAGCTCCAATGATCGGTATGAACCAGCACCGTATTACTGCTGGTCCTCTCATGGATGCCGTCAAGCTTGTAAGTTTTCTATATATGTTTGGTTGACGAATACCTGACCTGTTATTCTCAAGACTCATGAAGTTGCCGATTCTATTGCTGCCAAGGACTTCAAGAAAGCTATGGACTTGCGTGACCCAGACTTCACACGTGCTTACGACGCCTACATTGAGAGTCACTTGATTGGAAACAAGCACTACCCTGTTGAGAAGGTTGGTTCGGGTTGACTCTCTTCTAAAATCATACGTACTAAACCTCATTAATTAGCAATTGCGCGTGGGTATCATTCACACTGGTGCTCCAGCCGGAGGTATGAACACTGCCACCAGAATCGCTGCCCGTTTGTGTCTCAACAGGGGACACACCCCGCTTGCCATCAAGAACGGATTCTCGGGTCTCTGCCGCGGTGAAATTTCTCCAATTACTTGGCAGCAAGTTATCGGTTGGCAAACTATGGGTGGTTCCGAGCTTGGAACCAACCGTGACCACCCTCTCCCAGTCCCAGGAACTTTTGCTGCTTCTTTGGATATCACCGATGCATACGCCACAAGCTTCATTGACTGTGGTCGTATCGCTTACTTCCTCCAGAAGCACAACATCCAGGCCTTGATGATTGTTGGTGGTTTCGAGGCATACACCAGTTTGCTTGTTCTCGATGCTGCCCGTGGAATCTTCCCTGCCTTCTGTATTCCAATGATCCAGCTCCCAGCCACTGTCTCTAACAACGTTCCAGGAACTGACTTTAGTTTGGGAAGTGACACTGCTTTGAACACGATTGTTGAAAGCACGGATCGTATCAAGCAGAGTGCTACTGCCTCTCAAAAGCGTGTTTTCATTGTCGAAGTGCAAGGTGGAAACTGCGGGTGAGTACTTTTATAACTTTCCTTTGTATGATACCAACTAAAACAATTGAAATAGTTACTTGGCTGTCCTCGGAGGTCTCGCATCCGGCGCCACAACCGTGTACATCCCCGAAGAAGGAATCTCCCTCGACATGCTCCAACGTGACGTAAAGCACCTCAACGAGCGCTACCGATACGAAGAAACCCACGCCGAAAAGAACGAGGGCCGTGTAATCTTCCGTGCCGAAGCCGCCTCCACTACATACACCACCAAAGTCATCTCTTCCATCTTCCGACACGAGGGACAAGGTCTGTTTGACTCTCGTACGGCTGTGTTGGGACACTTGCAGCAGGGTGGTACTCCATCGCCTTTGGACAGAATCCGGGCGACTCGAATGGCTGTTGACTGTATTGATTGGATTGAGAAGGCGTATGGACAGGCGTGTGAGAACAAGAGTGGTGGTGTCATGTATCAGACTGTTCCTGGGTACACCAACAAACCTGAACATGCGGTTGTGATTGGTATTCAGGGTGCTGATGTTGTGTTCACGCCATTGCAAGAGTTGTTGAAGGAGACTGACATTTCAAAGAGACGTGGTGTCAAGGCTTGGTGGATGGGTTTGACTAGATTGATCAAGGTTCTGTCAAAGTACTACTATAATGAGGAGGACTTTGTGGAAGGAGCTTAAATTTCCCTTCATTTCATTTATAGTTCACATAAAGAAAAGTATAACTGTTTTTATTTCTGAAAAAAATGTAACAATTCAAAAAACTCAATAACAAAGCTAAGAAGATAAAAGAAAACACAGAAATTCCAGCTCCAATTTTAAAATTATGTGTTATCTGGATAAGCCCGAATGAACCCTTTTTTAGACCCATCATCAGAATTAGATTCATCCAAGCTAATCATTCGCTGAAGCAAAATCAATTGTAAAGAATCAATTTCTTTGATGTGTTCAGTTTGCCAGGCATCTGTTATTTGCTCATTATGATTGAGTGTAATTGTCAAGGCCCGCTTTGGCAATGTTTCTCCATCTTTCAGTCGTAATTTGTCAAATTCCTGAGCTGCATTCAAGAGCTTGTGAAAGCCATGGTTTGAAATGTCATTATCATCAAGATTAATGCGCCCATAATAGCGTACATTTAGGGCAGTTGTTTGGAGTTTTGCAATAATTGCGTCCACAGTTTTGTCAGTCAGTCCGCATTTTGCAAATGAAACATTGAAGTCTTCCCACTCTGGGAGTGCATCAAGGAGACTAATAGCCCCTTCATCTTGACATTGTGATCCATTGACTGAAATATAGACTAATCCTGTGTACTTTTCAGAAGCTTCAAAATCTTCAATGGTTTTTTCCAATTCATTAGTACCATTGTTGGCAGAAACGTACTCATTCCAATCATTTTCTTGATCCTTGAGTCTCTGAGCTTTGTAACGCACACCTTGTTCCTTCATGATATGTCCCAATTCCCTGAAGAAGTCAGGCTTCAACATAGGGTTTCCTTCTAGATCCAGGTGATGTAATTGATTTGCTTCCACTTTAGCACGTATGGTGTCTACCAGAAGCTTTGAACCCACAATATCATTTTCTATGAAGAATCACTCAGCAAATAGGAGGAAAGAGGGAATTGGGGAGAAGTTACCTTGTAAATAGATATCAAATTTGAGTTGTTCAGTGAAGGAGTTGAGCAATAACGATGCACCAACATCTCCTAGTTTACAATTGCTGGCATCCAAAGTGTTAATGTTGCTGACATCGCTTGTTAGGGCTTCAACAATAGCTTCAAACCCTCCTGGACCACATTGCAAGCCATGAAGATTGACATTAAAAAGTGATCCTGCCGATCCTCGGAATGCCTTTCCAATAGCCATCACTCCAGCAGCATTGGCATCATTTTCAGAAATGTCCAGGGTTTGGAGCCAGACATTTTGGCTTTCCAATATTTTGGCAACTGCTTTGAATCCTCTGTCTCCAGTCATATTTGTTCTCCTGAACCTGAGCTCAACAAGTTTGGACTTTTCATTGCTTATAATTCCATCACAAATATCTTCAATGGCAGCATCTCCAAGTGGATTCTGTGAAAGATCCAGAAACGTGAGTTTTGGAATGGTTTTTAACAAAATGCTCAAGTCAGAGGAGCACATTGGTCCAATGTTGTTATCTAATACAAACTTTAATATATTAGTCATTTGGTGCAACAACTCACCTCTTATAGTAAACAAAGTAAGTTTTGCATTAGGAGATGTAAATGCTTTGAATACTGCAGATGCACCAGTTGCTGTTGAGTCATTGGAGTCCAAAAAGAGAGAGTCTAATGTTTCTTGAACTGCAGGACCAGTTGATGCAAGAAGTATATAATCCTCGTCAACAAGCTTAAGATTATTTAGCTGGAGACAAGTAATTGGCTTGAAACTATTTTTGAATGTTGTGTGCCTCTGAATAAGTGCATCACAGAGAGGTTTCATCCAAGGTGCAGCCTCCTTCTTTTTTGAAACCTTGTTACTAATTGGCTGAGCTCCTCCCCTAGCATTTGCCTCATCATACTTCTTCTTTTCAGGAGAAGGTTCTGTTGGAAGAGTATTATCAACTGTATCGCTCCCTTGTCCATCAATGTAAATCAAACTCAATGTGGCATTTGATCTCACACAATCCACAAGAGCACTCATCAAGCTTGAGTTACTTGTAAAGAAGCGAAGTGATTCTAATCCAACAATCTTAGTCAACATAGTTGCAAACTCTTTGGGAGCATACTGTCCCTTCATTGAGTTCTTTTGATCCCAGAATCCTACATTCTGCATGATAGGCTTCCCAATTTCATACAATTCTGTCAAAAGTTTTAAGCCTGGAACGTCACACCCATAGAAGAAAGCAGTTGCAATCTTCTTGCCCCGAAGAATTGGCAAGGGATCCCATCCTGCACCAACAAAGACTGTGGTCAAAGTTGGATGGTTTTTAATAGCCATATGAAGCTTGTGCTGGTTGCAAATATTATTTTCAGCAAGATTAAGAGCTTCAAGATAAGTATTTTGCTCCAGTGCATCAGCCAGTAGTTCCCATGTCACAGGTTCCTTAAAATTGGCAGCTAAAGAATACATTATTATTCCGGATGAATTCATATAGCTGCTTACCTTTCAAGGATATATTTGTGAGGAAGGAGAAATTTGTTCTGATGCCGGCACAAAGAACTTTCATTGTGTCATAATCCATAAATGGAGACTCTGTTAGACTGTGAGTTACTTGAAATAATGTACTTAAAACTACTCAACTGTTAAATTCAAGCTGAAGTGCTTTAAGTTTTTCTTGATATTGCTGAATCTTTAGGATTCCCTGTGTCTCCTGTTCTTTATCTGACCCAAAAACTTCCTTCAAGTCATAATCATTCAAGAATTTGATTGCAAACTCCTTGCTTGAGATATCCAACCTTGGGAAGTGGTTGAAGAAAGAATATTCAATGGCACACTGAGTTGCAGCAGCTTTAACTATTTGCGAGTTGTATGTCTGAAGTGCTCGAATGAGCTCAGGAATACACCAAGATATTTCATTCACATCAAGTTGAATTCCTTGCAAATTCATGGCAGCACTTAAAGTTGTGCTGCAAGAAACTCGATGGGCACCCTTGTTGAGAGACTGATCTGGACGTGTCTTGGGGCAATTGGTTTGAAACTTGCCATAGAAATCCAGTGCACTAACACTTTCTTTGGCATTATTTATAAATACTAAATATAAGCAGTGTGAGATTTGTAGAAATAATCAAAGAGTGTTTGTACCTGGCTGTGGAATGCAAATACTTTTCTTTCCAGCAAGTATCGCAGTTTCCCATTCAAGAAGAACATTGTCACCCTTTACATCAGACACTTTCATTCGCTCAGCTGCTCCTGGTGACATAATCATCAACACACATCGAGAATTTTTGAGCCCTTGAACAAAACCATCTCGCCAATCTTGACCCTTCTTCAAGCATTCCTTGTCCCAGTAGACTTTGACTTGCCGTGAATGCCCATATTCATCCAAAATTCTTTGATCCTTTAAACGGAAGTAAAGCTCCATGGCAACCTTTGCATCAGTTGCTACTCGATAAGAGATGAAGAAGTCATATGTTTCAGAACTTTTGAACCATTCACCACAGGCTTGAAGTGAAGCAGAAGGATCATCAGGCAATCCAGAATATTCAGTGATTTCCTTTGACATTGTTTCAGCAGTAGAACTAGCCTGGTAAGAGGTGAGGGTTTTAGGAACAGGTGGAGAAAGAACCGTCACAGAATTCTGGTTTTGAGTCACAGGATCTTGGATGTGTGATCCAAATACAGATGATGATTTTCGAAATTGACCCAAAATACCAGATACAAGATTGCTTGACTTTGTAAAATCCTGAGTTTTGGCAGGCTGATATGGAGCAATAAGTACAACATTGACAAATATCAATTTTACCATCTCAGCTTGATTTGAAAGCAGTAGAATTTGTTCTTTAGCATCACTGAGTTCTTTCTGTGTTGAAGCTAATTCTGACTTGAGCTTGATAACGTCCTGGTTGTTTGAATTCGCAATTTGCTTTAACATTGCCGCAACTTGGAGTTTGGCTTCCAACAGTTCTTCGTCTCTTTTAGCAAGAGTGGATTTAAGGTTGCTGATTTCCAATTGGGCATCAAGTAGAGACAGAAACTCTTCCGGATGCAGCGTATTGTGCTTAATGTTTGTGTCAATTGCTTTCAAGATGGTTTCTGCATGTTTGATGGCCATCAGATGTTTTGGCCAGCCCCGTTCCGCTGCAGTTTGTTCCAATGCGCTTGAATCACCTGCACCAACCAACTTGGAGAAGAAGTTCACGACTGCCTGATTGTTCTCTGCCCTGCGAAGATTCCGTTCTTGGGCGATAGCAAGGGCCAAGACCTTCATATCTTCCCTCAATGAAGCCTGAATATAGAGGGTAACAAATGAGTCTGATATTAGGTTGATGTGTCACAAACCAAGTCTTGTGCGAGCGCCCCAGGCTGTAACTCCCTCAACCACGCCTCGCTTTGAACATCTAATACGCTGTCGTGTTTCAATGCATCCACAGTCTTGTCTCCAGTGCCGTCGACCCATTGTTCTGGATTACCAATCGAGTCCGCACTTTGCAATGGTGCAGTACCAATCCATTTGATTGAGCTGCCTGTGCAATCTTAAGTTCCCGACACAAATAGTATGTATATAGCATACCGGCATTCATGGGGGAAAGGGACATAGTAAAATCACAGCAAAAAAAATCAAACTGGGAATTACGTGTTACATAAGTATTTAAGGTCGAAAACCTTCAAACATGGACCTCAATAATCAAGCAAGTCACATTTTAGGAAGGGGGGGGGGGGGGGGGGGGGGGGGGGGGGGGGCGGGCTCATGCAACAGAACTGGACGGCGTACTTGTTGGTACGACATTCGTTGTCATGCAACCAAAGACTTAAACAATTCTTACCCTTCCATCTTATTCTTTATTCTGTTCATAAAAAAATGTGGAGCACTTTGAGCACCTTCGCATCAACAGTAGCCTCTACCGCCAAATCAACGCTTTCAACACTGGAAGAGACAGCGCGTCAAGCCGCCAGCGACCTCGAACAACAGCACCGCCTGACAGTGGAAGCAAAGCGCAGTGCCGGAGACAAGGAGGTTTGTTTGGGGGTCTCTTGCCTGTCCAAAAGGGTGACTGAATTTCAACAAAACAGGAAGACCTGATCCCAACGGAAGTCCCTGAAGCCGTCAAGAAGCAACTCTCGCAGCTTCGTGATCTTGTTGCACCTGCTCTTGGTGGGGTTAGTGGTGGCGGTGGTGGTGTGGTTGCTGCTGCTGCGTCTGAGAAGGAGGGCGGGCAAGCGGAAACGGTGCAGCCTGTAGCGACAATCTTTACGGCTTCGAATGTTGCTGTGCTTCCGTGGGAGGTTGTGGGTGCGCATGCGGGGGCACGCGATGAATTGAGGGCGCAGGTGTTGGCGTTGGCTCAGGTAGGACTCCAACCCCCCTTTTTTTGAGTGTGTGTCGTTTTAGGAGAGACTGACTGCTACGTGCGTGCCTCACACAAAATTAGGATAAGCGTAACTTTCTGGTGCCGCCGCCTGAGGGAACTGACTTTGTGTTTGATATGGGACGGTATTTGCCGACTGCCTTGGTATGTGTTTTCTTTTGATTCATCAACAGTGACTCACAATAATTACAATATCTTTAAATTAAAGGCGATTCTGAAAGTGGATTCGGCGCTGGAACAGATGCGATTTGATTTGGTGCCCAAACAAGTGAAGGATGAAGTGTTTTGGCAAAACTACTTTTACCGGGTGAATATGCTCCAACAGTCATGCATGCTTTCTGTAGGAGTGGATTCGATGGCGATTGCAGCGGCAGCAGGAGATGGAATGGTGAATGAGGAGGCAGTGGGTGGAGCTGTTGTTGGCGCTGGCCTTGGAGAGGGTGCTGCAGTATTGGCAGCTGGACGTATTTCAGCAGACTTTGTTCCAGTTGGAGTTGTGGAGAATGCAGGGGAGGCAGTAACAAGCAGCAAGGAGGAGATTCCTGATTCATTGGAGGATGCCGATGGACTTGCAGGAGAAGAGTATGTGAGCAGTGAATCATTTGGAGCAGATTGGGAGAAGGAGCTTCAAGACGAATTGGAGGATGTTTAATGTTTTTAAAATAATAAGTTTTGATTTGAAAGGAAAATAGTCTCGAATGCACATATCATTTTGCAGCCCGAATGCGGGCCAGCGACTCGGAAGACATGTTGTCATCTCAGCGGGCGACTCCAAGGGCCCCGTACTAGTTGGGTCTGCGCAGATGACAGCGGACCGGCAGTCTCTTGGGGCATCGCTCATGTTCCACGCAGCCTCAGACGCGCACCTGCCACCGACAAGTGGACATAGAAACATATACGGACTACTTGGGACTGTTCAAGTCGGCGAAGGTACGTTCGTTCTTCATGTAGTAGTTTGTAATAAGCAAGCAAACCAAACCAAACCAAACCAAACCAAACAGATGTGTTCATCGGAGTGGTGCTCGATCGACAGGGCGTCGGCGTTCTCGGCGGAGCACCAGTGTACCGCATCACACGCGTTGGGTTCTTTTCGCTGATCGAGTCCGAGTTCGACGACTACGACTTCACCGACTTTGACAAGGACACCGCCCCAGCCGCAACAACCGCCGCAACAACTGTCTCGTCAATGTTCAATAAAATGATTGGCGATTCAGCCACCGCGAAACAGGACCAGCAAGACCAGAAAGACGACGATGAAATGGCAAGAGACAGACACCCGTGCTCGTCAATTATGAAGCTGTTCAGTGCCGGCTCCTTTTACTACTCGCCGGAACATGACCTCACTCGCTCGCTGTGGGCTCGCTCAAAGTCGGCTTCTTCCTCCACAACAACAACAACAACAACAACAACCTCCCCCTTCGACTCCGCAAACCCAACCTACTTTTGGAATAACGCCATGCTCGCTCCCGTCCTCGCAATGCGCAAAAACGAACTCTCGCAGCAACTCAGAACGGCCCTTGACAACTCAAACATGCTCATTCTCGCTATCCAAGGCTTTATTGGAATCCAACCCCTCCCTTCCTCCTCCTCCTCCTCCCCCGTCAAACTCGGTATCCTCTCCCGTCTCTCCTGCAGAAACGCTGGTACCCGCTTCAATGCCCGTGGTATCGACGATGACGGCGCTTGCAGTAACTTTGTCGAAACTGAAGTCGTTGTCGAAACAAAAGGTTACCTTGCTAGTTTTGTTATGGTCAGAGGCTCCGTCCCCGTCTTTTGGGAACAACAAGGTATCCAAATTGCTGGTCATAAAGTCGAATTGTCCCGTGGTTTTGAGATTACGGCTCTTGCCTTTAAAAAGCATTTTGAGGTAAGCCCATGAGTTTTATAGAGTGTTGAGAGTGTGAATAAGAGTTGAAGGATTGAAGAAGTGACGTAGCGAAAAGCGAACGAGCGGAGCGAAGTGAGCATAATTAGAGTAAGGCACAAGCGCAGCGAAGTTAGCAAGTCACGGAGTATCTGCTTGAGCGAACAAGCGCAGCGAAGTGAGCAGGTCACGGAGTGGAGTATCTTCTTGAGCGAACGAGCGCAGCGAAGTGAGCATGTTTAGAAGAAGGCGCGAACGAGAGGAAAGAGCGTCATGGTTAGAGACTCGGTGCCCCGTCTTTTGGGAACAGCAGGGTATCCAAATTGCTGAGCATGTTTAGAGGAAGGAGTGAACGAGAGAGTCATGGGTAGAGGTTCCACGATAATTATTACGGATGAGACGACTAAAAATCTGATAGGCACTTCAACAACAATATGGTCACATTCACATCGTCAATCTTTTGAGTGGAAAGGAAGGCGCAGAAGGAACTCTTGTGAATGCATTCCAGCAACACCTTGCGCAATACCCCACCAGCGCCAACCCAAATGAGAAACTCTACTACACTCACTTCGACTATCACTCAACTGTGAAAGCGGGAGGCCACGAAAAAGCCGCAGTCGTGCTTGAACAGCTTCAACGACACTTGGACAACTGGTCCTACACACTCGTTGAAACAAAACCAGACGCTCTTCAACCCGTTCTCACTCAACAAGGAGTCCTTCGTGTCAATTGCCTTGACTGTTTGGACCGAACAAACCATGTGGAGTTCTTGGCGAGTAAAGTAATGGTTGAAAAGTGTTTGCGAGAGATGGGGTTGGGTAACGTTCTTGGAACCGACATTTTTTTGGACGTGTTCCAAAACTTGTGGGCGGATAATGGAGATTGGTTGAGTAAAATCTACACGGGAACCGGTGCTTTGAAGACGAGTATGACTCGACGCGGGAAGCAAACTGTGATGGGTATGTTTTTGTTCGACTTAATTATGTGTGGTGATGTGACGATTAATCGATTCACACTGTGTAAGGCTTCTTTGACGATGCCGCCAAGAGTGTCAATCGCTTCTTTATCAATAATTTCCAGGACAAGCATCGGTAAGTAATGTTGTCTTTGTTTGTTTGAAGGGTGGTTGTTAAAATTCTACCGCACAAACAGCCAGGAAGCAATTGACATTGTGCTCGGAAAGCAACGAACCCGATCACTTCTGATTCCAAACTCCTTAACTGCGATCGTCGAACATGATCTGGCCAACAGAAGGGGCGAATTTGTATCCTATGAAAACGTGGATATTTTCATTGGTACTTGGAACGTGAATGGAAAATTGCCATTGGGCGAACCAATTGATTATTGGCTCCAATCTCGAGTTGGTGAGTGTATTTCGATACGTCCCTTTATCTTCACGTTTTCGAAATGCTAATATGACATTCTAAGCTCAACAACCACCACATCTTGTCATGATTGGAATCCAGGAACTTATTGAATTGACTGCGCAGCAATTTGTTCAAGCTGACTTTGAAAAGCTGAAGACTACTTGGGAACAGCACCTTCTCCGTGTCTTGAACCAAATCTCGAGCATCCCTTACGTCTTGCTCCGAAGCATGAATATGATGGCTTTGGGGTTGTTTAGTTATGTTAGACAGGATTGTTTGGATAAGGTTCGGTTTGTGGAGATGAGTGTCTGTAAGACTGGTTTGGGTGGGTTGGGAGGTAATAAGGGTGGAGTTGGGTTGAGTTGTCAGTACTTGGATACAACAATGGTATTTGTCACGGCACATTTGGCGGCTGGTAAGTTTTTTTGTCGTAATGCTTGTAAAATGGGTTACTTATGTGGTTTATATTAGGTGAGAGTTCTGTGGAAGAACGAAATCGCGATTATCATACTATTTCGGATGGGCTGTCGTTTAAGCGCAAGTCGTTGAAGGATCATGAGTTGAGTTGGGATTTTGTTGCGTTTATTGGTTGCTGATGATTTCGATACAGCTTGAAAGTTTGGTTTGGAGACTTCAACTACCGAGTATCCTTGCCGAATGAAGAGGTTTGCTTGTTGCTCTTTTGATTCTTTCGTCTAAGTATGTCATGGCTAGGCTCGTGCTTGGCTAGAAAGGGGCAACATTGGACCACTTCTTTCGCATGACCAGCTCTCTATCCAAAGGGCACGTGGATTCGCGTTTGACGGATATGAGGAAGGACACATTAATTTCAACCCAACCTACAAATACGACAACGGAACTATGGTGTATGATACAAGTGAAAAGGCAAGATGTCCATCTTGGACAGACCGAGTCTTGTTCCGAGGAAAGAATTTGCAATTGTTGGAGTATACACACAGTTGAGTGTCTGAATTAGTGTTATGAATGTTTCCTGACGTTTATTTCTTGAAGCTGATAGCTTGCTCATGTCTGACCATCGTCCTGTCCGCGCGTTGTTACGGGTTAAGGTATGGCCTTTTATTTTGAGTTTTTGAATCGTGGTTATTGACTTCAGAACACTAGGCGGAGCTGATTGATCAGAACGCCCGTTCCATCATCAAAGAAGCGATTTCCAAAACTGCTACGCCGTTGATTAATTCAGGGCTGCCAAGAAGCTCATCAACAAAGAGTGTTGGATTTATGAACGAGCCCATTATTCACTCTGTGCCCCCACCACTACCGGCACGCGCAGATGACAATCAACAGCCCTTGATTGACTTTACGTCAGATGGACAGGTGTGGGATAGTTTGCCAGGTACGTTCTTCATCAAACGTCTGTGTAGAATTACGTTCTAACGTGTGTCGTTTTCAGTAAAAATCCCAGCAACTCCACAACAAAGCACAATTAAAATTGCGCCTTCGAGTGTTGGGGCTTCAGTTCAATGGTGGCAGGTCCCCGTGGATGAGACTTGGATAGTGGATGAGGGAGATGCCACGAATCCGTTTTTTGGAAGCAACCGTATTTGAGTACGATGTAGACTTGGAAAATAGTATATCTGAATATATTACTTTTATATGATTTGGGGAAGGGAGAGAAAGCGTGGCATTTTTTTGAACCAAAGCAACAGCAAATGCTCAAGGGATTGAGCAAATACAATGCGTTCCCCAAGATTGATCGCAACATGCAAAAGGCAACAGGCATAGGAGGTGTGTAATTCGCACTGTGGAACCTTCAAACTCGAAGCATTACTGGAAGGAAGCGGGGAACAGGATCTGCCTCCTAGCGAGTGATGCCTCTACCCACACCCTCAGTCCTTCCATGTCTGCAGCATCTAACAAAAGTAAACATACTTAGGCCTGTTGACGCTCCTCGTTGCCATCCTCCTCATCTGTCTGACACTTGCGGAGTTCATCCAATACATCTCAGTCACCCAAAAATACGAATTCTTAGTGGACAGGACTCCAAGCAGTCTGGGCGCTCAAATCTCAATCAACGCGGATATTACTGTTGCCATGGCGTGCGAGAGTGAGTTTGATGAATGGGGGGCTGAGGGACGATGGGGGGAGTATTTACTTACTCATTTTTGGGGCTAGATTTGCGTATTGATGTGTTGGATGTTGCGGGAGCTTCATTGCATGCGACTGTGAATCAATTCACAAAGACGCCGGTAAGGAAAATGAGTTGGGGATTTGGGGTCGGGGGGGATACGACTGTGAAGGAACCTAACGCTTTTGGTCTTGTGGCTCATTAGGTTAAGTTCCACACGGAGGGATTAGTCTCACTTGGGTATGTGTTACATATAAGAGTTTCATGCTGGATTGCGACGAGACTGATTGGGTTGGGGGGTTTTCCTTTAGAGCGAGGAAGGCAATGTCAAAGCTCGATGTGCACAGGATTGTTGCCGCTGCTCAGAAGAGACACCGCGAATATGTGGATACGTGGGGAGGTGAGTGAGACTCGTTTCAAAGAAAGAAGTGGCCTGTTTTTTAAATACTGGTCTGAATTCTATCAGTCAAGGATGCCTGTCGTATCAAGGGACACATTAGCGTCAACAAAGTCGCTGGAATGTTCCATATTACTGCTTTGGGGCACGGTTACATGGATGGCAGACACGTTGCGCATGAAGGTTGGATGTCTCCCATAATCTCTGTTCCTAAATAACTGAACCTATTCCGATTAGCCATGAACTTTACCCACCGCGTCGACAAACTCTCTTTTGGAATTGATTATCCTGGCCTTGTGAACCCATTGGACAGTAGTTTGGAAATCGCCGATGGAAACTTTGAAATGTTCCAGTACTTTATCAGCATTGTACCAACAATCTACGTCGACAAGCGACGAACTTTCGGAAGCGTTGTGTTGACGAACCAGTATGCCGTCACGGACCACAAAAAGATTGTCGGTCATGAAACTAAGGAGGCTGGTATTCCAGGTGGGTTTCAACACATTCAAAAGTTCAATTTGATATTCTAACTTTGTAATAATGAAAGGAATCTTCATGAAATACGATGTTGAGCCTATTTCTGTTCGTGTGACTGAATCCCGTGCTAGTTTCATGCACTTCTTGACTCGACTTTGCGGAATCACTGGAGGTATGTCGATTATTAAGAAATAGCTCGTTTTATAACATTGTTTACGCAAGGAATTTATGTTACTGTGGGTCTCTTGAACAACTTGTTGCAATTTGGAATGAAGGTGTATGCCGTCATGGCAAAGAAATGAATGAAGATAATGACGTAGAAATGTACGCAGTATTGAAAAAAAATAAAACAAATATGAGGCTTATTCCGTCAACGTCGTGTCACACTGTCACATCACACATTGAAAAATACTCCTCCCTCCCATATTTGTCTTTCCAAAAAAGTATCCCTCAAATCACAAAAATGCTACACAAGCTGTTCAGTATCTTTTCCTCAGTTCGCACCAACAAAAAGATTCAGCATGGCCCTCTCATTTCGAAGGCACCAACTCATTCCATTGAAGTCGCCAGTATTCCACATGTTTTCACGACCAATGTCAGTACTAGCACCAGCGCCAGAACCAGCACCACAGTCAGTCCCTCTGATCGTCGCGTCAAACAACACGTCAAGAAGACAACTGTTGTGCCTGTCGAACAACTCAACCATTCGTCGCTCACAATCAAGAAGAAGCGCAATTCCAAAACAATCGCCGCCGATGCTATCCGTAAGCTTGCCGAGGAAGAACATGAAGCTTAAATTCATCATTGACAAAGATTAGATACAAATAAATATATGTAAAGCAGTACTTTATTTCAGCTCATGCATACGCTACGGCCTCATTCAACCGCTGCTTTCGAACTTCATCCAAAAAGGATTTAACCCTCATCACTTTCAACTGCAGCTTTTCATCACAACCATTGGCCGCACCATCTTGGGCCATAAAACCTTGATTCAAAACGAACCCCGCATCTCCTTGCCTTCTTTTCCTCTCCTTCTTCAAATATGAATAACTTGCTTGATACTGTAATAGTGCAGGTAACATGTGCCAGAATGTGAAATCCGGCCAATAGACTTTCAAAAAATGGATCTGACATGTGCTTGAGGCCTGAGGTACAAGAAAAGAACAGTTTAACAACCCGGCAGCACCGAAAAACGAGGAGACAAATAAAATAAAAAGAAATACACGTACCTGCCAAAGCATAAAATCACTAAACCGTACTTCCCCACTTGTCCGAACACAAATGTCCAAAGGTCCTCCCATGACGCCTTCCTCCTCCTCCTCTTTCCCCCGCGCATTCAACCCACCAGTCCAAAAACACTGCTCAAGAACTTCTTCAGTAATATCATCCACTTCCAACCGTCCATCCTCCACACCCCGAACAAGCGTTTTGATGGCATACGCAATTTCTTCTCGCGACGTGTAGGGCATCAATACATTCAATGTTGCGTTTGTGTTGGCGACTGTCATTTTTGTAGCGAGGCTGGCGGCTTTGAGGACGGGTTGGGAGAGGAGGTTGAGGCGGCCGTGGACTCGGACAGCGATTCCATGTTTCCTCACCAAATCGCTTCATTTTTTTTTTTTTTGGTGGTTGAATGAGTTAAGGGTTTGGCTTTAAAAGGAGTGGAAGCGGGGGAGGAGGGAGAACATACCTGTTGGCTGCAAACTTTTCAAACTTTTCTGTACATAGTTTCATGATGGGGTCGACTTCCTTCTCCTTATTTCGGGCAAAGTTTTCTGTGCTGAAAGCGTATACGGAGACTGTCTTTACTCCTAGTTTGAGGCACCAGTCCAAGGTCTTGGAACAGGGAATATAGTCAGCAATTGTGGAATCTTTGGATGAATCAAAGGGTGCAGGGAGTGTAGGAGTAATTCGATAATGTAATTGAGGTTTGAAGTTCGTGCGACACAGTCCATAAGGATATGATTGTCCCAGTCTGATGACCTTTTGAGTCCGATTCCATCAACAATGAATGTATCCTGCATTTGAAATCCGACTCGTTCAAGTTTCCGTTCCATGTCAAAAGACCTTGATGATAGAGCCAGATCTGAAGTACACAGCGGTTTCACATTCATTCCACGTCAACACATTGCAATCCCAACCAATCCAGACTCACTAGAATCCCTCCAAGTCCCCCCCCCCCCCAGCCCAACTTCCTTCCAATCTCAAACCCGACACATTACAGACAATAGAGACAAACAGCGGAGGCGGGGAAGTGTGCGTTGTTGGTACTGGCTCGTTGTTTTACCTCTTCCAACTTATCAGCGCCTTCCGCATGACCCCGACTCACTTCCACACCCTTCCGCTTCGCAAACCGTCTATTTCCGTCCATTACAAATGCGACATGTTTGGGCACAGGACCCAGGCTGCAGGTAAATGTTAGTATGGTACTAGGTTTTTTGGATATAGAAGTGTGTGTACCGAAGGATGTTCAAGAGGAAGGACATTGCAAGGGATAGAAACCATGTGTAGATTGATTGGAGGAAGGGTGGTGATGAAGGCATGATTGGTTGTTGGGGTTTGTGTGTTGTCACTGGGTCTGGTGATTTTTCGAGGAGAGGTTGTTTCAGAGGGGGCGGCCGCTGGTGAGCATTCAGTAGCGGTGCTATTGATGGTGACTTCCTGGAGGCCTTTCGGTGGGATGCCGTTGTTCTGGTTGGTTCGGTGGTGGTCAGCGTGGGCATTTTGGCGGTGAAAGGAAACACAAGGGCTGCCTTTCCCTCTCTTTCTTCTTTCTCTTTCAAAGTCACTCATAATTCATTCATTCATTCATTTCCGGTTGGAAACGCTTAATTCTTTATTCATTCCCATCCTTTCACAAACAAGTTGGTATGTATTGAAGATCATTCTTCAAAAAGCACAGTTGGAAATTTACTTGGTTTGAGACTGATAAGAGAGTCGGTTAGTATGGTGCATTCAGAGAGAAGGAAGTTGTGAAACGTACGACAGCAAAGTCCAAGTACTTGTCTCCGTTGAACTTGTAAGACTCGGAGTCAATGACAACTAAAGTAGGTGAAGGTGAATTCATTAGCATGGCTCTACAATGTGGCGGATAGATGTCAAGGTAAGGGATCCGCATTTTGATTTGACAATAGCTGTAGGTTTGCACTTGCTACTGCAATTCATTTGATGGTTCAACTTTGACGTCCACCATCTCCGATGCTTCCTTTCCGATACTAATCCAGTCTCTCTAATGCGATCGAATGTCACGCGAGCAAGGCATTGGACTTCTGGGGAGTTGTTGGTGTGCAGGTCCCTTTGCCAAAAAAAGCGCAAACCCTCTGTCCCGCACCAACAACACACCAACACGCGATCCCTCCCCCCCAAACACCCGCTAATCGCTTCACATCCAACACTTGATGCTAGGAGAGTACTGATGTCCCTCCACTGATACTCAACTGCCCAAAGGAGCAGCCTTGGCGGCCTGCTCGCGGTTGTACGCAGCCTCGAAGGCGATCTTGGCCTCCTCGACAAGGTCAGCGTACGCCTTGAACTCCTTGTCCTCGTTGACCTGACGCACGTGCGATGTGAGGGAGAGCTGGCGGGTGTATCCGTAGAACACTCCGAAGGTGAGGGCTCCCCAGCGGGCGACCTGGTGGTGGTTCAATGGTTTGTCTGTTAGCAACGATGCCGGACATGGCAGTGGTGGGTAGGGTAGGAGAGTAGAGGGGGGTGGCTTCGCGCGTAGGAACTAGTTTCGTGGGAGGGCCCTTACGTTGGCAGTGTTGCTGGCGATGATGGAGGCCATTTTTTGGTTGTCGAAAAGTGAAAAACGACCTTGCCCACCTCTTCTCTTTCTCTTTCGTGTACTTGTATTATATTACAGAGGTTTAATCAGAATCATCACTTTCACTGCCATATCCTGATACGAGTCCAAGAGGGTTTGCTGGCGCCTTTGTCTCCACTTTACCGGGTTGATTCTGACCGTGTTTCTCCTTGGAATCCATAGCCTTCCCTTCGCCCTTCCCTGCTTTCTCCACAGATTTCGATGATACAGTCGCTTCTCCCGCCGAACCAGGATCCGATTCACCCACAACACCACCCTTCTGCTTCTTGCTCACCACCACCAGACCCTCCAATCCACCCAAATTCCGCTTCTTCTTTGTCGTTGTCGCCGTCGCCGAGAACGCAAAGGCCTTCGCTGCTGCCGCCCGCCGCTGTTCCTCCTCCTCCTTTGGATCCACGCTTCCCTCAGCAGCCGCCTGGGCCTGGCTCCGGAATGCACTGAGTTCCGCACGCACCGATTCATCGTTTTCCATCATGCGCGACCGCTTCTGCTGCTCTGCTGCTTGAAGGAATTCGATTTCATCGGGATCCAGTTTTTTGATCAGGTTTGCTGTTTGAGAGTGAGAGAGTGCGTGTGTGTTAGTATTTGGTGCTTGCATCCCCCCCGCTCCCAGGACCCAAAGAATGCTTTTAGGAATACATAGTGCATGTCTCTGTTAACTGTTACAGAGAACAAGACAGATGCGCAGCTTCTTTCGAAAAACCCAACCCAGAACAGAACTAGAAACCTCAAAAAACTCACCCAGCTTTGTCTTCTCTGCAAACTCTTCCTCCTTCTTCAACTTGTTGATTTGAAGTCGCTCATATAGGGTTCGGTTGTCTGGTGGTACGTACGGTGCTACTGGGGTATTGTCCTGATTTGGATCTAGCACTTCTTCTTCGCCCACCACGCTTCCTTTTGACACAAAACGGTTCATTTTTTGATACTCTTTTCACGCTTTGAAAGATTACGCCTCAGAACAGGAAAGACACAGGAAAGACCTAGGCGTTTCAGAGACTAATAATTCACATAGTTTGAAAAATGATTGAAGTGCCAACGTCCGTATATTGAAAAAGAGTGTGAGGTCTCAATAATTTGGTTGATTTTACGGGCGAGTTGTAGCTTAACGTGACACGTCAAACTTCTTTTGAGTTTTTTGCTCGTTGGGCATGCGTTTAATGTTTGTGATGATGATGGAGGCTCAAATATGAAAAGCTTCAAGCCATAAACACATCCATCCTGTCTCATGAATTCATTTCGAAGTTCCTTGGTGCCTCTGAAGCCTAAAACACCATGAACACTGTTGTTGCCAAAGGCCTGATTCACAATATCACATATTCGATTTCAGTTGCTCAACTTGATCTTCAGTCTCATTAACACGAAGGAATTCCATGACTTTGGATTGCTTTGCGTCAATCCACTCCCTGGCTTCTTGCAAATGGTGCTAGGATCTCTTCAGCTTCGCGTCTTAAACGTCGTATGAACTAGGAAGTCTCTTGCTTCTGGATTTGAGAATACAGCTTCCTCTTGCAATTGTTGAAAGTTTGATGGTCGCTGCGCTCACACTCTAATGCCGCCTCCATCTAGTTTCTTTCAACTTTTCGATCTGTTCGCTACCCTCCCTTCGAATTCCCGGACACAAACAAACGTTTTTTGGTCAATAATTTTGTATTAAATGACACTATAAGAATAATAACAAAAGAAACAAAGATTCATATCACTTTTTGATTCCTTCAGCCTCTCCAACCGAGTCCAAATTTCCAATCGACGGTCTGTGGGCGACGCATCCACTCCTCCAGACCGTGTTGATTGTCCAATAATCCAATGTACGGCACCACAAAGGTTTCATATTGGTGCTGGGTGACGCGTTCAATCATACCAGGGACAAAGTCATAAAAGATTGGGTTGAGCAAGTTTTGGAGAGATTCGGTAATATGCAAGTCGTCTGATCCTCCTTCCAGCGAGATGTCCAGAATACCTTCCTTTGCCTTGACGTATGCAATGCAGAACTCCCATTGAAGCTTGTGTCTGTCAATAAACGCGAAAGAATAAATAATGGCGACGACTTCGTCAGGCGTAAGTTTTGCCAAGGATTCCCAGTTCAAAACAAGTGGACGCGGGCACTTTGAATTGCTCATACCCTCTGCAAGATGCTTTGCCGCCACTGCAATACCATCTTGGCAGTCAACCAGGAAACAAGAACGGAAGTATTCCACAAGGCGGTTGTCTTCCTCCGATTGAAGATCAATTTGCTTGCCAAACCATTCAAGAAAGACGTAGCAAAGTGTGGCGTGCATGGCAAAAAAGACTGGAACAAAGTCGTACAAGAGGTTGGTAGGCACATCCGTAGTTCCGGTGTACCCAAACGCTAAGCCAAGGGAGACAAGAGCTGGGTCGGCACCATCAGCGAGGAGGTCCAGAGATTTTCCTACAACTTCTTGCGTATTAATGACAGGGCGCTTATGGTGGAAACGGTATTCCGGGATTTGATCGAGGTCAGGGATCTTGATTTCTGGCACCTCGAGAGCCTTTGGAGCGATGGAAGTCTTGGGAGTCTGGAAAGTCTGGGAAGTCTCGGAAGTCTGGGAAGTCTGGATAGCCTGAACTTGACTTGGTGCTTGCTTGCCTTGGAGTGTCTGTTCAAGAGGATTCATGTTGTTTTTTTGGGCTGTTTGTGGTTTCTGGAGAGGAAACTTACTCCCCTCTTATACCTCCCGAGTCTCGCGTCCCCTTTTCGGAGTTTGAAATTGTGGAGGGGTTTGCTTCAGTTTGGTTTGCTGAACAGATGAACCCAAGTCCAAGCCATCAAAAATTAAAGACAAAAACGCGAAAAAGAATGTTCTATATTTATTTGTTTGCATTCCAGCAGCATTGATCCGGAATTAATTCCGTTTTTTTGTGTCTCTTGCCAAAACTAGAATTATCATTTTTTAACATTTTTGTCTTGCGTTTATTTCTGCGTTTTTGGTTGCGTGAATTCAATAAATCTATCTTTCATTTATGAATACTTCCTTTATTATATTATACCTGTTCCATCTGGTTTGACCCAAACAGGTTCGTTGGTCAGTTGATCCAAATCATTTTGGAAGCGGTTCATTCACTTTTCTGAAAGGGAGAATTTGAAATACCGAAACAAAGGGGTTACATGAACTCAATAACCAAGCAACCCCTTGATAATAGAAAGGTTATAAGAAGAGGGGAAGGTCCTCCCAAAGATACAACAATCAAGCAACAACAAACTACCACCAAGAATGGCTCTTCAAAACTGTGTCCGTGTCAATGTCTGTTTGAAATCGCATACTTTTGCCCAAGTCTGCCTTGACCTCCACGATATTCCTCTCTTCCGATCCAACACTGGCCAAGCTTTCACTATAATCCGCAAGTCTGTCAACGGGAACAACGTCCACATGACGATTCTTCCAGTAGCACCCGCTACAGTTACTACGTTGTTGCAGAGTCTGGAGGCCATCCCGAGAGCAGAACTTCGTGACGAATACAAGTTTCGTGTTGTCAAAGTCACGTTTGAACTTTACACCAATCCAAATGTACGTTTTCGCCCTAATATGAATGTATGTTTAACTTCTCTAACTCTTGCTTTTATTATCAGATTGGACGGACTTCAGATGTTGAATCCGACTTGGAGCGCGAAACTGAGCCTCGTATACTTGAACAGACACCTGGGAAACTCAGACCTTTGCCGAGTAGTCCAACTACTATTGATATGGAAGTGGTGGTTGGTGCTGTACTGGTTCTCTCTGACCGACCCGATCTGTTGCTCCTCACCCAAGTTCTCGGCTTTGGATACGCAGGAAAATGCGACGAAGTTGCCATGAATCAGCTCGTTGATTTTGCGTTGCTTGCCTTTGACCTCAGCCCCTCCCTCAGTCACAACTTCCTTGAGTGGTACGGGAAAGGAATCCTCTTTGACGAACTGAAGTCAAATCAAATCCTGACGTATTTCAGTGCTTGCTATATGGTGCACTGTCGTGATGGCGTCAAATTGGCTGCAAAGTTATTGGCTGCAGCCTATGGCTGTTTCAAGAGAAGGCGTGATTTGAACCCTCTTCTTGCAAACTATGAGGCCTTGGCAAGACTCTCTCTTGATGAAGTTGCTGCCTGTATCAATACTCCAGCATTTCAAGGCCGGTACGAGCTTCAGTGGGCCTTCTGCATTGGGTTTCTCAAGGCCAACCAAGGAATCAAGGATCCTTCTCTGGAAGGGGGTCTTGCCCGCTTTAATATGCTTTGCATGCATGAAACGCAGTTTCATAAGATTTTGGAAGTATTTGTTCCAGAGATGATTTGTTGCATCTCCAAACGTGAATACGTGAAGTTTGTACAACCATACACAGACATTGCATACCCATCAATGATCTCAGTCATTCGTCAGCCACAAAAATCTGGCTGGATATTTGGACCAAGCTGGAATATTTGAATGAATTTGTATGGATATCTCTGCTTTTTTGCTGATGTTGCATGATCATTTCTTATTATTTCCTTTCAATAAATGAGTATTCATATTTGTTTTTCGTTGGTCTTATCATTCCTTTCCTATTTTATTCACAGTGACACTTGCCTGAGGCGGAGAGTAGCTTCTGCAATGGATAGATCCATAGTGACAGCATTCAAAGCTTCCATCATTTCTCTACAACAGCTACTTTCGTGCATTGCTTCTTTGAGCTTATCGTTCAAAAACAAGCACTTGTCTTCACTTTCTCCTGCTAAACGGGTGGGGGAAGACTGAAATCATCGCCGACGAGGGAACCTTGAAGAAACAAATTGCACGGATGAGGGCTGTGGTTGATAAGAGGTTCAAGTCTGTCTTGCAGAGGTTGTTGGAAATCGCCAACATAATTTTGAGTACTGTGAATGCGATAAAGAATGCCAAGGTAAGTTAGGGGAAAAGTGGAAACTTGGAAAGCTTATTTATTGATAAAATCAAATAGGGTCTTGCGATGAGTTGGAAGGCGCGATTGGACATTCGTAGCTGATTGGGTCGGCGAAAAGAGAACGGGCCGCGGAGTTTTCTTGTATGCAAGTGGAGCTAGATATGAAGGTGAATAGAAGGATTATCTGAAACATGGTCAAGGAAACTGCATCTATGAAAACGGTCGCGCTTTTGTAGGAGAATTGAAGAACGATCGCCCTGCTCGTTTGGAGGCTCCCAAGTTTCAAAATGGTATTACTTTCTTTTACCGCTTCTTTTGCCTTACATTCTGGAACTCTAGAATATTCGTTCGTTTTCAAACTCAAAGACCTACCCATCAACGCGTCGGATCCAGGAGCTGTCGAAGAAACTCTCAAAGCAATCAACAACGTGATTTTGCGACACACGTGACACGAACGATTTACGCAAGATTTATTCGTATTATTGTGGTCTCCGTGTTCCTCGCAGAAACGTGCTCTCAAATCGAGCCATCACTCACTCGTATTCAATTATGGAAGTTCTTTTCAGATTGCAAGCTGAAGGAAAATGGTTATTCATTTGGTATGAAACTCATTTGAATTACTTTTGGCTGACGTACCCAAAGTGAAGTTAGACATTCATAAAGTACACGATGCTTGCAAAGAAAGAGTTTTGAAAAACGGTCACAATTGGATTATGACTCCACTTCAATGTAAGAGGCGTTGTTTAAAATTGAACAAACTATTAACATGAGAACAGGATACAAAAATGATTGACACAACGCCACACGGTTCACAAACAATCGCGAAACTGATCCGCGTATTTAACACACTCATCCCAGGCGTCATTGGAGACCTCGGATCCTACAACCTCGAGTTTGAGGTAAACAACCCTATACCTTAAACCACAAACTATACTCATTGAAGCATACAGCTCGTCCCATACGAAATATTCATAGCATACGAAATGTTCTTACAACATAAAACCCTCGGCCTCCTCAACCATCGCACATATGAAGTAGCACGCGAAAGCTGAAGCTGAAGCTGCCGCTGCTGCCGCTCTCGAAGCAGAACGAATCAAAAAAGAGTTGGCGGTTTCAATGGCTGAGGAAGCGGCGGCCAAGGAAGCCGAGGCTGCTATTCTTGCTTTTGACGCGTTAGCTGCGAAACAGGCGTCGGAGAAGGAAGCGACGGAGAGACCGATTGAAGTTGTTACACCTGTTGCGGCTGTTGCTGGTGGGAAGAAGGAGAAGGGGGAAAAGGGAAAGGCCGGGGGGGCTGGGAAGTAGGGCGAAAGAGAACGAAAGAAGGCGAACGCATAGGCAGCAGCACAAGCACAAAAGTTGGCGCAACCAGCTGTTGATATAGGGAAAGAAGAGGATGGAAAGTGAGTACTCCTGCGACGGAGGCAATGAAACGGACTGAAAGAGTCGCAAATGCACTTTTCGCGTTGAGACCAGCAGAGTATAATTATTGAAGTGAAGGTTACTTTGCCTTCTTTGTAAGAGTTTGTGGATCCAGGTGAATCAATTTCTTAGTCTCTCCATGGATTTGACTAACATCTGGACAGTGGGTTCTACAGAGATTGACTTTCGAACAACACTTTTAGGACTCTTTGAGACTTACAGCTCTTTCCTTACGCGCAGTATCACTTAATAATGTACCAAGCTACGCGAAGTTGAAACGGGATTTGGAGAGTTGATGTTGGTGAGGAGTTTGCTTTTTCGTCCAGGTTTACTCAAAATACGACTTCCAGGTCTCTCGTTGCGCCAGGCGTTGTTTATTAATGCACAAACACATTCGCGAAGTTGGAAAGCGAAGCAGGTGAGTGGTTTGCTTTTTTGTTCACGTTTGCTCAAAATACAATGTACAGGTCTTTCGTTGCGCCAGCGTAAAACCATATTGAGGAATCAAAATGTTTTCAATGATCTAGCACTTGACAGATTCATGACTTGTAATGTCGGAGGTGTCGATAGAATAACCAGAGTTCTGATGGTTCTTTGCAAGGAAGCAAATGACGAAATCCAAAAAGGGGAACATGTCAGTATCCATTAATTGCTCTCAAAGATCCATGGAAGAATTTATGAGAAATGCGTGCGTCAAAGTTTAACCCTCCTTAATCTTCTTTATTTCTTCGTACGGTTAGGGTCTGCTTGTATTGAGCTCTTTGTATTAGAATTAAGAGAAGCTGAGGTTGAGCCATCCCAATTCAATACAAAATTCCTTGGCTTCTTGCAAATGGTGCTAGGATCTCTTCAGCTTCGCGTCTTAAACGTCGTATGAACTAGGAAGTCTCTTGCTTCTGGATTTGAGAATACAGCTTCCTCTTGCAATTGTTGAAAGCTTGATGGTCGCTGCGCTCACACTCCAATGCCGACTCCGTCAACCTATTCTTTCAACTTTTTGGCTACCCTCCCTTCGAATTCCCGGACACAAACAAACGTTTTTTGGTCAATAATTTTGTATTAAATGACACTATAAGAATAATAACAAAAGAAACAAAGATTCATATCACTTTTTGATTCCTTCAGCCTCTCCAACCGAGTCCAAATTTCCAATCGACGGTCTGTGGGCGACGCATCCACTCCTCCAGACCGTGTTGATTGTCCAATAATCCAATGTACGGCACCACAAAGGTTTCATATTGGTGCTGGGTGACGCGTTCAATCATACCAGGGACAAAGTCATAAAAGATTGGGTTGAGCAAGTTTTGGAGAGATTCGGTAATATGCAAGTCGTCTGATCCTCCTTCCAGCGAGATGTCCAGAATACCTTCCTTTGCCTTGACGTATGCAATGCAGAACTCCCATTGAAGCTTGTGTCTGTCAATAAACGCGAAAGAATAAATAATGGCGACAACTTCGTCAGGCGTAAGTTTTGCCAAGGATTCCCAGTTCAAAACAAGTGGACGCGGGCACTTTGAATTGCTCATACCCTCTGCAAGATGCTTTGCCGCCACTGCAATACCATCTTGGCAGTCAACCAGGAAACAAGAACGGAAGTATTCCACAAGGCGGTTGTCTTCCTCCGATTGAAGATCAATTTGCTTGCCAAACCATTCAAGAAAGACGTAGCAAAGTGTGGCGTGCATGGCAAAAAAGACTGGAACAAAGTCGTACAAGAGGTTGGTAGGCACATCCGTAGTTCCGGTGTACCCAAACGCTAAGCCAAGGGAGACAAGAGCTGGGTCGGCACCATCAGCGAGGAGGTCCAGAGATTTTCCTACAACTTCTTGCGTATTAATGACAGGGCGCTTATGGTGGAAACGGTATTCCGGGATTTGATCGAGGTCAGGGATCTTGATTTCTGGCACCTCGAGAGCCTTTGGAGCGATGGAAGTCTTGGGAGTCTGGAAAGTCTGGGAAGTCTCGGAAGTCTGGGAAGTCTGGATAGCCTGAACTTGACTTGGTGCTTGCTTGCCTTGGAGTGTCTGTTCAAGAGGATTCATGTTGTTTTTTTGGGCTGTTTGTGGTTTCTGGAGAGGAAACTTACTCCCCTCTTATACCTCCCGAGTCTCGCGTCCCCTTTTCGGAGTTTGAAATTGTGGAGGGGTTTGCTTCAGTTTGGTTTGCTGAACAGATGAACCCAAGTCCAAGCCATCAAAAATTAAAGACAAAAACGCGAAAAAGAATGTTCTATATTTATTTGTTTGCATTCCAGCAGCATTGATCCGGAATTAATTCCGTTTTTTTGTGTCTCTTGCCAAAACTAGAATTATCATTTTTTAACATTTTTGTCTTGCGTTTATTTCTGCGTTTTTGGTTGCGTGAATTCAATAAATCTATCTTTCATTTATGAATACTTCCTTTATTATATTATACCTGTTCCATCTGGTTTGACCCAAACAGGTTCGTTGGTCAGTTGATCCAAATCATTTTGGAAGCGGTTCATTCACTTTTCTGAAAGGGAGAATTTGAAATACCGAAACAAAGGGGTTACATGAACTCAATAACCAAGCAACCCCTTGATAATAGAAAGGTTATAAGAAGAGGGGAAGGTCCTCCCAAAGATACAACAATCAAGCAACAACAAACTACCACCAAGAATGGCTCTTCAAAACTGTGTCCGTGTCAATGTCTGTTTGAAATCGCATACTTTTGCCCAAGTCTGCCTTGACCTCCACGATATTCCTCTCTTCCGATCCAACACTGGCCAAGCTTTCACTATAATCCGCAAGTCTGTCAACGGGAACAACGTCCACATGACGATTCTTCCAGTAGCACCCGCTACAGTTACTACGTTGTTGCAGAGTCTGGAGGCCATCCCGAGAGCAGAACTTCGTGACGAATACAAGTTTCGTGTTGTCAAAGTCACGTTTGAACTTTACACCAATCCAAATGTACGTTTTCGCCCTAATATGAATGTATGTTTAACTTCTCTAACTCTTGCTTTTATTATCAGATTGGACGGACTTCAGATGTTGAATCCGACTTGGAGCGCGAAACTGAGCCTCGTATACTTGAACAGACACCTGGGAAACTCAGACCTTTGCCGAGTAGTCCAACTACTATTGATATGGAAGTGGTGGTTGGTGCTGTACTGGTTCTCTCTGACCGACCCGATCTGTTGCTCCTCACCCAAGTTCTCGGCTTTGGATACGCAGGAAAATGCGACGAAGTTGCCATGAATCAGCTCGTTGATTTTGCGTTGCTTGCCTTTGACCTCAGCCCCTCCCTCAGTCACAACTTCCTTGAGTGGTACGGGAAAGGAATCCTCTTTGACGAACTGAAGTCAAATCAAATCCTGACGTATTTCAGTGCTTGCTACATGGTGCACTGTCGTGATGGCGTCAAATTGGCTGCAAAGTTATTGGCTGCAGCATATTACTGTTTCAAGAGCAGTCATAATTCAAACCCTCTTGTTGCCAACTACGAGGCCTTGGCAAGACTCTCTCTTGATGAAGTTGCTGCCTGTATCAATACTCCAGCATTTCAAGGCTGGTACGAGCTTCAGTGGGCCTTCTGCATTGGGTTTCTCAAGGCCAACCAAGGAATCAAGGATCCTTCTCTGGAAGGGGGTCTTGCCCGCTTTAATATGCTTTGCATGCATGAAACGCAGTTTCATAAGATTTTGGAAGTATTTGTTCCAGAGATGATTTGTTGCATCTCCAAACGTGAATACGTGAAGTTTGTACAACCATACACAGACATTGCATACCCATCAATGATCTCAGTCATTCGTCAGCCACAAAAATCTGGCTGGATATTTGGACCAAGCTGGAATATTTGAATGAATTTGTATGGATATCTCTGCTTTTTTGCTGATGTTGCATGATCATTTCTTATTATTTCCTTTCAATAAATGAGTATTTATATTTGTTTTTCGTTGGTCTTATCGTTCCTTTCCTATTTTATTCACAGTGACACTTGCCTGAGGCGGAGAGCAGCTTCTGCAATGGATAGATCCATAGTGACAGCATTCAAAGCTTCCATCATTTCTCTACAACAGCTACTTTTGTGCGTTGCTTCTTTGAGCTTATCGTTCAAAAACAAGCACTTGTCTTCACTTTCTCCTGCTAAATGGGTGGGGGAAGACTGAAATCATCGCCGACGAGGGAACCTTGAAGAAACGAATTGCACGATGAGGGCTGTGGCTGAGAAGAGGTCCAAATCTGTCTTGCAGAGGTTGTTGGAAATCGCCAACAATAATTTTGAGCGCTGTGAATGCGATAAAGAATGCCAAAAGGTGAGTTAGGGGAAAAGTGGAAACTTGGAAAGCTTATTTATTGATAAATCAAATAGGGTCTTGCGATGAGTTGGAAAGCGCGATTGGACATTCGTAGCTGATTGGGTCGGCGAAAAGAGAACGGGCCGCGGAGTTTTCTTGTATGCAAGTGGAGCTAGATATGAAGGTGAATGGAAGGATTATCTGAAACATGGTCAAGGAAACTGCATCTATGAAAACGGTCGCGCTTTTGTAGGAGAATTTAAGAACGATCGCCCTGCTCGTTTGGGGGCTCCCAAGTTTCAAAATGGTATTACTTTCTTTTACCGCTTCTTCTGCCTTACATTCTGGAATTCTAGAATATTCGTTCGTTTTAGATTTTCCGAAACGAAGAAAGACCTCCTTGTGTCCAAATGACTCTTGTTTGTTTTGACTCTTCGCCACTCACAGAGGTATAAATATTCGCGTTCTTCTTTTTTCTCCAACCCAGAACTGTCGTAACATTCATCAACGCATTCCCTCTTGGTTCTTGTTCAGGTTGGCACATCTCAAGTCCTTTCGGACCCATAGCAGTGTTCCATAGCAGTTCACTTGTCAGTTGTGACACGTCATACAGCCGGGTATAGTATCCCCTCACAAGCAAAATCCAAACTTGGCCGAAGTATCTCATGGCTACTTGGTACAGTGGGATTCTACTTTCAATAATCTTGAAATAAAATCCTCTTTATTTGTCTAACATTGGCCAAATTCTCTAAAAGCGGATGTATGGCTTGCAAATATATTAACAAATCTTTCTTGCTCTGGCATGAGGAAAAACTCGGAACCATGTTGTAGTGAATCCGCATAACACAAAGTGATGACTCCGTGGTAAACGCCAAGATACATTCCATACTCAGGCAACCACGCATACGATGGCCAGTTTCCTGTATACATCATGACTGTGGGGACGAGTTTGTCATTATTTCTGTCTTTGTGTGGGACAACTGGAACATTTAAGCTTAGACAGTGAAGATTGAAACCTTGGTTCAAGTCCTTGATGAACAATTTTGCAGCGTCGTTGTCAGGATTTGTGGCCGAACCAAGGCCGTTCGAGATTGCTTTCAATCGTTCACCAGCAATCGGGAAAAAGGTTTCAACAAGAGTTCTTGCCAAAGCAGCGGATAGTTTAGACGCGACTTGAAATGAAAAGAAGTTATGGAAGACGCCACAGCCACTCAATTGCTGAGAAATGACTTTGAGAGGCTTTTCAGGATGAGCTTGCTCCTGGATTACAGCGGCATTCCACACCCCTCTGTGTTTGGGAATATCTTCTTTCTTGACAATATCAAATTCGTTCAAGGGCCGCATGTCGTGACTATTTGTGGATGGGCCAGGTAGAACGCCTTTTCCTTTTTGCCTGTACTTTGCTACGAGTGTTTTGTTGACTTTCAGCTGGTTGTCCAGTATTTCCGACGTCTGGAATGGTTTGATGAGGACAAAAATCAGGGTTTTCTTGACACTCTCAAAGATACACAGGTATCCAATACTTTGGTCCATCAGGGCTTCAGAGACTATCAATTGATTTGTTGGATGATCGTTTGGATTCTTGCTGACAAAGACGGACTTGAACTTCAGCCCGGGGTTCTTTGAGCCATTTCCAATCAACGTTTTCACAAAGGAATCAACCTCTGCCGGCAATTCAGAAGTCCATTTCGGAGATGCCTTGTAGAGTTCAATAGTCTCATGCACACGTCTTTGAATATCGTTTCGTTCCTTCTTTGAGGGCTTGAAAGCGGAAAATACCGCGAAGGATGTGGCATGGCACAGGAACGAGCAGAAAGGCAGGAGTGTCAAGTCGGGAGGAGGTTGAGACCTGCCGTCATAATGAAACCAGGATCCGCAGGCATGACAACTGTGTTGAGCTAATGTAAGTGGATGTGATCGAATGGACATAGAACCTACATAAACTTGTTGGCATTAGTTAACAGTTCAGGAAGGCGACTGGTATCTGATATCGCGAACATTGTCTCGGGAGTCAAGAGGCAATCCGTCATGAAGAAGTTGGAGTGTGAGTGTGTCTTGTTTTCGGACACTCTTCTTTTTTTCATTATCATCAAATTTGAGACTTGAGAGCTTTTGCTTTGAAATAGGAGAAAGATATTCATGCCTGAGTTCAACAGTTATTCAGTTTAAATATACTATTTGGACAGAATCAAGACAGTCGTGAAACAGGATTGCCTGCAACTTGAAGCTGAGATAAAGAATACAAAACACTGCATCCTTTGATAAAAACCTTTAGAAACTGGACCTTCCTTGCTTGTGTGTATCGATACTCAGAATAAAACTCAAATCTCCATGTCTCAGGTGCTGCATTATTCTTTCATTATTGCTTTTGCTTGTTGTCAATTTTGCACAAACGAGTTTTTCCGCTGTCTCGTAACAAACAAAATCTTAACCCCAAAGCCTGTACGTGCCTTCTCCTCCACACCTTTGTTTCCACTCCCTCTCTGCCTCTCTCTCTCTCTCTCTCTCCGCCACAACCAAACTTCAGTTGAGCTGAGTAAATGCACAATGAAGGATAAATTGTGTTCCACAGTGCTGTCAAACATTCTTTCCCATCTTTGCCCCACCTCTACGCGTCTTGCACCTTATCCTTGATGATTACGTGCTAATATATCTTACAGAAGAAATTCAAAAACACACCAACTACCCCAAGTCCAAAGACTAAGCTAAGTTATTCTATTTGTTGATAACAACAACCCCAAAACTACAGGAATGCCACGGTACGTTTACGTATTCTTGGATAGCGAAAACGTGCCACCAGGGAGGCATCAGGTATGACTGTTTGTTGGTAAACCTCCACGTATTGGTGTTCTAACTACTCTTTGCTTTCAGAGCAGTAGCTCGTATTTCCAGGCCATCATGGAACCCTTCATGGCACCCCAGACTCCCGGCGAGGAGGTTGTACCTGGATGCTTTGAAGTGATGACTGGGATTCGGTCGCGCAATGCTGGGACCAACCATCAGATCTCTGGCTACAGAGCGGCTGGCTGTGGATTCCGCGAGTCTTTGGTTGACGAACCAGAGGCTGCTGACAGCATCCACGGAGCCGGAATCCGCCAGGCTGTGGATTTCCACATGCGATTCCGCGCACAAGAACCTGCCACGCTGGTCCATGTCAGTTCTGACACTGGATTTTTTGGTCCCATAGCTGCTGCCGTGCACGCAGGGTTCGATGTGGTGGTGGTACACACTGGAAACAGGTTCAGCCTCACCAAGTACCACGCCTTGGCACAGGGTCTTGCTGCACCCACTCTTGTGTCAATTTCGAGCCTCAAGAACAAAACCTACACATATACAATGCAGCCTCGTGTTCCTCCGACTGCAGAGTACATGGTTCCTCTTCTTCCCAACATACTTCCTCCACAAGTCGCAGCCAACTGGCAAGAGGGAGCTGGTCATTTTATGAGACCACAGCTATTGTTTGATTAGTTGATGAAGGGAATGAAGGGTTGAAATGGGTTTGTTGCTGTATATGTTGCTGGAACCTGGAGGATGAACGGTGGAAAGGGCAGCGCAGTTATGGCGTGGTGTCGGGTTGAAGGGAGGGATAATTGGTGTGCTGTATAGAGGTGGAAAGGGCAGCGCAGTTATGGCGTGGTGTTGGGTTGAAGGGAGGGATAATTGGTGTGCTGTATAGAGGTGGAAAGGGCAGCGCAGTTATGGCGTGGTGTTGGGTTGAAGGGAGGGATAATTGGTGTGCTGTATAGAGGTGGAAAGGGCAGCGCAGTTATGGCGTGGTGTTGGGTTGAAGGGAGGGATAATTGGTGTGCTGTATAGAGGGTGGTTGAAGGGTGGGATTTATCCAGGATTCGGGAGTAGAAGTTGGTGTTTCTTTATTCAATCTGTTTTTATCCAAATACAAATATCATTCTATCAGTCACTTTATTCTGATGTGATGTAGACAATACTTTTGTGGCTAAACACAACGAAATGTTTCGGACATCCTCCTTTTTTTCCATTCTTTCCTGTGCACGACGTCTCCTTCTCCAACCATTCCCCAACTAACTCTTCACCTGTGATGCTACATTTCTTGTTCATTCACTGTGATGCCTGATGCGCCTCAGGCGGAGAGTGGCTTCTGCGATGCACAGTAACCAAATGCGCCTCAGGCGGAACTTGTGTGTGTGTGTTGCAGCTAGCCCAATGGAGTTACAGTGACTGGGAAATAGAGCATTCAAAGGTGGTTTGTTGGATGGTTTGTTGGTTGGATGGTTTGTTGGATGGTTGGTTGGTTGGATGGTTTGTTGGTTGGTTTGTTGGTTGGTTGGATGGTTGGTTGGTTGGTTGCGTTGGTTGGTTGGTTGGTTGGTTGGTTGGAGAGATCGTGTTGCTTATCCTGCTGGACACCTCCAAACTCGACCCTTCAGTCGTTTCTCCAGTGCAACCACGCGCAAACAATGTCTGATTGGCAATGGGCTCTCTGCATCGCTTGATGGAAAGGTAAGCTTTTGTTGTGCACTTTATGTTTTCTCATACTCATCTTTTGGGCATCTAATATATAGTATCGAATATCATTATTGATACTGGAATGTGCTGCCATGCATATTTTCGCTCGACGAGGACCCTTGCGTTGATCAGACGGCCACACATCAATTCAACCAAAGATTGTGCAAGTATACACTCAAGAATATGGTTTCAAGCAAACTTCTGGTGAAGGGACTAGCAGTATGTTCAAATATTGATGGATAAGAAGAGGTAAGACATCCCCCGTCTCTCAGGTTGGCGCTAAAAACATCATTCTGTCAGTTTCTCTTCACAAACAATCATGCTGTTGAAGGGGGAGCTATCACTCTTCACATCTCAGCATCTTCGTCAACTGCTCCGAAACAACCACACACACGTACACTTGCACCATCCAGCCAGATCAAACCAATTCAATGAATGCAGCATTTCTTTGGGCGTCGTGGGTCCTTGTCCAACACGCCAAGTGCAAATTCCAACAAAGGAAACGTAACAACAGGGGGCTTCGTGGACTCGTCTGCTTCGTCTTTGGCACCACTTTTGTCGATGAGGAAGGACCTGGGTCGCCGTCTGGACTGAAGGAGCCTAGCAATAATCCAACACGACTCAAGGTGCTTCCCAGCTCCCTTCCCCTTCTCACATTCAACAATCTAATCCAACCATCTTCATCCCTGCTTCAGAATCAACTGAATCCGCCCTCAGAGCCGGTACACTGCCTCCAACAATCAAGTGTCCCAACACTGACCAACAAACTCAAAGAAACAGTAAACGAATCTCATCAAAAAGGTGACTAACAACAGAAATCAAGAGAGGAGTACTTACTGTTGCTCAACAGGAGGCTGCTGACGTGAAAATTGCATTAGAATGTGTTGACAAAAATGGTTGCTTCCAAGGCCCGTGCTGACGAAGGAATAGAGTCCTTCAATCACCTGAAAAATGAATGCGACGTAACAACAGAAATCAAGAGAGGAGTACTTACTGTTGCTCAACAGGAGGCTGCTGACGTGAAAATTGCATTAGAATGTGTTGACAAAAATGGTTGCTTCCAAGGCCCGTGCTGACGAAGGAATAGAGTCCTTCAATCACCTGAAAAATGAATGCGACGCTACAAAGATGTTTTTGGCCTGCTTGACTAAAGAGGTCGAATGGGCAAAACCGTGTATTGCTCAACTATCGACCCAAATCAATGCGGAAGCTGAAAATGGGTGAACGCATGCAGGCATTGAATGAGGAGTTTGATGGTGCAAAGTCGTTGATTGATTAGCAATTGTGTCAACTGGAGGAAGTGCAGCTTGATTGTAATGAAGCAAACGTGCCGCTGATGAATTTGACGGAAGAGTTGGAGACTGTCAAGAAAAAGACTAACTCCAAGGAACAGTCGCAAGAAATGGAGGAAATAAACCAAGAGCTTTCATGTGAACAAGAAAGAATGGAAAGTGCTGGGCGGGAAATGGAATGCGCAGTTTGTGGAGGTGGAGAATCTGCACGCGAACAAGCTGCTTGATCTGTTGAATTAACCCAAAAAGCACATGGTGATGCTGATGTTCGTGTTGCGGAAGCTCAGAAGCACGCACTTCTCGCAAGGGAGGACTTCGAACGTTCCCAAGCAAAGGTTTCCCAAAGAGAATCAGACGTGTCAGATCTTGAAGTGGCCTTGGCTGTAATGACGAAGGAGAGAGACGAAGTGGTATGTCTAACCGTGCTTTGTTTGTTTGTTTAATGAGTCGTTGCTATAGAAATGGGAATGGAATGTGACCAGAGATAACTCAGTGGCATACAATCAAACTTGGACGTGAGTGAAGGAAGCCTTTTGGATTTGGAAGCGCCGTTGAGGGATTCCAAGGCACCAGAGGTTGTGTTGCAAGCACAAGTCCAAAGGGACGAGTTTGTTGGGTGAGATTCAAGCTGCTCTTCAACAAAGTGTGGTTGATGTTGGCAAGTGGGAGCAAAGAGCCAGGGAATAGAAGAATAGGTTGTTCTGGCAATGTTGGTTTGGTGAGTTTTTTCAATGCGGGGTTTGTCGGGAGGGTATTAAAATCATGCTTTGTAGCAATCGCAAGTTGTTGCTGATGCTCAAGAAGCTCTAAAAGTTGCAGAAAAGCGGGTTGAAAACCTTGTGCGTGAGAAAGATGAACTTACAAGCAAATGGCTGTTACTGCTGCCTCTTTGGAAGAGGCGTGAAAGATTTCAAATACAAAGGCTTATGAATTGACGGTGAAGACACAGAAGTTTGAGGCTCAAACTGTGATTATCCATGAACTGGAGAGTCGATGCTCTGAATTGGTGAGTTGGTGTGTTCTTTGTCTTCAAGATCTAATTCTTTGGGTAGACAAATTCTGTTGCGGCTGCTGAAACCTGGGTCGAAGGATGCTGAGCCCACAATGTCAGTCATGACACAACAATTCGAAACTTTTGCAAAATGAGGAGTAGTCTCACAATATCGTGTCTCTTTCAAGTGGACATTCCAACTTCCGACTGTTTGTTGGATGAAGGTGCTTGAAAGGGCTGATCATCCTCGCACTTCTGCCATCTGGAAGAGACTTTCCTAAAAATCCACCCCAACAGGTTGTTTTCAGAGAAGGAGGTGGAAGTTATTGTTAGTGCCCCGATGGGAGTGAAGCATGGCTGATAAAAAGGAGTGTCTTGACCCCACAAACGTTGAGTTGGTAGAACAGATTCGGCGCTTGGAGGCTGAAGCTGTTATGAATGCGGAGGTGTTGAGCAGTGTCCAGAAGCTGTTGACTGTGGCCACGACTGAAGCCGAAGGAATGGAAATCGAATGGTCCACTTTTCTTCTTCTTGGAGAAATATACCACGCTGTGAGATTCCACATGGAAGCAAAGTGGAATAAGGTTGTTTGAAACGTCATTGTGCCATTCACACATCAACACAGTTCGATCTGGAGCTTGTCAGTGGATATTCACAAACTTACCTGCCCTTATACAATTATTATTTAGCTGGACAAGGACAAAATTGGGTCGGCCATGTTGGATCAAGTTTTATCTTTAAGTCGTTGAAGGAAAAAAGTTTGGTGTTGGCAAATTACAAGGAGGTGCTTTGTTGCGGTTTCCTTTCACGTATCTTCATTTTGATTCGGTTCTCAGCTCCTACAATCTGCTGAGATGTTGCTTGATTCAATCAACCCGTATACAATTTGGAAACATATCTACCATTTGGTCATTGCGAATCCGATTGGACCATGTCAAACCATGCAAGAATACCAGCTCTTTGATTTGATGCTGGGGATTGTTTGTGTGGAGGAAGAAGATGTGAAGCGTATTCATCTGCCGATTTTGTTGTGTTGGTTAAGTTACCAGCTTGATGTGAGTTTGACTTCCTTTCTCCAATGTCAATTTAGAAAACTCAAGAAAAACTTAGATGTTCAAAAAAAAGTTAGACGACTTTACCGAAACCTCGCACAAATTACCACTCTTTCTCGGAGTATGTTCCAAAGTTCTCTCCAATATACCTCGCGAAAGTATGACAAAGTCATGGATTTTGAAACTGTCAGAATCTAACAGGTCAGAACGAATTCCGATGCGGCCAGTGGAATCACGGAAAGCCGGTGTTAAAAAGACGTCTCCTACTTCTGCAACCGGTGCATCCAACATCAGCATCTCATCCTTCTGCTCTCTTCCATATGGAACCGTTGTGAATGAAGCAGAAGAAACAGCACTTGACGAACCAGCCGTGTTTCAGTCCCGTCCATCTCTGAATTTGTAATTGGTCGCCCTGTTGTCGAACTCAGCTTCACCAACTTCCAACTGTTTCTGACAAGCTTGTTGGATCAAGTTATTACAGTCTTTGGACCCTGAACTGTAGTTGACAGTGTTGTTTCGCCCACTGGTGTCAGCGTCAACAACTCGGAGAAATATTCTATTGTCATGTTGATTGAGGAAACGTGCCGAATGATTGAATGATTGAAGTGCTTGCGTCTGCGTATTTGGAGGTACACTCGAAACCCCAGCAAAGAAGCTTGGTGGCTCTGGAGTATGAGTACTGGGATTGGTTTCTTGCGTTGAGCGAGTGCGTGACACAGGTGAGTTCCCATTTTTAGTTTGAACGGTGCGAGGTAAAGCTAACCATTAAACTTTTTAGACGTCTGAGTTTAGTGTCCTGAACGTCTCGCTTTCTTGCGTCCTCCAAATATTGTTGCAGGCGCGTTCTTCTTCCGTGACACTGAAATTTGATGTTAAGCTGTTTATTCAAGTTTCCGTTAGCAGAGTAAGCATCTATCATCCTCTCCAAACAACACAGCATTTACAAAGACATTTTCAAATAGTTATGGCTCTGCTTGGATTCCGAGCCTTTTGGAATCTATCATACCCGAGCCGTAGATTTAATTTGGAAACTGAGCAGTGTGACCAAGTTTGGTTCTTACATTGTCGAAGACGTTGTTGCCAACTTTCTCTCGTCGCGCGATTTGGTGGATTTGCTCTTGCATCAACAGAGATTTGGAATTCTGTGGAGGTTGAGTGAAGGCAGACTGGAATCGCGTTTCCGAAGCCTCTGGTTTTGGTAGTGGACGCGTTGAGGAGTTAGAATCCGTCGATTAGGCGGATTGGAGAAGCGTGGTTGAAAACGTATGTCAAGTCTTACTCGAGGTGGGGAACAAGTCTATTTTTGAAATCGTAGCTTACATATTTGTGTTTTGTAGAGTGATTGAGCCTATTTTGGCGACACTCCTCCATCCTGATATATTTGTATTTTCGGAACCAACAATGATTGGTAACCAAGAAGAAACGGTATTCTACTACAAGCGTGAGTTCAACATGGGTCAAGTTCTGTACTCGATGGAGACACTCTCCTTGTTATTGGCTGGACACCGCCCTCTGCTTCAAACTTTATGGTCGGAGAGTGTCAAAGAAGCAGATTTTTTGGAATTGAAGGATGTGTCGTGGTTACATAACGGTTTGTTGTAAAAAAAGACGTTGGTGTTACTGATCCTGATTTGTCCAGAGTTTAATACTTCGCTCGGAGACCTCAAATATGCTGAAATACTGATGTTTATCTGTTTGAGGTAGTTTATTACACTTTTAGTTTACCGCACAGTCTTACTCCGTGTTTCAGATTTCTTCGTACCGAAGTCTATGATGGAGGCGCGTTTCAACTCAAATATGAGAAGCTTCAAGCCATAAACACATCCATCCAGTCTCAATCCTGTGAATTCATTTCGAAGTTCCTTGGATTCTCTGAAGTCCAAAGCACCATGAACACAGTAGTTGCCAAAGTCCTGATTCACAAAATCGCGTATTCGATTTCAGTTGCTCAGCTTGATCTCCAACCTCGTTTACTGCTTGTGTGGAGCTTGTTGTACGAGAATCAAGAGAAGCTGATGTTGAGCCATCACAGTTCCATGCGACAAAATTCCATGACTGTGGGTGACGCGTTGGATAATCTGATTGTATCAAGTCGAGAAGTATTAGAACTTTCAGCGTCGAATTCCAAATTGGATGAGCAAGTGAATTCATTTGGTTCGTGTTGATTGAATCTGCCCTCACAACTACTGACACTTCCATTTCAGAAACGCTTCCTGGTTTCTTGCAAATGGTGCTTAGATCTCTGACTCAGAGCTCAAACAGACACGTGCTTCAGCATTGAATAGACTTTATCCTTTTGATTCTTCCTCGTCTCAATATTTCCTTCTGGTCCTTCCTTCAGCCCATTATATCCATCATCTGCGACCAGATTTCTCTTCGTGAGAAAAAAATGAGTGTGTACGTCGAGTGGTGCACAGAGAACTTCCGGAACAGAGGTGCAATTGGAGCTCCGGACACTGACGTTGTAATATTGGTTGTCGCTTTGAATCGTATTGTTGAATTCTGTTTGGCAAGCAAAGTGAACTGGAACAAGAGTAAAATCGAAAAGATAAAGGGAGGAACAAATATTTGGGATTTCGGAATTGTTTCAAGTGTGTTTGTTGATAGCTCGTCGCCTGATGCCTTGGAGTAAGAACCGCAGAATTCCAGGTGAGCTGCTTCCTGCCGTTTGTTTGTTTTGTTTATAACATTCGTTTGTTCAGGGATGCCATCATTGAACTTCTGCCAGGAGTTTTGGGTGTGCTTGAAGTCGTTGTTTTCCCTGTTCAAGAGAGATCCTTTTGCATCTGATAGTCCCAGTTCCAAGTCTCTGACGTCATATTAACTCTCAGGTGCCTCTCTGGATTTCTTGTGCGTCTCGGTCAAAAGTAGTATCCGCCATATCTTACAAACAATCTATTCCAAGTTCCCTGCACATTTAGTCGAATCAACTCTGGAGGTGTGGTTCTCGGACTGTGATGAGTTGGTTGAAGGGAAGGCTTTCATGTGGGATAACTCTGTCTTGGATATGATTCACTTGGTTCCTGATTTGACACAGAGGCTCTGATGATGCATGTGCTGGATGGACTGAGGACTCGGTTCGGATTCGCTCAGAACATTGCATCATCGAAAGACAAAGGAAATCCATTCTACGTGCGATCAAAACAGATGTACGTGTTCGTGTAGTTAGTTGTCGCTTTTCGTTTTTCGCTAACGACTAGAGTTAGATCTGATACTCACCTTCTCTTCTTCTTGGAGAAATACATTGTGTTGTTTGCAGATCCAGAAACTGTCTACGAGGTGTGGCCTTCTATTCATACTCACGCAAAGGACTGCGTACCATTACCTCTGGTCCTAAACTCGAATTATTTCCTCCCTGTTTTGCTTAAGTGAGAATTTTCTTTCCTTTTTTGTTTCAACTAAACTCGCAAACCAAGGCTCGTCGCTGTTTGTATTGAAAAGTTGGTTTTGAACAAAACACTTTGATGACAAGCGAAAGAGATTCCACTTGGATGAAATCTTCCAAAAGCTCTTTGATCTGACGATTCTGTATTGTGCCAAACCTCCAGAAGTTTCTGCATTGACGCAAGCTCCAGCAATTATTCTGCCATCGTTGAGTTTGAAGTGAGCTGTTGGAGGCAATGAGGTGAATGTGTTCTTCCATTGATTTATTGGATGTTAACCTTGATTTCAGCGTGACAACGCGTCTTCACTCTGTTCCCGAACTTCGCTTCGCACCATGCATACTGTTTTGGACAAGCAACAACTTGCACCCTTCATTTCAACCTTGAGTCACCATACATATTCGTCCACATTCACAGCAGCAAAACCAGATATGGCGTTTATTGAGGAAGTCTTTGAAGCAGATATAATGGACACGGATAGCAATGGATCGCCCTCTACCTCGTCACCGTCGCCAGAGACACGGGTTCTTACACCCAACATGAGTCCCAAACCAGAACCTGCAAAGTTAAAATGAATATATTTAATGAAAAAAAAAGAGGGGAGGAAAACTGCAGAAATTCTTTTTCTTTGTGGATTTCAAACTCAGAAAAGTCTTCCTGGAAAACTTTATGTGAAAGCACTTGCAGTACTATGACACCTGAGCTAGATGGCGTAGTATTGTGTAAGTATTCTCTGTGTCTTTATTCTGTTCCTCAACTTGAATACAAATCTAATCTGATGTTGTTTGAAACAGATGTCTGAACTGGCTGTCGGCTGCCCAGTGTTTGATGCACGCTGATCCACCAACGATAGATACTATGCAAAGTATCAAGTGACAAGTCTTATTCCAACCATCTGATGCTTTGGTACGCGAATGAAGCTGAGTTGCCAGTGGAAGGTGTCAAAGTGGGTGTCTCTCTCGTTCCTCTCCTCTCCAACTCTCTCCTTCTCTCTCCTATTTCTCTTATCTCAACCTCAACTTCAAGTCATTAAACTCGCTTTCATGGCAGAAACGACTCGCGTCCTTCTCTTTTTGTTGGTGTGGTCAAGTCTGACAATTCTCTCACAAACTTGACCACCTTTCGTCTCCGGCGCGTTACTTCATACCTTCATGCTGTTCTAATTAATCTTTGCCATCAATATCTTCTTAAGTAAATGGTGAGCGTTTATTGAATCACTTGGTTTAACGCCACACCACAGTTTCCTCCAGGTGGTAGAAGCCAATCCAGCCAGAGTCCAGTTCCATCATCCAGTTTTGTACATGCACTGTGGACTTGTGTAGCCTTCTTTCGGGATTTCATCATCCCCGTCATCGGTCCATGCTACAGGCTGGCTGTTTGCTTGTTTCCCCATCGACCTCATTGCCACCAGTTGCCACCAGGTTGCAGCCAGTAACTCACAGTCATTTGTGCTGTTTTGTTGTTGTTTGTGAGTATACGTGTTGGTTTGTTGTAGGTGAAACAAATTACTAACCTGGTGTTCCTCCCTCTAGATTTCTGTCTCTGCAGGTCTGGGTATAGTGTGACGGGAGGCTGGATTTGTTGGTTTTTGGTTGGTCGTGTTCTTTAATTTTGGTGGAGTTTTGGGTTTTTGGGTTTGGCTTCTGTTGTGATTGTTGTTGCTGGAGTGGATGCGGAGGGGTGTATGTTGAGGGGTCCACGCCCAGACTGTTATGGCGTACTGTGTTCAACGGCGGCCAGACGGGGGGCAGGACTCCAAAAATGCAGCACTTTCTCTGTTGTGCTGTCTGCTTTTGTTCATAGTGGTAAGTGCCTCGTGTATTCAAAGTGACTGTAACCTAACTTTTCTTTTCTTTAGTGGTGATGCAAATAAACATGACGTATGGATCCATAAATCACGTTTCGACGATGCGCTTGTTGTAATTTGTGTGGAGCAGGTCTCATTGATGTTCTTTTTGGTGGATCCTTACTGGAGGTTTGAACAGCTGGTGAGTTGTGTTTGTAGTTTGCTTGGTGTGGTTTTTAATCGACTCTATATAAACATGTGGAACGTCTCTGCGGCAGTTTCTTCAATACAACAGGGAACAGAATGCGAGAATGCGAGATTGGAGCAAGATAGGAGAGAGTGAGCGTTTGGAGTAGGATGGATTGGTTTGCTGTGGAGTGCGTTTATTATGGGGAGTAGGTTTTTTCTCTTGGCCTGTTTGATTCTTTGGGTGATGTGTGAGTTTGGGAGTTGATTTGCAGGTCGGGGTATAGTGTGACGGGAGGCTGGATTTGTTGGTTTTTGGTTGGTCGTGTTCTTTAATTTTGGTGGAGTTTTGGGTTTTTGGGTTTGGCTTCTGTTGTGATTGTTGTTGCTGGAGTGGATGCGGAGGTGTATGTTGAGGGGTCCACGCCCAGACTGTTATGGCGTACTGTGTTCAACGGCGGCCAGACGGGGGGCAGGACTCCAAAAATGCAGCACTTTCTCTGTTGTGCTGTCTGCTTTTGTTCATAGTGGTAAGTGCCTCGTGTATTCAAAGTGACTGTAACCTAACTTTTCTTTTCTTTAGTGGTGATGCAAATAAACATGACGTATGGATCCATAAATCACGTTTCGACGATGCGCTTGTTGTAATTTGTGTGGAGCAGGTCTCATTGATGTTCTTTTTGGTGGATCCTTACTGGAGGTTTGAACAGCTGGTGAGTTGTGTTTGTAGTTTGCTTGGTGTGGTTTTTAATCGACTCTATATAAACATGTGGAACGTCTCTGTGGCAGTTTCTTCAATACAACAGGGAACAGAATGCGAGAATGCGAGATTGGAGCAAGATAGGAGAGAGTGAGCGTTTGGAGTAGGATGGATTGGTTTGCTGTGGAGTGCGTTTATTATGGGGAGTAGGTTTTTTCTCTTGGCCTGTTTGATTCTTTGGGTGATGTGTGAGTTTGGGAGTTGATTTGCAGGTCGGGGTATAGTGTGACGGGAGGCTGGATTTGTTGGTTTTTGGTTGGTCGTGTTCTTTAATTTTGGTGGAGTTTTGGGTTTTTGGGTTTGGCTTCTGTTGTGATTGTTGTTGCTGGAGTGGATGCGGAGGTGTATGTTGAGGGGTCCACGCCCAGACTGTTATGGCGTACTGTGTTCAACGGCGGCCAGACGGGGGGCAGGACTCCAAAAATGCAGCACTTTCTCTGTTGTGCTGTCTGCTTTTGTTCATAGTGGTAAGTGCCTCGTGTATTCAAAGTGACTGTAACCTAACTTTTCTTTTCTTTAGTGGTGATGCAAATAAACATGACGTATGGATCCATAAATCACGTTTCGACGATGCGCTTGTTGTAATTTGTGTGGAGCAGGTCTCATTGATGTTCTTTTTGGTGGATCCTTACTGGAGGTTTGAACAGCTGGTGAGTTGTGTTTGTAGTTTGCTTGGTGTGGTTTTTAATCGACTCTATATAAACATGTGGAACGTCTCTGTGGCAGTTTCTTCAATACAACAGGGAACAGAATGCGAGAATGCGAGATTGGAGCAAGATAGGAGAGAGTGAGCGTTTGGAGTAGGATGGATTGGTTTGCTGTGGAGTGCATTTATTATGGGGAGTAGGTTTTTTCTCTTGGCCTGTTTGATTCTTTGGGTGATGTGTGAGTTTGGGAGTTGATTTGCAGGTCGGGGTATAGTGTGACGGGAGGCTGGATTTGTTGGTTTTTGGTTGGTCGTGTTCTTTAATTTTGGTGGAGTTTTGGGTTTTTGGGTTTGGCTTCTGTTGTGATTGTTGTTGCTGGAGTGGATGCGGAGGGGTGTATGTTGAGGGGTCCACGCCCAGACTGTTATGGCGTACTGTGTTCAACGGCGGCCAGACGGGGGGCAGGACTCCAAAAATGCAGCACTTTCTCTGTTGTGCTGTCTGCTTTTGTTCATAGTGGTAAGTGCCTCGTGTATTCAAAGTGACTGTAACCTAACTTTTCTTTTCTTTAGTGGTGATGCAAATAAACATGACGTATGGATCCATAAATCACGTTTCGACGATGCGCTTGTTGTAATTTGTGTGGAGCAGGTCTCATTGATGTTCTTTTTGGTGGATCCTTACTGGAGGTTTGAACAGCTGGTGAGTTGTGTTTGTAGTTTGCTTGGTGTGGTTTTTAATCGACTCTATATAAACATGTGGAACGTCTCTGTGGCAGTTTCTTCAATACAACAGGGAACAGAATGCGAGAATGCGAGATTGGAGCAAGATAGGAGAGAGTGAGCGTTTGGAGTAGGATGGATTGGTTTGCTGTGGAGTGCGTTTATTATGGGGAGTAGGTTTTTTCTCTTGGCCTGTTTGATTCTTTGGGTGATGTGTGAGTTTGGGAGTTGATTTGCAGGTCGGGGTATAGTGTGACGGGAGGCTGGATTTGTTGGTTTTTGGTTGGTCGTGTTCTTTAATTTTGGTGGAGTTTTGGGTTTTTGGGTTTGGCTTCTGTTGTGATTGTTGTTGCTGGAGTGGATGCGGAGGTGTATGTTGAGGGGTCCACGCCCAGACTGTTATGGCGTACTGTGTTCAACGGCGGCCAGACGGGGGGCAGGACTCCAAAAATGCAGCACTTTCTCTGTTGTGCTGTCTGCTTTTGTTCATAGTGGTAAGTGCCTCGTGTATTCAAAGTGACTGTAACCTAACTTTTCTTTTCTTTAGTGGTGATGCAAATAAACATGACGTATGGATCCATAAATCACGTTTCGACGATGCGCTTGTTGTAATTTGTGTGGAGCAGGTCTCATTGATGTTCTTTTTGGTGGATCCTTACTGGAGGTTTGAACAGCTGGTGAGTTGTGTTTGTAGTTTGCTTGGTGTGGTTTTTAATCGACTCTATATAAACATGTGGAACGTCTCTGTGGCAGTTTCTTCAATACAACAGGGAACAGAATGCGAGAATGCGAGATTGGAGCAAGATAGGAGAGAGTGAGCGTTTGGAGTAGGATGGATTGGTTTGCTGTGGAGTGCGTTTATTATGGGGAGTAGGTTTTTTCTCTTGGCCTGTTTGATTCTTTGGGTGATGTGTGAGTTTGGGAGTTGATTTGCAGGTCGGGGTATAGTGTGACGGGAGGCTGGATTTGTTGGTTTTTGGTTGGTCGTGTTCTTTAATTTTGGTGGAGTTTTGGGTTTTTGGGTTTGGCTTCTGTTGTGATTGTTGTTGCTGGAGTGGATGCGGAGGTGTATGTTGAGGGGTCCACGCCCAGACTGTTATGGCGTACTGTGTTCAACGGCGGCCAGACGGGGGGCAGGACTCCAAAAATGCAGCACTTTCTCTGTTGTGCTGTCTGCTTTTGTTCATAGTGGTAAGTGCCTCGTGTATTCAAAGTGACTGTAACCTAACTTTTCTTTTCTTTAGTGGTGATGCAAATAAACATGACGTATGGATCCATAAATCACGTTTCGACGATGCGCTTGTTGTAATTTGTGTGGAGCAGGTCTCATTGATGTTCTTTTTGGTGGATCCTTACTGGAGGTTTGAACAGCTGGTGAGTTGTGTTTGTAGTTTGCTTGGTGTGGTTTTTAATCGACTCTATATAAACATGTGGAACGTCTCTGTGGCAGTTTCTTCAATACAACAGGGAACAGAATGCGAGAATGCGAGATTGGAGCAAGATAGGAGAGAGTGAGCGTTTGGAGTAGGATGGATTGGTTTGCTGTGGAGTGCATTTATTATGGGGAGTAGGTTTTTTCTCTTGGCCTGTTTGATTCTTTGGGTGATGTGTGAGTTTGGGAGTTGATTTGCAGGTCGGGGTATAGTGTGACGGGAGGCTGGATTTGTTGGTTTTTGGTTGGTCGTGTTCTTTAATTTTGGTGGAGTTTTGGGTTTTTGGGTTTGGCTTCTGTTGTGATTGTTGTTGCTGGAGTGGATGCGGAGGTGTATGTTGAGGGGTCCACGCCCAGACTGTTATGGCGTACTGTGTTCAACGGCGGCCAGACGGGGGGCAGGACTCCAAAAATGCAGCACTTTCTCTGTTGTGCTGTCTGCTTTTGTTCATAGTGGTAAGTGCCTCGTGTATTCAAAGTGACTGTAACCTAACTTTTCTTTTCTTTAGTGGTGATGCAAATAAACATGACGTATGGATCCATAAATCACGTTTCGACGATGCGCTTGTTGTAATTTGTGTGGAGCAGGTCTCATTGATGTTCTTTTTGGTGGATCCTTACTGGAGGTTTGAACAGCTGGTGAGTTGTGTTTGTAGTTTGCTTGGTGTGGTTTTTAATCGACTCTATATAAACATGTGGAACGTCTCTGTGGCAGTTTCTTCAATACAACAGGGAACAGAATGCGAGAATGCGAGATTGGAGCAAGATAGGAGAGAGTGAGCGTTTGGAGTAGGATGGATTGGTTTGCTGTGGAGTGCGTTTATTATGGGGAGTAGGTTTTTTCTCTTGGCCTGTTTGATTCTTTGGGTGATGTGTGAGTTTGGGAGTTGATTTGCAGGTCGGGGTATAGTGTGACGGGAGGCTGGATTTGTTGGTTTTTGGTTGGTCGTGTTCTTTAATTTTGGTGGAGTTTTGGGTTTTTGGGTTTGGCTTCTGTTGTGATTGTTGTTGCTGGAGTGGATGCGGAGGTGTATGTTGAGGGGTCCACGCCCAGACTGTTATGGCGTACTGTGTTCAACGGCGGCCAGACGGGGGGCAGGACTCCAAAAATGCAGCACTTTCTCTGTTGTGCTGTCTGCTTTTGTTCATAGTGGTAAGTGCCTCGTGTATTCAAAGTGACTGTAACCTAACTTTTCTTTTCTTTAGTGGTGATGCAAATAAACATGACGTATGGATCCATAAATCACGTTTCGACGATGCGCTTGTTGTAATTTGTGTGGAGCAGGTCTCATTGATGTTCTTTTTGGTGGATCCTTACTGGAGGTTTGAACAGCTGGTGAGTTGTGTTTGTAGTTTGCTTGGTGTGGTTTTTAATCGACTCTATATAAACATGTGGAACGTCTCTGTGGCAGTTTCTTCAATACAACAGGGAACAGAATGCGAGAATGCGAGATTGGAGCAAGATAGGAGAGAGTGAGCGTTTGGAGTAGGATGGATTGGTTTGCTGTGGAGTGCATTTATTATGGGGAGTAGGTTTTTTCTCTTGGCCTGTTTGATTCTTTGGGTGATGTGTGAGTTTGGGAGTTGATTTGCAGGTCGGGGTATAGTGTGACGGGAGGCTGGATTTGTTGGTTTTTGGTTGGTCGTGTTCTTTAATTTTGGTGGAGTTTTGGGTTTTTGGGTTTGGCTTCTGTTGTGATTGTTGTTGCTGGAGTGGATGCGGAGGGTGTATGTTGAGGGGTCCACGCCCAGACTGTTATGGCGTACTGTGTTCAACGGCGGCCAGACGGGGGGCAGGACTCCAAAAATGCAGCACTTTCTCTGTTGTGCTGTCTGCTTTTGTTCATAGTGGTAAGTGCCTCGTGTATTCAAAGTGACTGTAACCTAACTTTTCTTTTCTTTAGTGGTGATGCAAATAAACATGACGTATGGATCCATAAATCACGTTTCGACGATGCGCTTGTTGTAATTTGTGTGGAGCAGGTCTCATTGATGTTCTTTTTGGTGGATCCTTACTGGAGGTTTGAACAGCTGGTGAGTTGTGTTTGTAGTTTGCTTGGTGTGGTTTTTAATCGACTCTATATAAACATGTGGAACGTCTCTGTGGCAGTTTCTTCAATACAACAGGGAACAGAATGCGAGAATGCGAGATTGGAGCAAGATAGGAGAGAGTGAGCGTTTGGAGTAGGATGGATTGGTTTGCTGTGGAGTGCGTTTATTATGGGGAGTAGGTTTTTTCTCTTGGCCTGTTTGATTCTTTGGGTGATGTGTGAGTTTGGGAGTTGATTTGCAGGTCGGGGTATAGTGTGACGGGAGGCTGGATTTGTTGGTTTTTGGTTGGTCGTGTTCTTTAATTTTGGTGGAGTTTTGGGTTTTTGGGTTTGGCTTCTGTTGTGATTGTTGTTGCTGGAGTGGATGCGGAGGTGTATGTTGAGGGGTCCACGCCCAGACTGTTATGGCGTACTGTGTTCAACGGCGGCCAGACGGGGGGCAGGACTCCAAAAATGCAGCACTTTCTCTGTTGTGCTGTCTGCTTTTGTTCATAGTGGTAAGTGCCTCGTGTATTCAAAGTGACTGTAACCTAACTTTTCTTTCTTTAGTGGTGATGCAAATAAACATGACGTATGGATCCATAAATCACGTTTCGACGATGCGCTTGTTGTAATTTGTGTGGAGCAGGTCTCATTGATGTTCTTTTTGGTGGATCCTTACTGGAGGTTTGAACAGCTGGTGAGTTGTGTTTGTAGTTTGCTTGGTGTGGTTTTTAATCGACTCTATATAAACATGTGGAACGTCTCTGTGGCAGTTTCTTCAATACAACAGGGAACAGAATGCGAGAATGCGAGATTGGAGCAAGATAGGAGAGAGTGAGCGTTTGGAGTAGGATGGATTGGTTTGCTGTGGAGTGCATTTATTATGGGGAGTAGGTTTTTTCTCTTGGCCTGTTTGATTCTTTGGGTGATGTGTGAGTTTGGGAGTTGATTTGCAGGTCGGGGTATAGTGTGACGGGAGGCTGGATTTGTTGGTTTTTGGTTGGTCGTGTTCTTTAATTTTGGTGGAGTTTTGGGTTTTTGGGTTTGGCTTCTGTTGTGATTGTTGTTGCTGGAGTGGATGCGGAGGGGTGTATGTTGAGGGGTCCACGCCCAGACTGTTATGGCGTACTGTGTTCAACGGCGGCCAGACGGGGGGCAGGACTCCAAAAATGCAGCACTTTCTCTGTTGTGCTGTCTGCTTTTGTTCATAGTGGTAAGTGCCTCGTGTATTCAAAGTGACTGTAACCTAACTTTTCTTTTCTTTAGTGGTGATGCAAATAAACATGACGTATGGATCCATAAATCACGTTTCGACGATGCGCTTTTGTTAGGTGCATGGAGAGAACCCTCTTTGATATCTTTTTTAAAAAGATGTTGGATGGAGACTTGATGCTGAAGATCAATCTGGAAAACCCATAGGTACCATTGAAATGAAGGCCAATCTCTAATTGTTTGTATACTTTGATAGCTCATATCGGTCCAGAGAATGCTATTGTAAATCCTACAGATTTGTGAACTGCAATGTAACACTGACACAAATTAATGTGATTTTATTCATTAACTGGGTGGGTATAAGTAAATGCCTGGGATGCTTTGGCACCAAGGACAACTTCAAGGTTGAGCTTTGCTGTAAAGTAAGTGGTTACAGGTATGTAGAGGATGAGGCGGTATGACTTGGCTCCTGTCGCAATACTGAGGAGATTTGCAGATTTTGAAACAAAATAGTGGCTTGTCACTGCAACTAACTGTTGGACAGCCATGATGTCAGGAGGTGAGTTATCCTTATTTTTTTCATGGAGAGAAAAGGCACTGAGAAGTAGATGAGACACAATCTGGTGGCATAATGACTGAATTATGTCTGGAATAGGCTCTGTGATGGTGCGAGTAACAATAGTTGGGACTTGCAGCTTTTGATAAGGCAGGAATTCTGAGGGAAACACATCAAAGTTGGAAAGCAAATCAAATGAGGTGCAAACCATAAGAGAGATTAATACGATATGACAAAGGAGACTCTATTGGCTGAGTCATTGCCTGGAAAAACGAAGTTGAGGACTAGTTTAAATAATAAGCTAAGATATGAGTTGTATTAAAAGGATCATTACAGTGTTTGACTTTAGCACAAGAAATTTTAATGTTTTTTGTGCGGCCGCATGAAGCTTTTTCCTGTCCAGAGCAAACATGTTGTCCAGCAGTGGATCCATACCTGAGCAAAATTAGTGTACTCAGGTAAGGGGGGCCATTTACCATTGCAGTGGAGAGAAACCTGTTCTGGTGCAGCCAAATATGTCATGGCTTTGGCCATCATAGTGATTAAGGCAATGGGAGTGTTGAGGCGCATCTAAGTTCTATCAATGAAGCATCAGCCAAGCAAGTCAAAAACAAACCATTTCATCAAAAACCAAGACTGCAAGGTAATCACAGACATTCCAAGCCACTTCTCCAAAGATTTTGCTGTCCCAGCAAATTCCTGAAAGCCAGAACTGCAAGATGACAGACAAATATTGAACTGAGGGTTGCTTTTTCCAAATTTCAAAAAAGTCCTCACGCTCCGCAGTAGATAGTCTTGCAGCTTGTTGAAACTTATTGAGGTTGTCTGTCACATTGAAGAGAATGGGGAAGGGCTATCAAAAAATTCTGGTCATAAAAACAGTTGACAAACAAAAAAACACACAAACCTGAAGGTCGTGCAGAAAATGCAAATACACAGTTGATTGAGAAGGTTTCGTTGCAACCACCAAATTAATGGAATATGTCGGAGAGAGAGAGGCGAGGACTGTTTCCAAATACGTTGCGAACTCAGGGGCAGATTGGGGTGGATCTGAAGTTTGAGGGAAATATAACAGAAAGGATTGTAGAGTCAAAAGGCAAGGAGATGATCGCCTGTTTTATGTAAATTTAATATTGAAGAGGTGTGGAATGAGAGAAATGAGAAACCTGTTTACGACCCCGCATTCCTCAGAAACGAGGGCATTTAATGCGACAGAATTCTTGAAAGCATCATCAATCTTGTCATGAAGGTCCTCTGCAATATTTGGAGCAGAGTGCAGCTTTCGACCAAGTTGTCTGCGAGCCGTTCAATAAACCAACACCAGGCCAGGCTATGCCTTCGGTCCTTTATCCCACCAAACACCAAACTCACAGCAGAAGATTATCCAGGTCATTGGTGGGGTTGGACATGTATCCTTGAACCATAGCCAAGAATGCCTCCTCGTCAAGCTGCTCAATAACCTTTGCAAGCCTTAGTTTAGAACATCAGACATTTGCGGTCATGTCCATACAGTTTTGATATTCATCTCAAGGTAGGGCGAGAGGAAGGCTCTCAAGTTGTGTTTTGAAGGGGGTTAATCTGGGATTAATCGAAGTGTAAACAGACACATAATAATCAGTCTCAAATAATTTATTAATTTATCATTTTTACACTGCACATACTTTTCTTCTTTACCGACGATTCGAAGGGTAGTAAAATGGTGGGTTTGGGTATTGTTGTTGTGGCTGTTGCATAAAGGGTGGTTGACCATGTTGTTGGTGTTGTTGATGTTGTGGATGGGGCAGATTCTGTGGATGCAGTACTTGTGTGTGTTGCGGCTGTTGTAAATGGTGGGGGTAATATTGAGGCATTTGTTGGGTTTGAGGATGAAATGGAACAAATCGCATGTTGTATTGTTGCTGTTGAATCATTTGCATTTGGCGTAGTTGTTCCATGTTCTGCATTTGCTGCATTTGTTGCATTTGCTGCATTTGATACATTTGCAGGGCGTACTGTTGCTGAGCTTGTTGTTGTTCAGCCCTTTGGATGTAGGTGTCAACACTTTGGTGGCGAGCAACTGGTCTGTAGTGATCATGGGATTTACGTTGGGGTTTTTGGGGTTTTTGAGGGGCTGCTGGCGGTTGTGGGGGTTGAGTGGAGGAGGAGGGTTGATTGTACTGTTTCTTGGTTGTTGAGAAAGGAAGTGCCGTAACTCTGTAAATGACTAGTGAATATTTACAACAAATAGGGGAACACGCGTACTCAATCTTACGGGCCTTGTCCTTGCCTTGTTGTGGCATCAAATCAATAACACGTGAGGTACGGCGTTGTAATTCCTTGGCTGAAAGATTCTTGGACTTGGAGGCGAAGAGACATTCTCCAAGGTCACCTACGGGAGCTAGAGTGGCTGTGACTCCATCAAAGTCGTGGGGGCCATATCGTGGAGCACGGATAATTGCGGGAAGAGGAATCACTATCAAAATTGTTAAGATTAACAAAGAATTTGGATAAAGTGAGTTGAAGCAGGGGAAAAGGACATACTGGGAGGATCAGCAGTGCACTTGCCACAATTTAGAGTCTCGGCAAAATTTTTGTGTCCGCAAATGCACGTCCAAGTCTATTTTTGATAAAGTCAATGGATTGGTGGTGAATGGGTTTCTCACTCTCCACTCTGAAGTATCCATATGAAAAAAGTTTTTAACATAATGCACATTTCTCCAATGATAATTCTACTCCTCAAATATCAGGGGTTCCCTTGATTGTATGTAAACAAATTTCCGAGGATGTATACTCAGACTTTTTAGTTCTTGGGAATTTGTCTGTCTGTCCTCAGTTTTACTCCAAATGAGTTCCTGTCGCCAAGAAACCAAGCCTGTCCCTCCATCTTAAATCAAAAAACATTGACAAGTATTGGTATCTTTTGCACCGATTTATTTCGAAATTGATGGATTATGGAGGCGATGGAGGTGGGGTTTTTTAACTTAAAAATGGTCTTTACAAATAACTGCCAAATCCCCACGTACGGTTGTGTTGTGTGCAAACTGACCAATCTAATAAATTCACACAGACACAGCAGGACCCTTAAATTCTACTTTGGCCTTCTCTATTGTGAGGAAAGAATTGGGCCAAAAGTTGAGTCTAGAAGAGCTTAGGGTAAAGGGAATGTCGAGTTGAGCACTTATTTAACCACAACACACTCAACTTTACCTCCGTTTGCCTACAAACTTGCAGAGCGTTCCCTCGTAGTTGTATCCATCCTTTCTGCTGAATTGGACGGTGCTGGCATATCTTGTAAAATCTCAACTCACCTACATTTGTCTCCAAATAAGCAGAACATACCCTTGTAATTCTGCAACAAATTCGACAGCGCTTAGTTCAGAAATGTATTGTTTGTGTTAAATAAACTCTTAGCGCTGCTTTATATCCTCCATCTAGCTTACGGAAAGCATATAAAACATGACAGAAAGGTTAAATTGATTGTGTCTTGTAGAGAAATAATTAACCTGACGACCGAACCAAATCTCCATCCAAATTCACTGTAAAATGGCAGCCACAGGTCAAGAAACCCGGTTTCAACTTTTGAAAGATGCTAACAATGATAATGATGCAGTGAATTGCAACACACAAGGTCCTCGAGTGGGTGGTGAGAACCACATTTTCCCCCTTCTTGCTTCAAAGTCTCCTACAATACCTCCACCTTTCCTGCAGACAAGTATTATCCAGTCGAAACTGCAGTGGTGTTTGACGGACGCTTGGCGATTGGTTTGACAGAGGTGGGTGATCTGCACAGCCACCGCTTTCTGAAACTAAACAATCTGTATGCAGCCTGTTCTCACAGACTACTTGAGTCGCATCATGTACATGGCAACTGACAAAAATGCAAACCTTGTTGGTAAGTTGCATTGTTTGAGGTTTGCAAGATGTTTACCATACAGCTCCAACAGGATTTGCAGCCGTCAATGTCACCCAATCATTGAAAGTCTTCCAAAGCTTTTCCATCTCTATTGTCCCACTTCATGAAACTGGGAGCTCCAAAAGCACAAGCAAGAGCAATCTTCCTCTCCAACAGGTTTTGGATGTCTTTGCCAACTGTTTTGGCCACAATCCCCTGCGCCGGGTTATTGTGGCAACAAATGAATCTCAAGCAGCTGATTACATCAGAGCATACTTAAAAGTTGGCCGCAAGATAACTCTCCTCACCCTAAATGTTGAACTTGCTGAGGATTGCAAAGAAACAATGAACCCTGCTTCTCTTGCTAATTTTGATGTCTATCCTCTTGTGAGTTTGCCTCCTAATCCACATGGCCTACACAACCTTTATCCATTGGCACTTGTATTTGCAGCAGGAGATGTCACTCCAAGTCCAACTTTGAATCGTTCCAACAACACCTATCATTGTCCTGCCCCTGTTAAGAATGTAGCTGCAAAAATATTGACTTGGGATCACCCTCCAGATGAACCAGTGCAAAGTTTGGGCCCTGTTGTAGTTACAAAACATGTGTTTCATGGATTTGATGATAAAGTCATCTTTCACTAAGTTGCCTTTCCATTTTAAATTATTATTTTTTTTCTTCTTGTTATTAAATAAAATTCTGTTTCCTTCTCTGTGCAAAATGAATAAGCTATACAATACCATAAATATATGATAAATTTCACCACCTGACACCAGAATTCACTTTTATAGGAGCAAATGGTTGGGTGTTGCTGGTAAAAATTGAGCACAACCCCTTAAAATTCAGCAACTTGGTATGTTGCGACTCACTTTGGGTGTTGTTCAATAGCTCTGTAAAATTGAGCAGACCCATTTAAACAGCTCCCAAACACTCCAATTGGATTCCGAAAAGCTCCACAATTCAGCCACATCATCTTGGTAGTATGATTCAGCAACTTGGTATGTTGCGACTCACTTTGGGTGTTGTTCAATAGCTCTGTAAACTTGAGCAGACCCATTTAAACAGCTCCCAAACACTCCAATTGGATTCCGAAAAGCTCCACAATTCAGCCACATCATCTTGGTAGTATGATTCAGCAACTTGGTATGTTGCGACTCACTTTGGGTGTTGTTCAATAGCTCTGTAAAATTGAGCAGACCCATTTAAACAGCTCCCAAACACTCCAATTGGATTCCGAAAAGCTCCACAATTCAGCCACATCATCTTGGTAGTATGATTCAGCAACTTGGTATGTTGCGACTCACTTTGGGTGTTGTTCAATAGCTCTGTAAAATTGAGCAGAACCATTTAAACAGCTCCCAAACACTCCAATTGGATTCCGAAAAGCTCCACAATTCAGCCACATCATCTTGGTAGTATGATTCAGCAACTTGGTATGTTGCGACTCACTTTGGGTGTTGTTCAATAGCTCTGTAAAATTGAGCAGACCCATTTAAACAGCTCCCAAACACTCCAATTGGATTCCGAAAAGCTCCACAATTCAGCCACATCATCTTGGTAGTATGATTCAGCAACTTGGTATGTTGCGACTCACTTTGGGTGTTGTTCAATAGCTCTGTAAAATTGAGCAGACCCATTTAAACAGCTCCCAAACACTCCAATTGGATTCCGAAAAGCTCCACAATTCAGCCACATCATCTTGGTAGTATGATTCAGCAACTTGGTATGTTGCGACTCACTTTGGGTGTTGTTCAATAGCTCTGTAAAATTGAGCAGACCCATTTAAACAGCTCCCAAACACTCCAATTGGATTCCGAAAAGCTCCACAATTCAGCCACATCATCTTGGTAGTATGATTCAGCAACTTGGTATGTTGCGACTCACTTTGGGTGTTGTTCAATAGCTCTGTAAAATTGAGCAGACCCATTTAAACAGCTCCCAAACACTCCAATTGGATTCCGAAAAGCTCCACAATTCAGCCACATCATCTTGGTAGTATGATTCAGCAACTTGGTATGTTGCGACTCACTTTGGGTGTTGTTCAATAGCTCTGTAAAATTGAGCAGAACCATTTAAACAGCTCCCAAACACTCCAATTGGATTCCGAAAAGCTCCACAATTCAGCCACATCATCTTGGTAGTATGATTCAGCAACTTGGTATGTTGCGACTCACTTTGGGTGTTGTTCAATAGCTCTGTAAAATTGAGCAGACCCATTTAAACAGCTCCCAAACACTCCAATTGGATTCCGAAAAGCTCCACAATTCAGCCACATCATCTTGGTAGTATGATTCAGCAACTTGGTATGTTGCGACTCACTTTGGGTGTTGTTCAATAGCTCTGTAAAATTGAGCAGACCCATTTAAACAGCTCCCAAACACTCCAATTGGATTCCGAAAAGCTCCACAATTCAGCCACATCATCTTGGTAGTATGATTCAGCAACTTGGTATGTTGCGACTCACTTTGGGTGTTGTTCAATAGCTCTGTAAAATTGAGCAGACCCATTTAAACAGCTCCCAAACACTCCAATTGGATTCCGAAAGCTCCACAATTCAGCCACATCATCTTGGTAGTATGATTCAGCAACTTGGTATGTTGCGACTCACTTTGGGTGTTGTTCAATAGCTCTGTAAAATTGAGCAGAACCATTTAAACAGCTCCCAAACACTCCAATTGGATTCCGAAAAGCTCCACAATTCAGCCACATCATCTTGGTAGTATGATTCAGCAACTTGGTATGTTGCGACTCACTTTGGGTGTTGTTCAATAGCTCTGTAAACTTGAGCAGACCCATTTAAACAGCTCCCAAACACTCCAATTGGATTCCGAAAAGCTCCACAATTCAGCCACATCATCTTGGTAGTATGATTCAGCAACTTGGTATGTTGCAACTCACTTTGGGTGTTGTTCAATAGCTCTGTAAAATTGAGCAGACCCATTTAAACAGCTCCCAAACACTCCAATTGGATTCCGAAAAGCTCCACAATTCAGCCACATCATCTTGGTAATATGATTCAGCAACTTGGTATGTTGCGACTAACTTTGGGTGTTGTTCAATAGCTCTGTAAAATTGAGCAGACCCATTTAAACAGCTCCCAAACACTCCAATTGGATTCCGAAAAGCTCCACAATTCAGCCACATCATCTTGGTAGTATGATTCAGCAGCTTGGTATGTTGCGACTCACTTTGGGTGTTGTTCAATAGCTCTGTAAAATTGAGCAGAACCATTTAAACAGCTCCCAAACACTCCAATTGGATTCCGAAAAGCTCCACAATTCAGCCACATCATCTTGGTAGTATGATTCAGCAACTTGGTATGTTGCGACTCACTTTGGGTGTTGTTCAATAGCTCTGTAAAATTGAGCAGAACCATTTAAACAGCTCCCAAACACTCCAATTGGATTCCGAAAAGCTCCACAATTCAGCCACATCATCTTGGTAGTATGATTCAGCAACTTGGTATGTTGCGACTCACTTTGGGTGTTGTTCAATAGCTCTGTAAAATTGAGCAGACCCATTTAAACAGCTCCCAAACACTCCAATTGGATTCCGAAAAGCTCCACAATTCAGCCACATCATCTTGGTAGTATGATTCAGCAACTTGGTATGTTGCGACTCACTTTGGGTGTTGTTCAATAGCTCTGTAAAATTGAGCAGACCCATTTAAACAGCTCCCAAACACTCCAATTGGATTCCGAAAAGCTCCACAATTCAGCCACATCATCTTGGTAGTATGATTCAGCAACTTGGTATGTTGCGACTCACTTTGGGTGTTGTTCAATAGCTCTGTAAAATTGAGCAGACCCATTTAAACAGCTCCCAAACACTCCAATTGGATTCCGAAAGCTCCACAATTCAGCCACATCATCTTGGTAGTATGATTCAGCAACTTGGTATGTTGCGACTCACTTTGGGTGTTGTTCAATAGCTCTGTAAAATTGAGCAGAACCATTTAAACAGCTCCCAAACACTCCAATTGGATTCCGAAAAGCTCCACAATTCAGCCACATCATCTTGGTAGTATGATTCAGCAACTTGGTATGTTGCGACTCACTTTGGGTGTTGTTCAATAGCTCTGTAAAATTGAGCAGAACCATTTAAACAGCTCCCAAACACTCCAATTGGATTCCGAAAAGCTCCACAATTCAGCCACATCATCTTGGTAGTATGATTCAGCAACTTGGTATGTTGCGACTCACTTTGGGTGTTGTTCAATAGCTCTGTAAAATTGAGCAGAACCATTTAAACAGCTCCCAAACACTCCAATTGGATTCCGAAAAGCTCCTAGTGAGGTGTACAAAAGCTGTTCAGCTTGGATACAGATGAGGTACAGTGTTTATAAAGTATGAGTGTATTATTTGGGTTTTTCCTGAAAGTTGTGCAGGGGTTGTTGGGAGCAACTTTCAAATTCACAAAATGAAGGGCAGCAATGTGACACATTATCAGCACCAATGAATGCAAAGAGTGATGCTGCCACAGCATTACTAACTATTCAACAGGGGGTGCATCCTCTTTTGAATCTATATTGAAGCATTGAGTCCAACCAATCATTTGTGTCTTGTGATCCTGAGTGTTCTTGTGTCTGAACAATAGTCCAGCCGAGTCATCCCAATGGAAACCCAATATTGCTTGTTTTTCATCCATGTAGATTGATTCTACTTGGGTCTTGAAGCTTTTGTGGCTGATTGTGATGTGCTTGCCAGGAAATGTAAGAGAGGAGGTCAAAGTGGGAAGGGATCACAATCAGCAAATATTCTTCCTTAAAGTCTTTAATTTCAGGTAGCATACTTTTTGTTTTGTGGAAATAAAGGGCAGAGAGTCTGTTGTAGGGGAATATCCATGACAGCGTCCTGAGTACATGGAAGTCAATGCAGTCATGTTCAAATACTGAAATGCCCCCTGTACTATCACAGAAACTTAGTGGCAAATGGCAGTGGAATTGTCGACAATGGGGATGGTGGTGAATGGGGATTGTGGAAGTATGCATTGAAGGGCATTAGTACTTGTTTTCCATCAGAGATCCATGGCTTCCATCGTTTGCATGGATGAAGGGATTGGATTCTTCGGATTTGGAGGGGTGGTGAATATTGAGGAATGTTAGTGGAGGACAAGTTTTTGAATGGGTCATGAGTGTCAGTTGGTTGTGTTTCAGATTATGATGCTCATGATGATGATGAAGAAGAATTAGCTTCCGACAGAGGAATGTTTGTACTTATGTTGAAGACAAAGAGGCTGGGTGGTTCAATAATGGAGCATTCAAGTTGACGTCAGAAACTCAAAATTGACGTATGACTGGATATAAGAATTTCAATTCCCTCCAGCTCAAACACAATTACCTTGTCTGAAATGACACTACTGGAAGTTGCAAAATCACAATTGTCATTTTGAATATTTGTTTTGGGAACTGGTACAAGAACGACAGTTGTTTAATATTTATTCAATCAAGGTGAGCTACTTCCACTCAACAACAACGTCCACTGAACTAGCTCTTTCTCCGGCACAGAGTTCTCTTGCATCTGCAACTGCTTCCTTTTTGTAACAGCATGTCCCCAATCCACCCTCCCATCCACGTCAGCTTCCTTGAAAACAACATCTTTCACTCACCAGCCTGAAACAAACCCTTTTCTCTGAACGCCATCAAACTCTACTCCACTCTTGATTCACAATCCACACTTCCCAACCACACCGTTAATATTAAACTTCCCACCTTTCGGCCGCATCACATACAGCACTCGCACAAGGGAGTCCAACACCATTGTGGCAGCATTCCTGTCCCAAGACAAGAAAACAAGGACCAAATTCCAGGAAGTGAATTCTGCCCACCACCTCCCAACGCATACTCGAAATAGATCCTGCAATCGTACCTCCGCGGCTTCCTTGACGCATTGGATATGCATAAACTCACTCTTCTCAGACCCCGTTTCAGAATCATGGCCACGTCCACGGTTGTAGATGTTCGAATTGGTAACTGACTGCGTAAAGAACAACTTGTGGAGCAAGTTCCCCCTGAACCCTCAACAAAACCATCGTCCCGTCGACCAGCTCCAAGTCTCCCCACATCTCGCATAGAAGATGGAGGACAAGAGCGGTGATGCACTGAACCTGTTTCTGCACGTCAGTGCAAATGAATAATCCTTTCAGAGAGTAGTTACCAGATTTGATGACTGTTCCCAATTCCAAGCATACTTCTCCCTGTCCTCGCTGTAGCAGAACCAACCAACACAATGGAAAAAGGAACCACGCTTCATAATCCCAAAATCTCGTGGATTCAAACCCGACTCGCTCGGCAACGCTCAATTAGATCCAACCTGGACCAAGATGGTGCAACCTTCCCGTTTAGACACAACAGTGGCAGCAATGTCCCCCTCCTTCCCCAGTTAACCATCCAAAATTAGTCCCACTCACAACAACAGTCTCCTCTTCAAAACCAGAATTAACAGTCCATCTCCTTGTTTCGATGGGAACGACCCGTCGTCATTCGAAGAAGAACTTGCACTCAAGAACTCCTGCTGTGCGTAGAAATACCGGCTGAAGCCACTGTCTCCCTGTTGCGGGAACTTTCAAATTGATGGAAGACATGGGCTCGCTGGGAGACTGTGGGCAGAGAGACGTAGTGTAGGATTCTGATTCCATGGACTCCATTGTTGGGTCATTCAACAGCGGTTGATGATCGACGCCGAGGATTTGTTGTGGACCGAGTGGCTTTGATGAGGATGCATTTTGTGGCCTGTGGATGTTGCACGGGGTTGGGTTGGGGTGTTTGTTGTTGAGGGAAATGCTTCAAGGTTGCAGGAGAATTAGATGGGTGGTGGAAGCTGTGAGGGTTGGAACATCTTGAGCTTCAGCGATTGCACACGTCTTTGAATATCGTTTCGTTCCTTCTTTGAGGGCTTGAAAGCGGAAAATACCGCGAAGGATGTGGCATGGCACAGGAACGAGCAGAAAGGCAGGAGTGTCAAGTCGGGAGGAGGTTGAGACCTGCCGTCATAATGAAACCAGGATCCGCAGGCATGACAACTGTGTTGAGCTAATGTAAGTGGATGTGATCGAATGGACATAGAACCTACATAAACTTGTTGGCATTAGTTAACAGTTCAGGAAGGCGACTGGTATCTGATATCGCGAACATTGTCTCGGGAGTCAAGAGGCAATCCGTCATGAAGAAGTTGGAGTGTGAGTGTGTCTTGTTTTCGGACACTCTTCTTTTTTTCATTATCATCAAATTTGAGACTTGAGAGCTTTTGCTTTGAAATAGGAGAAAGATATTCATGCCTGAGTTCAACAGTTATTCAGTTTAAATATACTATTTGGACAGAATCAAGACAGTCGTGAAACAGGATTGCCTGCAACTTGAAGCTGAGATAAAGAATACAAAACACTGCATCCTTTGATAAAAACCTTTAGAAACTGGACCTTCCTTGCTTGTGTGTATCGATACTCAGAATAAAACTCAAATCTCCATGTCTCAGGTGCTGCATTATTCTTTCATTATTGCTTTTGCTTGTTGTCAATTTTGCACAAACGAGTTTTTCCGCTGTCTCGTAACAAACAAAATCTTAACCCCAAAGCCTGTACGTGCCTTCTCCTCCACACCTTTGTTTCCACTCCCTCTCTGCCTCTCTCTCTCTCTCTCTCTCCGCCACAACCAAACTTCAGTTGAGCTGAGTAAATGCACAATGAAGGATAAATTGTGTTCCACAGTGCTGTCAAACATTCTTTCCCATCTTTGCCCCACCTCTACGCGTCTTGCACCTTATCCTTGATGATTACGTGCTAATATATCTTACAGAAGAAATTCAAAAACACACCAACTACCCCAAGTCCAAAGACTAAGCTAAGTTATTCTATTTGTTGATAACAACAACCCCAAAACTACAGGAATGCCACGGTACGTTTACGTATTCTTGGATAGCGAAAACGTGCCACCAGGGAGGCATCAGGTATGACTGTTTGTTGGTAAACCTCCACGTATTGGTGTTCTAACTACTCTTTGCTTTCAGAGCAGTAGCTCGTATTTCCAGGCCATCATGGAACCCTTCATGGCACCCCAGACTCCCGGCGAGGAGGTTGTACCTGGATGCTTTGAAGTGATGACTGGGATTCGGTCGCGCAATGCTGGGACCAACCATCAGATCTCTGGCTACAGAGCGGCTGGCTGTGGATTCCGCGAGTCTTTGGTTGACGAACCAGAGGCTGCTGACAGCATCCACGGAGCCGGAATCCGCCAGGCTGTGGATTTCCACATGCGATTCCGCGCACAAGAACCTGCCACGCTGGTCCATGTCAGTTCTGACACTGGATTTTTTGGTCCCATAGCTGCTGCCGTGCACGCAGGGTTCGATGTGGTGGTGGTACACACTGGAAACAGGTTCAGCCTCACCAAGTACCACGCCTTGGCACAGGGTCTTGCTGCACCCACTCTTGTGTCAATTTCGAGCCTCAAGAACAAAACCTACACATATACAATGCAGCCTCGTGTTCCTCCGACTGCAGAGTACATGGTTCCTCTTCTTCCCAACATACTTCCTCCACAAGTCGCAGCCAACTGGCAAGAGGGAGCTGGTCATTTTATGAGACCACAGCTATTGTTTGATTAGTTGATGAAGGGAATGAAGGGTTGAAATGGGTTTGTTGCTGTATATGTTGCTGGAACCTGGAGGATGAACGGTGGAAAGGGCAGCGCAGTTATGGCGTGGTGTCGGGTTGAAGGGAGGGATAATTGGTGTGCTGTATAGAGGTGGAAAGGGCAGCGCAGTTATGGCGTGGTGTTGGGTTGAAGGGAGGGATAATTGGTGTGCTGTATAGAGGTGGAAAGGGCAGCGCAGTTATGGCGTGGTGTTGGGTTGAAGGGAGGGATAATTGGTGTGCTGTATAGAGGTGGAAAGGGCAGCGCAGTTATGGCGTGGTGTTGGGTTGAAGGGAGGGATAATTGGTGTGCTGTATAGAGGTGGAAAGGGCAGCGCAGTTATGGCGTGGTGTTGGGTTGAAGGGAGGGATAATTGGTGTGCTGTATAGAGGTGGAAAGGGCAGCGCAGTTATGGCGTGGTGTTGGGTTGAAGGGAGGGATAATTGGTGTGCTGTATAGAGGTGGAAAGGGCAGCGCAGTTATGGCGTGGTGTTGGGTTGAAGGGAGGGATAATTGGTGTGCTGTATAGAGGTGGAAAGGGCAGCGCAGTTATGGCGTGGTGTTGGGTTGAAGGGAGGGATAATTGGTGTGCTGTATAGAGGTGGAAAGGGCAGCGCAGTTATGGCGTGGTGTTGGGTTGAAGGGAGGGATAATTGGTGTGCTGTATAGAGGGTGGTTGAAGGGTGGGATTTATCCAGGATTCGGGAGTAGAAGTTGGTGTTTCTTTATTCAATCTGTTTTTATCCAAATACAAATATCATTCTATCAGTCACTTTATTCTGATGTGATGTAGACAATACTTTTGTGGCTAAACACAACGAAATGTTTCGGACATCCTCCTTTTTTTCCATTCTTTCCTGTGCACGACGTCTCCTTCTCCAACCATTCCCCAACTAACTCTTCACCTGTGATGCTACATTTCTTGTTCATTCACTGTGATGCCTGATGCGCCTCAGGCGGAGAGTGGCTTCTGCGATGCACAGTAACCAAATGCGCCTCAGGCGGAACTTGTGTGTGTGTGTTGCAGCTAGCCCAATGGAGTTACAGTGACTGGGAAATAGAGCATTCAAAGGTGGTTTGTTGGATGGTTTGTTGGTTGGATGGTTTGTTGGATGGTTGGTTGGTTGGATGGTTTGTTGGTTGGTTTGTTGGTTGGTTGGATGGTTGGTTGGTTGGTTGCGTTGGTTGGTTGGTTGGTTGGTTGGTTGGAGAGATCGTGTTGCTTATCCTGCTGGACACCTCCAAACTCGACCCTTCAGTCGTTTCTCCAGTGCAACCACGCGCAAACAATGTCTGATTGGCAATGGGCTCTCTGCATCGCTTGATTGGAAAGGTAAGCTTTTGTTGTGCACTTTATGTTTTCTCATACTCATCTTTTGGGCATCTAATATATAGTATCGAATATCATTATTGATACTGGAATGTGCTGCCATGCATATTTTCGCTCGACGAGGACCCTTGCGTTGATCAGACGGCCACACATCAATTCAACCAAAGATTGTGCAAGTATACACTCAAGAATATGGTTTCAAGCAAACTTCTGGTGAAGGGACTAGCAGTATGTTCAAATATTGATGGATAAGAAGAGGTAAGACATCCCCGTCTCTCAGGTTGGCGCTAAAAACATCATTCTGTCAGTTTCTCTTCACAAACAATCATGCTGTTGAAGGGGGAGCTATCACTCTTCACATCTCAGCATCTTCGTCAACTGCTCCGAAACAACCACACAAACGTACACTTGCACCATCCAGCCAGATCAAACCAATTCAATGAATGCAGCATTTCTTTGGGCGTCGTGGGTCCTTGTCCAACACGCCAAGTGCAAATTCCAACAAAGGAAACGTAACAACAGGGGGCTTCGTGGACTCGTCTGCTTCGTCTTTGGCACCACTTTTGTCGATGAGGAAGGACCTGGGTCGCCGTCTGGACTGAAGGAGCCTAGCAATAATCCAACACGACTCAAGGTGCTTCCCAGCTCCCTTCCCCTTCTCACATTCAACAATCTAATCCAACCATCTTCATCCCTGCTTCAGAATCAACTGAATCCGCCCTCAGAGCCGGTACACTGCCTCCAACAATCAAGTGTCCCAACACTGACCAACAAACTCAAAGAAACAGTAAACGAATCTCATCAAAAAGGTGACTAACAACAGAAATCAAGAGAGGAGTACTTACTGTTGCTCAACAGGAGGCTGCTGACGTGAAAATTGCATTAGAATGTGTTGACAAAAATGGTTGCTTCCAAGGCCCGTGCTGACGAAGGAATAGAGTCCTTCAATCACCTGAAAAATGAATGCGACGTAACAACAGAAATCAAGAGAGGAGTACTTACTGTTGCTCAACAGGAGGCTGCTGACGTGAAAATTGCATTAGAATGTGTTGACAAAAATGGTTGCTTCCAAGGCCCGTGCTGACGAAGGAATAGAGTCCTTCAATCACCTGAAAAATGAATGCGACGCTACAAAGATGTTTTTGGCCTGCTTGACTAAAGAGGTCGAATGGGCAAAACCGTGTATTGCTCAACTATCGACCCAAATCAATGCGGAAGCTGAAAATGGGTGAACGCATGCAGGCATTGAATGAGGAGTTTGATGGTGCAAAGTCGTTGATTGATTAGCAATTGTGTCAACTGGAGGAAGTGCAGCTTGATTGTAATGAAGCAAACGTGCCGCTGATGAATTTGACGGAAGAGTTGGAGACTGTCAAGAAAAAGACTAACTCCAAGGAACAGTCGCAAGAAATGGAGGAAATAAACCAAGAGCTTTCATGTGAACAAGAAAGAATGGAAAGTGCTGGGCGGGAAATGGAATGCGCAGTTTGTGGAGGTGGAGAATCTGCACGCGAACAAGCTGCTTGATCTGTTGAATTAACCCAAAAAGCACATGGTGATGCTGATGTTCGTGTTGCGGAAGCTCAGAAGCACGCACTTCTCGCAAGGGAGGACTTCGAACGTTCCCAAGCAAAGGTTTCCCAAAGAGAATCAGACGTGTCAGATCTTGAAGTGGCCTTGGCTGTAATGACGAAGGAGAGAGACGAAGTGGTATGTCTAACCGTGCTTTGTTTGTTTGTTTAATGAGTCGTTGCTATAGAAATGGGAATGGAATGTGACCAGAGATAACTCAGTGGCATACAATCAAACTTGGACGTGAGTGAAGGAAGCCTTTTGGATTTGGAAGCGCCGTTGAGGGATTCCAAGGCACCAGAGGTTGTGTTGCAAGCACAAGTCCAAAGGGACGAGTTTGTTGGGTGAGATTCAAGCTGCTCTTCAACAAAGTGTGGTTGATGTTGGCAAGTGGGAGCAAAGAGCCAGGGAATAGAAGAATAGGTTGTTCTGGCAATGTTGGTTTGGTGAGTTTTTTCAATGCGGGGTTTGTCGGGAGGGTATTAAAATCATGCTTTGTAGCAATCGCAAGTTGTTGCTGATGCTCAAGAAGCTCTAAAAGTTGCAGAAAAGCGGGTTGAAAACCTTGTGCGTGAGAAAGATGAACTTACAAGCAAATGGCTGTTACTGCTGCCTCTTTGGAAGAGGCGTGAAAGATTTCAAATACAAAGGCTTATGAATTGACGGTGAAGACACAGAAGTTTGAGGCTCAAACTGTGATTATCCATGAACTGGAGAGTCGATGCTCTGAATTGGTGAGTTGGTGTGTTCTTTGTCTTCAAGATCTAATTCTTTGGGTAGACAAATTCTGTTGCGGCTGCTGAAACCTGGGTCGAAGGATGCTGAGCCCACAATGTCAGTCATGACACAACAATTCGAAACTTTTGCAAAATGAGGAGTAGTCTCACAATATCGTGTCTCTTTCAAGTGGACATTCCAACTTCCGACTGTTTGTTGGATGAAGGTGCTTGAAAGGGCTGATCATCCTCGCACTTCTGCCATCTGGAAGAGACTTTCCTAAAAATCCACCCCAACAGGTTGTTTTCAGAGAAGGAGGTGGAAGTTATTGTTAGTGCCCCGATGGGAGTGAAGCATGGCTGATAAAAAGGAGTGTCTTGACCCCACAAACGTTGAGTTGGTAGAACAGATTCGGCGCTTGGAGGCTGAAGCTGTTATGAATGCGGAGGTGTTGAGCAGTGTCCAGAAGCTGTTGACTGTGGCCACGACTGAAGCCGAAGGAATGGAAATCGAATGGTCCACTTTTCTTCTTCTTGGAGAAATATACCACGCTGTGAGATTCCACATGGAAGCAAAGTGGAATAAGGTTGTTTGAAACGTCATTGTGCCATTCACACATCAACACAGTTCGATCTGGAGCTTGTCAGTGGATATTCACAAACTTACCTGCCCTTATACAATTATTATTTAGCTGGACAAGGACAAAATTGGGTCGGCCATGTTGGATCAAGTTTTATCTTTAAGTCGTTGAAGGAAAAAAGTTTGGTGTTGGCAAATTACAAGGAGGTGCTTTGTTGCGGTTTCCTTTCACGTATCTTCATTTTGATTCGGTTCTCAGCTCCTACAATCTGCTGAGATGTTGCTTGATTCAATCAACCCGTATACAATTTGGAAACATATCTACCATTTGGTCATTGCGAATCCGATTGGACCATGTCAAACCATGCAAGAATACCAGCTCTTTGATTTGATGCTGGGGATTGTTTGTGTGGAGGAAGAAGATGTGAAGCGTATTCATCTGCCGATTTTGTTGTGTTGGTTAAGTTACCAGCTTGATGTGAGTTTGACTTCCTTTCTCCAATGTCAATTTAGAAAACTCAAGAAAAACTTAGATGTTCAAAAAAAAGTTAGACGACTTTACCGAAACCTCGCACAAATTACCACTCTTTCTCGGAGTATGTTCCAAAGTTCTCTCCAATATACCTCGCGAAAGTATGACAAAGTCATGGATTTTGAAACTGTCAGAATCTAACAGGTCAGAACGAATTCCGATGCGGCCAGTGGAATCACGGAAAGCCGGTGTTAAAAAGACGTCTCCTACTTCTGCAACCGGTGCATCCAACATCAGCATCTCATCCTTCTGCTCTCTTCCATATGGAACCGTTGTGAATGAAGCAGAAGAAACAGCACTTGACGAACCAGCCGTGTTTCAGTCCCGTCCATCTCTGAATTTGTAATTGGTCGCCCTGTTGTCGAACTCAGCTTCACCAACTTCCAACTGTTTCTGACAAGCTTGTTGGATCAAGTTATTACAGTCTTTGGACCCTGAACTGTAGTTGACAGTGTTGTTTCGCCCACTGGTGTCAGCGTCAACAACTCGGAGAAATATTCTATTGTCATGTTGATTGAGGAAACGTGCCGAATGATTGAATGATTGAAGTGCTTGCGTCTGCGTATTTGGAGGTACACTCGAAACCCCAGCAAAGAAGCTTGGTGGCTCTGGAGTATGAGTACTGGGATTGGTTTCTTGCGTTGAGCGAGTGCGTGACACAGGTGAGTTCCCATTTTTAGTTTGAACGGTGCGAGGTAAAGCTAACCATTAAACTTTTTAGACGTCTGAGTTTAGTGTCCTGAACGTCTCGCTTTCTTGCGTCCTCCAAATATTGTTGCAGGCGCGTTCTTCTTCCGTGACACTGAAATTTGATGTTAAGCTGTTTATTCAAGTTTCCGTTAGCAGAGTAAGCATCTATCATCCTCTCCAAACAACACAGCATTTACAAAGACATTTTCAAATAGTTATGGCTCTGCTTGGATTCCGAGCCTTTTGGAATCTATCATACCCGAGCCGTAGATTTAATTTGGAAACTGAGCAGTGTGACCAAGTTTGGTTCTTACATTGTCGAAGACGTTGTTGCCAACTTTCTCTCGTCGCGCGATTTGGTGGATTTGCTCTTGCATCAACAGAGATTTGGAATTCTGTGGAGGTTGAGTGAAGGCAGACTGGAATCGCGTTTCCGAAGCCTCTGGTTTTGGTAGTGGACGCGTTGAGGAGTTAGAATCCGTCGATTAGGCGGATTGGAGAAGCGTGGTTGAAAACGTATGTCAAGTCTTACTCGAGGTGGGGAACAAGTCTATTTTTGAAATCGTAGCTTACATATTTGTGTTTTGTAGAGTGATTGAGCCTATTTTGGCGACACTCCTCCATCCTGATATATTTGTATTTTCGGAACCAACAATGATTGGTAACCAAGAAGAAACGGTATTCTACTACAAGCGTGAGTTCAACATGGGTCAAGTTCTGTACTCGATGGAGACACTCTCCTTGTTATTGGCTGGACACCGCCCTCTGCTTCAAACTTTATGGTCGGAGAGTGTCAAAGAAGCAGATTTTTTGGAATTGAAGGATGTGTCGTGGTTACATAACGGTTTGTTGTAAAAAAAGACGTTGGTGTTACTGATCCTGATTTGTCCAGAGTTTAATACTTCGCTCGGAGACCTCAAATATGCTGAAATACTGATGTTTATCTGTTTGAGGTAGTTTATTACACTTTTAGTTTACCGCACAGTCTTACTCCGTGTTTCAGATTTCTTCGTACCGAAGTCTATGATGGAGGCGCGTTTCAACTCAAATATGAGAAGCTTCAAGCCATAAACACATCCATCCAGTCTCAATCCTGTGAATTCATTTCGAAGTTCCTTGGATTCTCTGAAGTCCAAAGCACCATGAACACAGTAGTTGCCAAAGTCCTGATTCACAAAATCGCGTATTCGATTTCAGTTGCTCAGCTTGATCTCCAACCTCGTTTACTGCTTGTGTGGAGCTTGTTGTACGAGAATCAAGAGAAGCTGATGTTGAGCCATCACAGTTCCATGCGACAAAATTCCATGACTGTGGGTGACGCGTTGGATAATCTGATTGTATCAAGTCGAGAAGTATTAGAACTTTCAGCGTCGAATTCCAAATTGGATGAGCAAGTGAATTCATTTGGTTCGTGTTGATTGAATCTGCCCTCACAACTACTGACACTTCCATTTCAGAAACGCTTCCTGGTTTCTTGCAAATGGTGCTTAGATCTCTGACTCAGAGCTCAAACAGACACGTGCTTCAGCATTGAATAGACTTTATCCTTTTGATTCTTCCTCGTCTCAATATTTCCTTCTGGTCCTTCCTTCAGCCCATTATATCCATCATCTGCGACCAGATTTCTCTTCGTGAGAAAAAAATGAGTGTGTACGTCGAGTGGTGCACAGAGAACTTCCGGAACAGAGGTGCAATTGGAGCTCCGGACACTGACGTTGTAATATTGGTTGTCGCTTTGAATCGTATTGTTGAATTCTGTTTGGCAAGCAAAGTGAACTGGAACAAGAGTAAAATCGAAAAGATAAAGGGAGGAACAAATATTTGGGATTTCGGAATTGTTTCAAGTGTGTTTGTTGATAGCTCGTCGCCTGATGCCTTGGAGTAAGAACCGCAGAATTCCAGGTGAGCTGCTTCCTGCCGTTTGTTTGTTTTGTTTATAACATTCGTTTGTTCAGGGATGCCATCATTGAACTTCTGCCAGGAGTTTTGGGTGTGCTTGAAGTCGTTGTTTTCCCTGTTCAAGAGAGATCCTTTTGCATCTGATAGTCCCAGTTCCAAGTCTCTGACGTCATATTAACTCTCAGGTGCCTCTCTGGATTTCTTGTGCGTCTCGGTCAAAAGTAGTATCCGCCATATCTTACAAACAATCTATTCCAAGTTCCCTGCACATTTAGTCGAATCAACTCTGGAGGTGTGGTTCTCGGACTGTGATGAGTTGGTTGAAGGGAAGGCTTTCATGTGGGATAACTCTGTCTTGGATATGATTCACTTGGTTCCTGATTTGACACAGAGGCTCTGATGATGCATGTGCTGGATGGACTGAGGACTCGGTTCGGATTCGCTCAGAACATTGCATCATCGAAAGACAAAGGAAATCCATTCTACGTGCGATCAAAACAGATGTACGTGTTCGTGTAGTTAGTTGTCGCTTTTCGTTTTTCGCTAACGACTAGAGTTAGATCTGATACTCACCTTCTCTTCTTCTTGGAGAAATACATTGTGTTGTTTGCAGATCCAGAAACTGTCTACGAGGTGTGGCCTTCTATTCATACTCACGCAAAGGACTGCGTACCATTACCTCTGGTCCTAAACTCGAATTATTTCCTCCCTGTTTTGCTTAAGTGAGAATTTTCTTTCCTTTTTTGTTTCAACTAAACTCGCAAACCAAGGCTCGTCGCTGTTTGTATTGAAAAGTTGGTTTTGAACAAAACACTTTGATGACAAGCGAAAGAGATTCCACTTGGATGAAATCTTCCAAAAGCTCTTTGATCTGACGATTCTGTATTGTGCCAAACCTCCAGAAGTTTCTGCATTGACGCAAGCTCCAGCAATTATTCTGCCATCGTTGAGTTTGAAGTGAGCTGTTGGAGGCAATGAGGTGAATGTGTTCTTCCATTGATTTATTGGATGTTAACCTTGATTTCAGCGTGACAACGCGTCTTCACTCTGTTCCCGAACTTCGCTTCGCACCATGCATACTGTTTTGGACAAGCAACAACTTGCACCCTTCATTTCAACCTTGAGTCACCATACATATTCGTCCACATTCACAGCAGCAAAACCAGATATGGCGTTTATTGAGGAAGTCTTTGAAGCAGATATAATGGACACGGATAGCAATGGATCGCCCTCTACCTCGTCACCGTCGCCAGAGACACGGGTTCTTACACCCAACATGAGTCCCAAACCAGAACCTGCAAAGTTAAAATGAATATATTTAATGAAAAAAAAAGAGGGGAGGAAAACTGCAGAAATTCTTTTTCTTTGTGGATTTCAAACTCAGAAAAGTCTTCCTGGAAAACTTTATGTGAAAGCACTTGCAGTACTATGACACCTGAGCTAGATGGCGTAGTATTGTGTAAGTATTCTCTGTGTCTTTATTCTGTTCCTCAACTTGAATACAAATCTAATCTGATGTTGTTTGAAACAGATGTCTGAACTGGCTGTCGGCTGCCCAGTGTTTGATGCACGCTGATCCACCAACGATAGATACTATGCAAAGTATCAAGTGACAAGTCTTATTCCAACCATCTGATGCTTTGGTACGCGAATGAAGCTGAGTTGCCAGTGGAAGGTGTCAAAGTGGGTGTCTCTCTCGTTCCTCTCCTCTCCAACTCTCTCCTTCTCTCTCCTATTTCTCTTATCTCAACCTCAACTTCAAGTCATTAAACTCGCTTTCATGGCAGAAACGACTCGCGTCCTTCTCTTTTTGTTGGTGTGGTCAAGTCTGACAATTCTCTCACAAACTTGACCACCTTTCGTCTCCGGCGCGTTACTTCATACCTTCATGCTGTTCTAATTAATCTTTGCCATCAATATCTTCTTAAGTAAATGGTGAGCGTTTATTGAATCACTTGGTTTAACGCCACACCACAGTTTCCTCCAGGTGGTAGAAGCCAATCCAGCCAGAGTCCAGTTCCATCATCCAGTTTTGTACATGCACTGTGGACTTGTGTAGCCTTCTTTCGGGATTTCATCATCCCCGTCATCGGTCCATGCTACAGGCTGGCTGTTTGCTTGTTTCCCCATCGACCTCATTGCCACCAGTTGCCACCAGGTTGCAGCCAGTAACTCACAGTCATTTGTGCTGTTTTGTTGTTGTTTGTGAGTATACGTGTTGGTTTGTTGTAGGTGAAACAAATTACTAACCTGGTGTTCCTCCCTCTAGATTTCTGTCTCTGCAGGTCTGGGTATAGTGTGACGGGAGGCTGGATTTGTTGGTTTTTGGTTGGTCGTGTTCTTTAATTTTGGTGGAGTTTTGGGTTTTTGGGTTTGGCTTCTGTTGTGATTGTTGTTGCTGGAGTGGATGCGGAGGGGTGTATGTTGAGGGGTCCACGCCCAGACTGTTATGGCGTACTGTGTTCAACGGCGGCCAGACGGGGGGCAGGACTCCAAAAATGCAGCACTTTCTCTGTTGAGCTGTCTGCTTTTGTTCATAGTGGTAAGTGCCTCGTGTATTCAAAGCGACTGTAACCTAACTTTTCTTTTCTTTAGTGCTGATGCAAATAAACATGACGTATGGATCCATAAATCACGTTTCGACGATGCGCTTGTTGTAATTTGTGTGGAGCAGGTCTCATTGGTGTTCTTTTTGGTGGATCCTTACTGGAGGTTTGAACAGCTGGTGAGTTGTGTTTGTAGTTTGCTTGGTGTGGTTTTTAATCGACTCTATATAAACATGTGGAACGTCTCTGCGGCAGTTTCTTCAATACAACAGGGAACAGAATGCGAGAATGCGAGATTGGAGCAAGATAGGAGAGAGTGAGCGTTTGGAGTAGGATGGATTGGTTTGCTGTGGAGTGCGTTTATTATGGGGAGTAGGTTTTTTCTCTTGGCCTGTTTGATTCTTTGGGTGATGATTTGCAGGTCGGGGTATAGTGTGACGGGAGGCTGGATTTGTTGGTTTTTGGTTGGTCGTGTTCTTTAATTTTGGTGGAGTTTTGGGTTTTTGGGTTTGGCTTCTGTTGTGATTGTTGTTGCTGGAGTGGATGCGGAGGGGTGTATGTTGAGGGGTCCACGCCCAGACTGTTATGGCGTACTGTGTTCAACGGCGGCCAGACGGGGGGCAGGACTCCAAAAATGCAGCACTTTCTCTGTTGAGCTGTCTGCTTTTGTTCATAGTGGTAAGTGCCTCGTGTATTCAAAGCGACTGTAACCTAACTTTTCTTTTCTTTAGTGCTGATGCAAATAAACATGACGTATGGATCCATAAATCACGTTTCGACGATGCGCTTGTTGTAATTTGTGTGGAGCAGGTCTCATTGGTGTTCTTTTTGGTGGATCCTTACTGGAGGTTTGAACAGCTGGTGAGTTGTGTTTGTAGTTTGCTTGGTGTGGTTTTTAATCGACTCTATATAAACATGTGGAACGTCTCTGCGGCAGTTTCTTCAATACAACAGGGAACAGAATGCGAGAATGCGAGATTGGAGCAAGATAGGAGAGAGTGAGCGTTTGGAGTAGGATGGATTGGTTTGCTGTGGAGTGCGTTTATTATGGGGAGTAGGTTTTTTCTCTTGGCCTGTTTGATTCTTTGGGTGATGATTTGCAGGTCGGGGTATAGTGTGACGGGAGGCTGGATTTGTTGGTTTTTGGTTGGTCGTGTTCTTTAATTTTGGTGGAGTTTTGGGTTTTTGGGTTTGGCTTCTGTTGTGATTGTTGTTGCTGGAGTGGATGCGGAGGGGTGTATGTTGAGGGGTCCACGCCCAGACTGTTATGGCGTACTGTGTTCAACGGCGGCCAGACGGGGGGCAGGACTCCAAAAATGCAGCACTTTCTCTGTTGAGCTGTCTGCTTTTGTTCATAGTGGTAAGTGCCTCGTGTATTCAAAGCGACTGTAACCTAACTTTTCTTTTCTTTAGTGCTGATGCAAATAAACATGACGTATGGATCCATAAATCACGTTTCGACGATGCGCTTGTTGTAATTTGTGTGGAGCAGGTCTCATTGGTGTTCTTTTTGGTGGATCCTTACTGGAGGTTTGAACAGCTGGTGAGTTGTGTTTGTAGTTTGCTTGGTGTGGTTTTTAATCGACTCTATATAAACATGTGGAACGTCTCTGCGGCAGTTTCTTCAATACAACAGGGAACAGAATGCGAGAATGCGAGATTGGAGCAAGATAGGAGAGAGTGAGCGTTTGGAGTAGGATGGATTGGTTTGCTGTGGAGTGCGTTTATTATGGGGAGTAGGTTTTTTCTCTTGGCCTGTTTGATTCTTTGGGTGATGATTTGCAGGTCGGGGTATAGTGTGACGGGAGGCTGGATTTGTTGGTTTTTGGTTGGTCGTGTTCTTTAATTTTGGTGGAGTTTTGGGTTTTTGGGTTTGGCTTCTGTTGTGATTGTTGTTGCTGGAGTGGATGCGGAGGGGTGTATGTTGAGGGGTCCACGCCCAGACTGTTATGGCGTACTGTGTTCAACGGCGGCCAGACAGGGGGCAGGACTCCAAAAATGCAGCACTTTCTCTGTTGAGCTGTCTGCTTTTGTTCATAGTGGTAAGTGCCTCGTGTATTCAAAGCGACTGTAACCTAACTTTTCTTTTCTTTAGTGCTGATGCAAATAAACATGACGTATGGATCCATAAATCACGTTTCGACGATGCGCTTGTTGTAATTTGTGTGGAGCAGGTCTCATTGGTGTTCTTTTTGGTGGATCCTTACTGGAGGTTTGAACAGCTGGTGAGTTGTGTTTGTAGTTTGCTTGGTGTGGTTTTTAATCGACTCTATATAAACATGTGGAACGTCTCTGCGGCAGTTTCTTCAATACAACAGGGAACAGAATGCGAGAATGCGAGATTGGAGCAAGATAGGAGAGAGTGAGCGTTTGGAGTAGGATGGATTGGTTTGCTGTGGAGTGCGTTTATTATGGGGAGTAGGTTTTTTCTCTTGGCCTGTTTGATTCTTTGGGTGATGATTTGCAGGTCGGGGTATAGTGTGACGGGAGGCTGGATTTGTTGGTTTTTGGTTGGTCGTGTTCTTTAATTTTGGTGGAGTTTTGGGTTTTTGGGTTTGGCTTCTGTTGTGATTGTTGTTGCTGGAGTGGATGCGGAGGGGTGTATGTTGAGGGGTCCACGCCCAGACTGTTATGGCGTACTGTGTTCAACGGCGGCCAGACGGGGGGCAGGACTCCAAAAATGCAGCACTTTCTCTGTTGAGCTGTCTGCTTTTGTTCATAGTGGTAAGTGCCTCGTGTATTCAAAGCGACTGTAACCTAACTTTTCTTTTCTTTAGTGCTGATGCAAATAAACATGACGAGAGAAACCTCTTTGATATCTTTTTTGAAAAGATGTTGGATGGAGACTTGATGCTGAAGATCAATCTGGAAAGCCCATAGGTACCATTGAAATGAAGGCCAATCTCTAATTGTTTGTATACTTTGATAGCTCATACCGGTCCAGAGAATGCTATTGTAAATCCTACAGATTTGTGAACTGCAATGTAACACTGACACAAATTAATGTGATTTTATTCATTAACTGGGTGGGTATAAGTAAATGCCTGGGATGCTTTGGCACCAAGGACAACTTCAAGGTTGAGCTTTGCTGTAAAGTAAGTGGTTACAGGTATGTAGAGGATGAGGCGGTATGACTTGGCTCCTGGCACAATACTGAGGAGATTTGCAGATTTTGAAACAAAAAAGTGGCTTGTCACTGCAACTAACTGTTGGACAGCCATTATGTCAGGAGGTGAGTTATCCTTATTTTTTTCACGGAGAGAAAAGGCACTGAGAAGTAGATGAGACACAATCTGGTGGCATAATGACTGAATTATGTCTGGAATAGGCTCTGTGATGGTGCGAGTAACAATAGTTGGGACTTGCAGCTTTTGATAAGGCAGGAATTCTGAGGGAAACACATCAAAGTTGGAAAGCAATTCAAATGAGGTGCAAACCATAAGAGAGATTAATACGATATGACAAAGGAGACTCTATTGGCTGAGTCATTGCCTGGAAAAACGAAGTTGAGGACTAGTTTAAATAATAAGCTAAGATATGAGTTGTATTAAAAGGATCATTACAGTGTTGATCATTACAGTGTTTGACTTTAGCACAAGAAATTTTAATGTTTTTTGTGCGGCCGCATGAAGCTTTTTCCTGTCCAGAGCAAACACGTTGTCCAGTAGTGGATCCATACCTGAGCAAAATTAGTGTACTCAGGTAAGGGGGGCCATTTACCATTGCAGTGGAGAGAAACCTGTTCTGGTGCAGCCAAATATGTCATGGCTTTGGCCATCATAGTGATTAAGGCAATGGGAGTGTTGAGGCGCATCTAAGTTCTATCAATGAAGCATCAGCCAAGCAAGTCAAAAACAAACCATTTCATCAAAAACCAAGACTGCAAGGTAATCACAGACATTCCAAGCCACCTCTCCAAAGATTTTGCTGTCCCAGCAAATTCCTGAAAGCCAGAACTGCAAGATGACAGACAAATATTGAACTGAGGGTTGCTTTTTCCAAATTTCAAGAAAGTCCTCACGCTCCGCAGTAGATAGTCTTGCAGCTTGTTGAAACTTAATGAGGTTGTCTGTCACATTGAAGAGAATGGGGAAGGGCTATCAAAAAATTCTGGTCATAAAAACAGTTGACAAACAAAAAAACACACAAACCTGAAGGTCGTGCAGAAAATGCAAATACACAGTTGATTGAGAAGGTTTCGTTGCAACCACCAGATTAATGGAATATGTCGGAGAGAGAGAGGCGAGGACTGTTTCCAAATACGTTGCGAACTCAGGGGCAGATTGGGGTGGATCTGAAGTTTGAGGGAAATATAACAGAAAGGATTGTAGAGTCAAAAGACAAGGAGAAGATCGCCTGTTTTATGTAAATTTAATATTGAAGAGGTGGAATGAGAGAAATGAGAAACCTGTTTACGACCCCGCATTCCTCAGAAACAAGGGCATTTAATGCGACTGAATTCTTGAAAGCATCATCAATCTTGTCACGAAGGTCCTCTGCAATATTTGGAGCAGAGTGCAGCTTTCGACCAAGTTGTCTGCGAGCCGTTCAATAAACCAACACCAGGCCAGGCTATGCCTTCGGTCCTTTATCCCACCAAACACCAAACTCACAGCAGAAGATTATCCAGGTCATTGGTGGGGTTGGACATGTATCCTTGAACCATAGCCAAGAATGCCTCCTCGTCAAGCTGCTCAATAACCTTTGCAAGCCTTAGTTTAGAACATCAGACATTTGCGGTCATGTCCATACAGTTTTGATATTCATCTCAAGGTAGGGCGAGAGGAAGGCTCTCAAGTTGTGTTTTGAAGGGGGTTAATCTGGGATTAATCGAAGTGTAAACAGACACATAATAATCAGTCTCAAATAATTTATTAATTTATCATTTTTACACTGCACATACTTTTCTTCTTTACCGACGATTCGAAGGGTAGTAAAATGGTGGGTTTGGGTATTGTTGTTGTGGCTGTTGCATAAAGGGTGGTTGACCATGTTGTTGGTGTTGTTGATGTTGTGGATGGGGCAGATTCTGTGGATGCAGTACTTGTGTGTGTTGCGGCTGTTGTAAATGGTGGGGGTAATATTGAGGCATTTGTTGGGTTTGAGGATGAAATGGAACAAATCGCATGTTGTATTGTTGCTGTTGAATCATTTGCATTTGGCGTAGTTGTTCCATGTTCTGCATTTGCTGCATTTGTTGCATTTGCTGCATTTGATACATTTGCAGGGCGTACTGTTGCTGAGCTTGTTGTTGTTCAGCCCTTTGGATGTAGGTGTCAACACTTTGGTGGCGAGCAACTGGTCTGTAGTGATCATGGGATTTACGTTGGGGTTTTTGGGGTTTTTGAGGGGCTGCTGGCGGTTGTGGGGGTTGAGTGGAGGAGGAGGGTTGATTGTACTGTTTCTTGGTTGTTGAGAAAGGAAGTGCCGTAACTCTGTAAATGACTAGTGAATATTTACAACAAATAGGGGAACACGCGTACTCAATCTTACGGGCCTTGTCCTTGCCTTGTTGTGGCATCAAATCAATAACACGTGAGGTACGGCGTTGTAATTCCTTGGCTGAAAGATTCTTGGACTTGGAGGCGAAGAGACATTCTCCAAGGTCACCTACGGGAGCTAGAGTGGCTGTGACTCCATCAAAGTCGTGGGGGCCATATCGTGGAGCACGGATAATTGCGGGAAGAGGAATCACTATCAAAATTGTTAAGATTAACAAAGAATTTGGATAAAGTGAGTTGAAGCAGGGGAAAAGGACATACTGGGAGGATCAGCAGTGCACTTGCCACAATTTAGAGTCTCGGCAAAATTTTTGTGTCCGCAAATGCACGTCCAAGTCTATTTTTGATAAAGTCAATGGATTGGTGGTGAATGGGTTTCTCACTCTCCACTCTGAAGTATCCATATGAAAAAAGTTTTTAACATAATGCACATTTCTCCAATGATAATTCTACTCCTCAAATATCAGGGGTTCCCTTGATTGTATGTAAACAAATTTCCGAGGATGTATACTCAGACTTTTTAGTTCTTGGGAATTTGTCTGTCTGTCCTCAGTTTTACTCCAAATGAGTTCCTGTCGCCAAGAAACCAAGCCTGTCCCTCCATCTTAAATCAAAAAACATTGACAAGTATTGGTATCTTTTGCACCGATTTATTTCGAAATTGATGGATTATGGAGGCGATGGAGGTGGGGTTTTTTAACTTAAAAAATGGTCTTTACAAATAACTGCCAAATCCCCACGTACGGTTGTGTTGTGTGCAAACTGACCAATCTAATAAATTCACACAGACACAGCAGGACCCTTAAATTCTACTTTGGCCTTCTCTATTGTGAGGAAAGAATTGGGCCAAAAGTTGAGTCTAGAAGAGCTTAGGGTAAAGGGAATGTCGAGTTGAGCACTTATTTAACCACAACACACTCAACTTTACCTCCGTTTGCCTACAAACTTGCAGAGCGTTCCCTCGTAGTTGTATCCATCCTTTCTGCTGAATTGGACGGTGCTGGCATATCTTGTAAAATCTCAACTCACCTACATTTGTCTCCAAATAAGCAGAACATACCCTTGTAATTCTGCAACAAATTCGACAGCGCTTAGTTCAGAAATGTATTGTTTGTGTTAAATAAACTCTTAGCGCTGCTTTATATCCTCCATCTAGCTTACGGAAAGCATATAAAACATGACAGAAAGGTTAAATTGATTGTGTCTTGTAGAGAAATAATTAACCTGACGACCGAACCAAATCTCCATCCAAATTCACTGTAAAATGGCAGCCACAGGTCAAGAAACCCGGTTTCAACTTTTGAAAGATGCTAACAATGATAATGATGCAGTGAATTGCAACACACAAGGTCCTCGAGTGGGTGGTGAGAACCACATTTTCCCCCTTCTTGCTTCAAAGTCTCCTACAATACCTCCACCTTTCCTGCAGACAAGTATTATCCAGTCGAAACTGCAGTGGTGTTTGACGGACGCTTGGCGATTGGTTTGACAGAGGTGGGTGATCTGCACAGCCACCGCTTTCTGAAACTAAACAATCTGTATGCAGCCTGTTCTCACAGACTACTTGAGTCGCATCATGTACATGGCAACTGACAAAAATGCAAACCTTGTTGGTAAGTTGCATTGTTTGAGGTTTGCAAGATGTTTACCATACAGCTCCAACAGGATTTGCAGCCGTCAATGTCACCCAATCATTGAAAGTCTTCCAAAGCTTTTCCATCTCTATTGTCCCACTTCATGAAACTGGGAGCTCCAAAAGCACAAGCAAGAGCAATCTTCCTCTCCAACAGGTTTTGGATGTCTTTGCCAACTGTTTTGGCCACAATCCCCTGCGCCGGGTTATTGTGGCAACAAATGAATCTCAAGCAGCTGATTACATCAGAGCATACTTAAAAGTTGGCCGCAAGATAACTCTCCTCACCCTAAATGTTGAACTTGCTGAGGATTGCAAAGAAACAATGAACCCTGCTTCTCTTGCTAATTTTGATGTCTATCCTCTTGTGAGTTTGCCTCCTAATCCACATGGCCTACACAACCTTTATCCATTGGCACTTGTATTTGCAGCAGGAGATGTCACTCCAAGTCCAACTTTGAATCGTTCCAACAACACCTATCATTGTCCTGCCCCTGTTAAGAATGTAGCTGCAAAAATATTGACTTGGGATCACCCTCCAGATGAACCAGTGCAAAGTTTGGGCCCTGTTGTAGTTACAAAACATGTGTTTCATGGATTTGATGATAAAGTCATCTTTCACTAAGTTGCCTTTCCATTTTAAATTATTATTTTTTTTCTTCTTGTTATTAAATAAAATTCTGTTTCCTTCTCTGTGCAAAATGAATAAGCTATACAATACCATAAATATATGATAAATTTCACCACCTGACACCAGAATTCACTTTTATAGGAGCAAATGGTTGGGTGTTGCTGGTAAAAATTGAGCACAACCCCTTAAAATTCAGCAACTTGGTATGTTGCGACTCACTTTGGGTGTTGTTCAATAGCTCTGTAAAATTGAGCAGACCCATTTAAACAGCTCCCAAACACTCCAATTGGATTCCGAAAAGCTCCACAATTCAGCCACATCATCTTGGTAGTATGATTCAGCAACTTGGTATGTTGCGACTCACTTTGGGTGTTGTTCAATAGCTCTGTAAAATTGAGCAGACCCATTTAAACAGCTCCCAAACACTCCAATTGGATTCCGAAAAGCTCCACAATTCAGCCACATCATCTTGGTAGTATGATTCAGCAACTTGGTATGTTGCGACTCACTTTGGGTGTTGTTCAATAGCTCTGTAAAATTGAGCAGACCCATTTAAACAGCTCCCAAACACTCCAATTGGATTCCGAAAAGCTCCACAATTCAGCCACATCATCTTGGTAGTATGATTCAGCAACTTGGTATGTTGCGACTCACTTTGGGTGTTGTTCAATAGCTCTGTAAAATTGAGCAGAACCATTTAAACAGCTCCCAAACACTCCAATTGGATTCCGAAAAGCTCCACAATTCAGCCACATCATCTTGGTAGTATGATTCAGCAACTTGGTATGTTGCGACTCACTTTGGGTGTTGTTCAATAGCTCTGTAAAATTGAGCAGACCCATTTAAACAGCTCCCAAACACTCCAATTGGATTCCGAAAAGCTCCACAATTCAGCCACATCATCTTGGTAGTATGATTCAGCAACTTGGTATGTTGCGACTCACTTTGGGTGTTGTTCAATAGCTCTGTAAAATTGAGCAGACCCATTTAAACAGCTCCCAAACACTCCAATTGGATTCCGAAAAGCTCCACAATTCAGCCACATCATCTTGGTAGTATGATTCAGCAACTTGGTATGTTGCGACTCACTTTGGGTGTTGTTCAATAGCTCTGTAAAATTGAGCAGACCCATTTAAACAGCTCCCAAACACTCCAATTGGATTCCGAAAGCTCCACAATTCAGCCACATCATCTTGGTAGTATGATTCAGCAACTTGGTATGTTGGGACTCACTTTGGGTGTTGTTCAATAGCTCTGTAAAATTGAGCAGAACCATTTAAACAGCTCCCAAACACTCCAATTGGATTCCGAAAAGCTCCACAATTCAGCCACATCATCTTGGTAGTATGATTCAGCAACTTGGTATGTTGCGACTCACTTTGGGTGTTGTTCAATAGCTCTGTAAACTTGAGCAGACCCATTTAAACAGCTCCCAAACACTCCAATTGGATTCCGAAAAGCTCCACAATTCAGCCACATCATCTTGGTAGTATGATTCAGCAACTTGGTATGTTGCGACTCACTTTGGGTGTTGTTCAATAGCTCTGTAAAATTGAGCAGACCCATTTAAACAGCTCCCAAACACTCCAATTGGATTCCGAAAAGCTCCACAATTCAGCCACATCATCTTGGTAGTATGATTCAGCAACTTGGTATGTTGCGACTAACTTTGGGTGTTGTTCAATAGCTCTGTAAAATTGAGCAGACCCATTTAAACAGCTCCCAAACACTCCAATTGGATTCCGAAAAGCTCCACAATTCAGCCACATCATCTTGGTAGTATGATTCAGCAGCTTGGTATGTTGCGACTCACTTTGGGTGTTGTTCAATAGCTCTGTAAAATTGAGCAGAACCATTTAAACAGCTCCCAAACACTCCAATTGGATTCCGAAAAGCTCCACAATTCAGCCACATCATCTTGGTAGTATGATTCAGCAACTTGGTATGTTGCGACTCACTTTGGGTGTTGTTCAATAGCTCTGTAAAATTGAGCAGACCCATTTAAACAGCTCCCAAACACTCCAATTGGATTCCGAAAAGCTCCACAATTCAGCCACATCATCTTGGTAGTATGATTCAGCAACTTGGTATGTTGCGACTCACTTTGGGTGTTGTTCAATAGCTCTGTAAAATTGAGCAGACCCATTTAAACAGCTCCCAAACACTCCAATTGGATTCCGAAAAGCTCCACAATTCAGCCACATCATCTTGGTAGTATGATTCAGCAGCTTGGTATGTTGCGACTCACTTTGGGTGTTGTTCAATAGCTCTGTAAAATTGAGCAGAACCATTTAAACAGCTCCCAAACACTCCAATTGGATTCCGAAAAGCTCCACAATTCAGCCACATCATCTTGGTAGTATGATTCAGCAACTTGGTATGTTGCGACTCACTTTGGGTGTTGTTCAATAGCTCTGTAAAATTGAGCAGACCCATTTAAACAGCTCCCAAACACTCCAATTGGATTCCGAAAAGCTCCACAATTCAGCCACATCATCTTGGTAGTATGATTCAGCAACTTGGTATGTTGCGACTCACTTTGGGTGTTGTTCAATAGCTCTGTAAAATTGAGCAGACCCATTTAAACAGCTCCCAAACACTCCAATTGGATTCCGAAAAGCTCCACAATTCAGCCACATCATCTTGGTAGTATGATTCAGCAACTTGGTATGTTGCGACTCACTTTGGGTGTTGTTCAATAGCTCTGTAAAATTGAGCAGACCCATTTAAACAGCTCCCAAACACTCCAATTGGATTCCGAAAGCTCCACAATTCAGCCACATCATCTTGGTAGTATGATTCAGCAACTTGGTATGTTGCGACTCACTTTGGGTGTTGTTCAATAGCTCTGTAAAATTGAGCAGAACCATTTAAACAGCTCCCAAACACTCCAATTGGATTCCGAAAAGCTCCACAATTCAGCCACATCATCTTGGTAGTATGATTCAGCAACTTGGTATGTTGCGACTCACTTTGGGTGTTGTTCAATAGCTCTGTAAAATTGAGCAGAACCATTTAAACAGCTCCCAAACACTCCAATTGGATTCCGAAAAGCTCCACAATTCAGCCACATCATCTTGGTAGTATGATTCAGCAACTTGGTATGTTGCGACTCACTTTGGGTGTTGTTCAATAGCTCTGTAAAATTGAGCAGAACCATTTAAACAGCTCCCAAACACTCCAATTGGATTCCGAAAAGCTCCTAGTGAGGTGTACAAAAGCTGTTCAGCTTGGATACAGATGAGGTACAGTGTTTATAAAGTATGAGTGTATTATTTGGGTTTTTCCTGAAAGTTGTGCAGGGGTTGTTGGGAGCAACTTTCAAATTCACAAAATGAAGGGCAGCAATGTGACACATTATCAGCACCAATGAATGCAAAGAGTGATGCTGCCACAGCATTACTAACTATTCAACAGGGGGTGCATCCTCTTTTGAATCTATATTGAAGCATTGAGTCCAACCAATCATTTGTGTCTTGTGATCCTGAGTGTTCTTGTGTCTGAACAATAGTCCAGCCGAGTCATCCCAATGGAAACCCAATATTGCTTGTTTTTCATCCATGTAGATTGATTCTACTTGGGTCTTGAAGCTTTTGTGGCTGATTGTGATGTGCTTGCCAGGAAATGTAAGAGAGGAGGTCAAAGTGGGAAGGGATCACAATCAGCAAATATTCTTCCTTAAAGTCTTTAATTTCAGGTAGCATACTTTTTGTTTTGTGGAAATAAAGGGCAGAGAGTCTGTTGTAGGGGAATATCCATGACAGCGTCCTGAGTACATGGAAGTCAATGCAGTCATGTTCAAATACTGAAATGCCCCCTGTACTATCACAGAAACTTAGTGGCAAATGGCAGTGGAATTGTCGACAATGGGGATGGTGGTGAATGGGGATTGTGGAAGTATGCATTGAAGGGCATTAGTACTTGTTTTCCATCAGAGATCCATGGCTTCCATCGTTTGCATGGATGAAGGGATTGGATTCTTCGGATTTGGAGGGGTGGTGAATATTGAGGAATGTTAGTGGAGGACAAGTTTTTGAATGGGTCATGAGTGTCAGTTGGTTGTGTTTCAGATTATGATGCTCATGATGATGATGAAGAAGAATTAGCTTCCGACAGAGGAATGTTTGTACTTATGTTGAAGACAAAGAGGCTGGGTGGTTCAATAATGGAGCATTCAAGTTGACGTCAGAAACTCAAAATTGACGTATGACTGGATATAAGAATTTCAATTCCCTCCAGCTCAAACACAATTACCTTGTCTGAAATGACACTACTGGAAGTTGCAAAATCACAATTGTCATTTTGAATATTTGTTTTGGGAACTGGTACAAGAACGACAGTTGTTTAATATTTATTCAATCAAGGTGAGCTACTTCCACTCAACAACAACGTCCACTGAACTAGCTCTTTCTCCGGCACAGAGTTCTCTTGCATCTGCAACTGCTTCCTTTTTGTAACAGCATGTCCCCAATCCACCCTCCCATCCACGTCAGCTTCCTTGAAAACAACATCTTTCACTCACCAGCCTGAAACAAACCCTTTTCTCTGAACGCCATCAAACTCTACTCCACTCTTGATTCACAATCCACACTTCCCAACCACACCGTTAATATTAAACTTCCCACCTTTCGGCCGCATCACATACAGCACTCGCACAAGGGAGTCCAACACCATTGTGGCAGCATTCCTGTCCCAAGACAAGAAAACAAGGACCAAATTCCAGGAAGTGAATTCTGCCCACCACCTCCCAACGCATACTCGAAATAGATCCTGCAATCGTACCTCCGCGGCTTCCTTGACGCATTGGATATGCATAAACTCACTCTTCTCAGACCCCGTTTCAGAATCATGGCCACGTCCACGGTTGTAGATGTTCGAATTGGTAACTGACTGCGTAAAGAACAACTTGTGGAGCAAGTTCCCCCTGAACCCTCAACAAAACCATCGTCCCGTCGACCAGCTCCAAGTCTCCCCACATCTCGCATAGAAGATGGAGGACAAGAGCGGTGATGCACTGAACCTGTTTCTGCACGTCAGTGCAAATGAATAATCCTTTCAGAGAGTAGTTACCAGATTTGATGACTGTTCCCAATTCCAAGCATACTTCTCCCTGTCCTCGCTGTAGCAGAACCAACCAACACAATGGAAAAAGGAACCACGCTTCATAATCCCAAAATCTCGTGGATTCAAACCCGACTCGCTCGGCAACGCTCAATTAGATCCAACCTGGACCAAGATGGTGCAACCTTCCCGTTTAGACACAACAGTGGCAGCAATGTCCCCCTCCTTCCCCAGTTAACCATCCAAAATTAGTCCCACTCACAACAACAGTCTCCTCTTCAAAACCAGAATTAACAGTCCATCTCCTTGTTTCGATGGGAACGACCCGTCGTCATTCGAAGAAGAACTTGCACTCAAGAACTCCTGCTGTGCGTAGAAATACCGGCTGAAGCCACTGTCTCCCTGTTGCGGGAACTTTCAAATTGATGGAAGACATGGGCTCGCTGGGAGACTGTGGGCAGAGAGACGTAGTGTAGGATTCTGATTCCATGGACTCCATTGTTGGGTCATTCAACAGCGGTTGATGATCGACGCCGAGGATTTGTTGTGGACCGAGTGGCTTTGATGAGGATGCATTTTGTGGCCTGTGGATGTTGCACGGGGTTGGGTTGGGGTGTTTGTTGTTGAGGGAAATGCTTCAAGGTTGCAGGAGAATTAGATGGGTGGTGGAAGCTGTGAGGGTTGGAACATCTTGAGCTTCAGCGATTGCACACGTCTTTGAATATCGTTTCGTTCCTTCTTTGAGGGCTTGAAAGCGGAAAATACCGCGAAGGATGTGGCATGGCACAGGAACGAGCAGAAAGGCAGGAGTGTCAAGTCGGGAGGAGGTTGAGACCTGCCGTCATAATGAAACCAGGATCCGCAGGCATGACAACTGTGTTGAGCTAATGTAAGTGGATGTGATCGAATGGACATAGAACCTACATAAACTTGTTGGCATTAGTTAACAGTTCAGGAAGGCGACTGGTATCTGATATCGCGAACATTGTCTCGGGAGTCAAGAGGCAATCCGTCATGAAGAAGTTGGAGTGTGAGTGTGTCTTGTTTTCGGACACTCTTCTTTTTTTCATTATCATCAAATTTGAGACTTGAGAGCTTTTGCTTTGAAATAGGAGAAAGATATTCATGCCTGAGTTCAACAGTTATTCAGTTTAAATATACTATTTGGACAGAATCAAGACAGTCGTGAAACAGGATTGCCTGCAACTTGAAGCTGAGATAAAGAATACAAAACACTGCATCCTTTGATAAAAACCTTTAGAAACTGGACCTTCCTTGCTTGTGTGTATCGATACTCAGAATAAAACTCAAATCTCCATGTCTCAGGTGCTGCATTATTCTTTCATTATTGCTTTTGCTTGTTGTCAATTTTGCACAAACGAGTTTTTCCGCTGTCTCGTAACAAACAAAATCTTAACCCCAAAGCCTGTACGTGCCTTCTCCTCCACACCTTTGTTTCCACTCCCTCTCTGCCTCTCTCTCTCTCTCTCTCTCCGCCACAACCAAACTTCAGTTGAGCTGAGTAAATGCACAATGAAGGATAAATTGTGTTCCACAGTGCTGTCAAACATTCTTTCCCATCTTTGCCCCACCTCTACGCGTCTTGCACCTTATCCTTGATGATTACGTGCTAATATATCTTACAGAAGAAATTCAAAAACACACCAACTACCCCAAGTCCAAAGACTAAGCTAAGTTATTCTATTTGTTGATAACAACAACCCCAAAACTACAGGAATGCCACGGTACGTTTACGTATTCTTGGATAGCGAAAACGTGCCACCAGGGAGGCATCAGGTATGACTGTTTGTTGGTAAACCTCCACGTATTGGTGTTCTAACTACTCTTTGCTTTCAGAGCAGTAGCTCGTATTTCCAGGCCATCATGGAACCCTTCATGGCACCCCAGACTCCCGGCGAGGAGGTTGTACCTGGATGCTTTGAAGTGATGACTGGGATTCGGTCGCGCAATGCTGGGACCAACCATCAGATCTCTGGCTACAGAGCGGCTGGCTGTGGATTCCGCGAGTCTTTGGTTGACGAACCAGAGGCTGCTGACAGCATCCACGGAGCCGGAATCCGCCAGGCTGTGGATTTCCACATGCGATTCCGCGCACAAGAACCTGCCACGCTGGTCCATGTCAGTTCTGACACTGGATTTTTTGGTCCCATAGCTGCTGCCGTGCACGCAGGGTTCGATGTGGTGGTGGTACACACTGGAAACAGGTTCAGCCTCACCAAGTACCACGCCTTGGCACAGGGTCTTGCTGCACCCACTCTTGTGTCAATTTCGAGCCTCAAGAACAAAACCTACACATATACAATGCAGCCTCGTGTTCCTCCGACTGCAGAGTACATGGTTCCTCTTCTTCCCAACATACTTCCTCCACAAGTCGCAGCCAACTGGCAAGAGGGAGCTGGTCATTTTATGAGACCACAGCTATTGTTTGATTAGTTGATGAAGGGAATGAAGGGTTGAAATGGGTTTGTTGCTGTATATGTTGCTGGAACCTGGAGGATGAACGGTGGAAAGGGCAGCGCAGTTATGGCGTGGTGTCGGGTTGAAGGGAGGGATAATTGGTGTGCTGTATAGAGGTGGAAAGGGCAGCGCAGTTATGGCGTGGTGTTGGGTTGAAGGGAGGGATAATTGGTGTGCTGTATAGAGGTGGAAAGGGCAGCGCAGTTATGGCGTGGTGTTGGGTTGAAGGGAGGGATAATTGGTGTGCTGTATAGAGGGTGGTTGAAGGGTGGGATTTATCCAGGATTCGGGAGTAGAAGTTGGTGTTTCTTTATTCAATCTGTTTTTATCCAAATACAAATATCATTCTATCAGTCACTTTATTCTGATGTGATGTAGACAATACTTTTGTGGCTAAACACAACGAAATGTTTCGGACATCCTCCTTTTTTTCCATTCTTTCCTGTGCACGACGTCTCCTTCTCCAACCATTCCCCAACTAACTCTTCACCTATGATGCTACATTTCTTGTTCATTCACTGTGATGCCTGATGCGCCTCAGGCGGAGAGTGGCTTCTGCGATGCACAGTAACCAAATGCGCCTCAGGCGGAACTTGTGTGTGTGTGTTGCAGCTAGCCCAATGGAGTTACAGTGACTGGGAAATAGAGCATTCAAAGGTGGTTTGTTGGATGGTTGGTTTGTTGGATGGTTTGTTGGTTGGATGGTTGGTTGGATGGTTGGTTGGTTGGATTGTTGGTTGGATGGTTGGTTGGTTGGTTGGTTGGTTGGTTGGTTGGTTGGAGAGATCGTGTTGCTTATCCTGCTGGACACCTCCAAACTCGACCCTTCAGTCGTTTCTCCAGTGCAACCACGCGCAAACAATGTCTGATTGGCAATGGGCTCTCTGCATCGCTTGATTGGAAAGGTAAGCTTTTGTTGTGCACTTTATGTTTTCTCATACTCATCTTTTGGGCATCTAATATATAGTATCGAATATCATTATTGATACTGGAATGTGCTGCCATGCATATTTTCGCTCGACGAGGACCCTTGCGTTGATCAGACGGCCACACATCAATTCAACCAAAGATTGTGCAAGTATACACTCAAGAATATGGTTTCAAGCAAACTTCTGGTGAAGGGACTAGCAGTATGTTCAAATATTGATGGATAAGAAGAGGTAAGACATCCCCCGTCTCTCAGGTTGGCGCTAAAAACATCATTCTGTCAGTTTCTCTTCACAAACAATCATGCTGTTGAAGGGGGAGCTATCACTCTTCACATCTCAGCATCTTCGTCAACTGCTCCGAAACAACCACACACACGTACACTTGCACCATCCAGCCAGATCAAACCAATTCAATGAATGCAGCATTTCTTTGGGCGTCGTGGGTCCTTGTCCAACACGCCAAGTGCAAATTCCAACAAAGGAAACGTAACAACAGGGGGCTTCGTGGACTCGTCTGCTTCGTCTTTGGCACCACTTTTGTCGATGAGGAAGGACCTGGGTCGCCGTCTGGACTGAAGGGGCCTAGCAATAATCCAACACGACTCAAGGTGCTTCCCAGCTCCCTTCCCCTTCTCACATTCAACAATCTAATCCAACCATCTTCATCCCTGCTTCAGAATCAACTGAATCCGCCCTCAGAGCCGGTACACTGCCTCCAACAATCAAGTGTCCCAACACTGACCAACAAACTCAAAGAAACAGTAAACGAATCTCATCAAAAAGGTGACTAACAACAGAAATCAAGAGAGGAGTACTTACTGTTGCTCAACAGGAGGCTGCTGACGTGAAAATTGCATTAGAATGTGTTGACAAAAATGGTTGCTTCCAAGGCCCGCGCTGACGAAGGAATAGAGTCCTTCAATCACCTGAAAAATGAATGCGACGCTACAAAGATGTTTTTGGCCTGCTTGACTAAAGAGGTCGAATGGGCAAAACCGTGTATTGCTCAACTATCGACCCAAATCAATGCGGAAGCTGAAAATGGGTGAACGCATGCAGGCATTGAATGAGGAGTTTGATGGTGCAAAGTCGTTGATTGATTAGCAATTGTGTCAACTGGAGGAAGTGCAGCTTGATTGTAATGAAGCAAACGTGCCGCTGATGAATTTGACGGAAGAGTTGGAGACTGTCAAGAAAAAGACTAACTCCAAGGAACAGTCGCAAGAAATGGAGGAAATAAACCAAGAGCTTTCATGTGAACAAGAAAGAATGGAAAGTGCTGGGCGGGAAATGGAATGCGCAGTTTGTGGAGGTGGAGAATCTGCACGCGAACAAGCTGCTTGATCTGTTGAATTAACCCAAAAAGCACATGGTGATGCTGATGTTCGTGTTGCGGAAGCTCAGAAGCACGCACTTCTCGCAAGGGGGGACTTCGAACGTTCCCAAGCAAAGGTTTCCCAAAGAGAATCAGACGTGTCAGATCTTGAAGTGGCCTTGGCTGTAATGACGAAGGAGAGAGACGAAGTGGTACGTCTAACCGTGCTTTGTTTGTTTGTTTAATGAGTCGTTGCTATAGAAATGGGAATGGAATGTGACCAGAGATAACTCAGTGGCATACAATCAAACTTGGACGTGAGTGAAGGAAGCCTTTTGGATTTGGAAGCGCCGTTGAGGGATTCCAAGGCACCAGAGGTTGTGTTGCAAGCACAAGTCCAAAGGGACGAGTTTGTTGGGTGAGATTCAAGCTGCTCTTCAACAAAGTGTGGTTGATGTTGGCAAGTGGGAGCAAAGAGCCAGGGAATAGAAGAATAGGTTGTTCTGGCAATGTTGGTTTGGTGAGTTTTTTCAATGCGGGGTTTGTCGGGAGGGTATTAAAATCATGCTTTGTAGCAATCGCAAGTTGTTGCTGATGCTCAAGAAGCTCTAAAAGTTGCAGAAAAGCGGGTTGAAAACCTTGTGCGTGAGAAAGATGAACTTACAAGCAAATGGCTGTTACTGCTGCCTCTTTGGAAGAGGCGTGAAAGATTTCAAATACAAAGGCTTATGAATTGACGGTGAAGACACAGAAGTTTGAGGCTCAAACTGTGATTATCCATGAACTGGAGAGTCGATGCTCTGAATTGGTGAGTTGGTGTGTTCTTTGTCTTCAAGATCTAATTCTTTGGGTAGACAAATTCTCTTGCGGCTGCTGAAACCTGGGTCGAAGGATGCAGAGCCCACAATGTCAGTCATGACACAACAATTCGAAACTTTTGCAAAATGAGGAGTAGTCTCACAATATCGTGTCTCTTTCAAGTGGACATTCCAACTTCCGACTGTTTGTTGGATGAAGGTGCTTGAAAGGGCTGATCATCCTCGCACTTCTGCCATCTGGAAGAGACTTTCCTAAAAATCCACCCCAACAGGTTGTTTTCAGAGAAGGAGGTGGAAGTTATTGTTAGTGCCCCGATGGGAGTGAAGCATGGCTGATAAAAAGGAGTGTCTTGACCCCACAAACGTTGAGTTGGTAGAACAGATTCGGCGCTTGGAGGCTGAAGCTGTTATGAATGCGGAGGTGTTGAGCAGTGTCCAGAAGCTGTTGACTGTGGCCACGACTGAAGCCGAAGGAATGGAAATCGAATGGTCCACTTTTCTTCTTCTTGGAGAAATATACCACGCTGTGAGATTCCACATGGAAGCAAAGTGGAATAAGGTTGTTTGAAACGTCATTGTGCCATTCACACATCAACACAGTTCGATCTGGAGCTTGTCAGTGGATATTCACAAACTTACCTGCCCTTATACAATTATTATTTAGCTGGACAAGGACAAAATTGGGTCGGCCATGTTGGATCAAGTTTTATCTTTAAGTCGTTGAAGGAAAAAAGTTTGGTGTTGGCAAATTACAAGGAGGTGCTTTGTTGCGGTTTCCTTTCACGTATCTTCATTTTGATTCGGTTCTCAGCTCCTACAATCTGCTGAGATGTTGCTTGATTCAATCAACCCGTATACAATTTGGAAACATATCTACCATTTGGTCATTGCGAATCCGATTGGACCATGTCAAACCATGCAAGAATACCAGCTCTTTGATTTGATGCTGGGGATTGTTTGTGTGGAGGAAGAAGATGTGAAGCGTATTCATCTGCCGATTTTGTTGTGTTGGTTAAGTTACCAGCTTGATGTGAGTTTGACTTCCTTTCTCCAATGTCAATTTAGAAAACTCAAGAAAAACTTAGATGTTCAAAAAAAAGTTAGACGACTTTACCGAAACCTCGCACAAATTACCACTCTTTCTCGGAGTATGTTCCAAAGTTCTCTCCAATATACCTCGCGAAAGTATGACAAAGTCATGGATTTTGAAACTGTCAGAATCTAACAGGTCAGAACGAATTCCGATGCGGCCAGTGGAATCACGGAAAGCCGGTGTTAAAAAGACGTCTCCTACTTCTGCAACCGGTGCATCCAACATCAGCATCTCATCCTTCTGCTCTCTTCCATATGGAACCGTTGTGAATGAAGCAGAAGAAACAGCACTTGACGAACCAGCCGTGTTTCAGTCCCGTCCATCTCTGAATTTGTAATTGGTCGCCCTGTTGTCGAACTCAGCTTCACCAACTTCCAACTGTTTCTGACAAGCTTGTTGGATCAAGTTATTACAGTCTTTGGACCCTGAACTGTAGTTGACAGTGTTGTTTCACCCACTGGTGTCAGCGTCAACAACTCGGAGAAATATTCTATTGTCATGTTGATTGAGGAAACGTGCCGAATGATTGAATGATTGAAGTGCTTGCGTCTGCGTATTTGGAGGTACACTCGAAACCCCAGCAAAGAAGCTTGGTGGCTCTGGAGTATGAGTACTGGGATTGGTTTCTTGCGTTGAGCGAGTGCGTGACACAGGTGAGTTCCCATTTTTAGTTTGAACGGTGCGAGGTAAAGCTAACCATTAAACTTTTTAGACGTCTGAGTTTAGTGTCCTGAACGTCTCGCTTTCTTGCGTCCTCCAAATATTGTTGCAGGCGCGTTCTTCTTCCGTGACACTGAAATTTGATGTTAAGCTGTTTATTCAAGTTTCCGTTAGCAGAGTAAGCATCTATCATCCTCTCCAAACAACACAGCATTTACAAAGACATTTTCAAATAGTTATGGCTCTGCTTGGATTCCGAGCCTTTTGGAATCTATCATACCCGAGCCGTAGATTTAATTTGGAACTGAGCAGTGTGACCAAGTTTGGTTCTTACATTGTCGAAGACGTTGTTGCCAACTTTCTCTCGTCGCGCGATTTGGTGGATTTGCTCTTGCATCAACAGAGATTTGGAATTCTGTGGAGGTTGAGTGAAGGCAGACTGGAATCGCGTTTCCGAAGCCTCTGGTTTGGTAGTGGACGCGTTGAGGAGTTAGAATCCGTCGATTAGGCGGATTGGAGAAGCGTGGTTGAAAACGTATGTCAAGTCTTACTCGAGGTGGGGAACAAGTCTATTTTGAAATCGTAGCTAACGTATCTGTGCTTTATAGGGTGATTGAGCCTATTTTGGCGACACTCCTCCATCCTGATATTTTTGTCTTTTCCGAACCATTTTGATTGGTAACCAAGAAGAAACAGTATTCTACTATGAGCGTGAGTTCAAATGGGTCAAGTTCTGTACTCGACGAGGCACTCTCCTTGTTATTGGCTGGAAACCGCCCTCTGCTTCAAACTTTATGGTCGGAGAGTATCAAGGAAGCAGATATTTTGGAATTGAAGGATGTGTCGTGGTTACATAACGGTTTGTTGTAACAAGGCGTTGGTGTTACTGATCCTGATTTGTGCAGAGTTTAATACTTTGATCGGAGACCTCAAATATGCTGAAATACTGATGTTTATCTGTTGAGGTAGTTTATTACACTTTTAGTTTACCGCACAGTCTTACTCCGTGTTTCAGATTTCTTCGTACCGAAGTCTATGATGGAGGCGCGTTTCAACTCAAATATGGAAGCTTCAAGCCATAAACACATCCATCCAGTCTCAATCCTGTGAATTCATTTCGAAGTTCCTTGGATTCTCTGAAGTCCAAAGCACCATGAACACAGTAGTTGCCAAAGTCCTGATTCACAAATCGCGTATTCGATTTCAGTTGCTCAGCTTATCTCCAACCTCGTTTACTGCTTGTTTGGAGCTTGTTGTACGAGAATCAAGAGAAGCTGATGTTGAGCCATCACAGTTCCAGCGACAAAATTCCATGACTGTGGTGACGCGTTGGATAATCTGATTGTATCAGTCGAGATATTAGGACTTTCAGCGTCGAATTCCAAATTGGATGAGCAAGTGAATTCATTGGTTCGTGTTGATTGAATCTGCCCTCACAACTACTGACACTTCCATTTCAGAAACGCTTCCTGGTTTCTTGCAAATGGTGCTAGATCTCTGACTCAGAGCTCAACCAGACACGTGCTTCAGCATTGAATAGACTTATCCTTTGATTCTTCCTCGTCTCAATATTTCCTTCTGGTCCTTCCTTCAGCCCATTATATCCATCATCTGCGACCAGATTTCTCTTCGTGAGAAAAAATGAGTGTGTACGTCGAGTGGTGCACAGAGAACTTCCGGAACAGAGGTGCAATTGGAGCTCCGGACACTGACGTTGTAATATGGTTGTCGCTTTGAATCGTATTGTTGAATTCTGTTTGGCAAGCAAAGTGAACTGGAACCAATTCATCACAGTCGAGAACCACACCTCCAGAGTTGATTCGACTAAATGTGCAGGAACTTGGAATAGATTGTTTGTAAGCATATGGCGGATGCTAGTTTTGACCGAGACGCACAAGAAATCCAGAGAGGCACCTGAGAGTTCATATGACATCAGAGACTTGGAACTGGGACTATCAGATGCAAAGGATCTCTCTTGAACAGGGAAAACAACGACTTCAGCACACCCAAAACTCCTGGCAGAAGTTCAATGATGGCATCCCTGAACAAACGAAGTTATAAACAAAACAAACAAACGGCAGGAAGCAGCTCACCTGGAATTCTGCGGTTCTTACTCCAAGGCATCAGGCGACGAGCTATCAACAAACACACTTGAAAACAATTCCGAAATCCAAATATTTGTTCCTCCCTTTATCTTTTCGATTTTGCTCTTGTTGAAGGAAGGCTTTCATGTGGGATAACTCTGTCTGGATTCACTTGGTTCCTGATTTGACACAAAGGGTTCCTTCACACAAAACATCAAAGACCGGCTCTGATGATGCATCTGCTGGATGGACTGCGGACTCGGTTCGGATTCGCTCAGAACATTGCGGTCGCCGAAGACAAAGGAAATCATTCTACGTGCGATCAAAACAAATGTACGTTCGTGTAGTCGTGGCGTTTTGTTTCGCTAACGACTGGAGTTAGATTTAATACTCACCTTCTTCTTTTGGAGAAATACATTGCGTTGTTTGCAGATCCAGAAACTGTCTATGAGGTGTGCCTTCTATTCAGACTCGCATACCATTACCTCCGGTCCTAAACTCGAATTATTTTCAACTAAACTCGCAAACCAAGGCTCGTCGCTGTTTGTATTGAAAAGTTGGTTTTGAACAAAACACTTTGATGACAAGCGAAAGAGATCCACTTGGATGAAATCTTCCAAAGCTCTTTGATCTGACGATTCTGTATTGTGCCAAACCTCCAGAAGTTTCTGCATTGACGCAAGCTCCAGCAATTATTCTGCCATCGTTGAGTTTGAAGTGAGCTGTTGGAGGCAATAGGTGAATGTGTCTTCCATTGATTATTGGATGTTAACCTTGATTCAGCGGACGACGCGTCCTTCACTCTGTTCCCCGAATTCGCTTCGCACCATGCAACTGTTTTGGACAAGCAACAACTTGCACCTTCATTCAACCTTGAGTCACCATACATATTCGTCCACATTCACAGCAGCAAACCAGATATGGCGTTTATTGAGGAAGTCTTTGAAGCAGATATAATGGACACGGATAGCAATGGATCGCCCTCTACCTCGTCACCGTCGCCAGAGACACGGGTTCTTACACCCAACATGAGTCCCAAACCAACCTGCAAAGTTAAAATGAATATATTTAATGAAAAAAAAGAGGGGAGGGAAAACTCAGAATTCTTTTTCTTTGTGGATTTCAAACTCAGAAAAGTCTTCCTGGAAAACTTTATGTGAAAGCACTTGCAGTACTATGACACTGAAGCTAGATGGCGTAGTATTGTGTAAGTATTCTCTGTGTCTTTATTCGTTCCTCACTTGAATACAAATCTAATCTGATGTTGTTTGAAACAATGTCTGAACTGGCTGTCGGCTGCCAGTGTTTGATGCACGCTGATCCACCAACGATAAGATACCTATGCAAAGGTATCAAGTGACAAGTCTTATTCCAACCATCTGATGCTTTGGTACCGCGAATGAAGCTGAGTTGCCATGGAAGGTGTCAAAGTGGGTGTCTCTCTCTCGTTCCTCTCTCTCCAACTCTCTCCTTCTCTCTCCTATTTCTCTATCTCAACCTCAACTTCAGTCATAAACTCGCTTTCATGCAGAAACGACTCGCGTCCTTCTCTTTTTTGTTGGTGTGGTCAAGTCTGACAATTCTCTCACAAACTTGACCACCTTTCGTCTCCGGCGCGTTACTTCATATTCATGCTGTTCTAATTAATCTTTGCCATCAATATCTTCTAAGTAAATGGTGAGCGTTTATTGAATCACTTGGTTAACGCCACACCACAGTTTCCTCCAGTGGTAAAGCCAATCCAGCCAGAGTCCAGTTCCATCATCCAGTTTTGTACATGCACTGTGACTTGTGTAGCCTTCTTCGGGATTTCATCATCCCGTCATCGGTCCATGCTACAGGCTGGCTGTTTGCTTTTCCCCATCGACCTCATTGCCACCAGTTGCCACCAGGTTGCAGCCAGTAACTCACAGTCATTTGTGCTGTTTTGTTGTTGTTTGTGAGTATACGTGTGGTTTGTTGTAGGTGAAACAAATTACTAACCTGGTGTTCCTCCCTCTAGATTTCTGTCTCTGCAGGTCTGGGTATATGTGACGGAGGCTGATTTGTTGGTTTTGGTTGGTCGTGTTCTTTAATTTTGGTGGAGTTTTGGGTTTTTGGGTTTGGCTTCTGTTGTGATTGTTGTTGCTGGAGTGGATGCGGAGCGGTGTATGTTGAGGGGTCCACGCCCAGACTGTTTGGCGTACTGTGTTCAACGGCGGCCAGACGGGGGGCAGGACTTCCAAAAATGCAGCACTTTCTCTGTTGTCTGTCTGCTTTTGTTCATAGTGTAAGTGCCTCGTGTATTCAAAGGACTGTAACCTAACTTTTCTTCTTTAGTGGTGATGCAAATAAACATGACGTATGGATCCATAAATCACGTTTCCGACGATGCGCTTGTTGTAATTTGTGTGAGCAGGTCTCATTGATGTTCTTTTGGTGGATCCTTAATGGAGGTTTGAACAGCTGGTGAGTTGGTTTTTGTAGTTTGCTTGGTGTGGTTTTAATCGACTCTATATAACCATTGTGGAACGTCTCTTGCGGCAGTTTCTTCAATACCAACAGGGAACAGAATGCGAGAATGCGAGATTGGAGCAAGATAGGAGAGAGTGAGCGTTTGAGTAGGATGGATTGGTTTGCTGTGGAGTGCGTTTATTAGGGAGTAGGTTTTTTTCTCTTGGCCTGTTTGATTCTTGTGGGGATGTTGAGTTTGGGAGTTTATTTGCAGTCGGGGTATAGGTGTGACGGGAGCTGGATTTGTTGGTTTTTGGTTGGTCGTGTTCTTTAATTTTGGTGAGTTGGGTTTTTGGGTTTGGCTTCTGTTGTGATCTGTTGTTGCTGGAGTGGATGCGGAGCGGTGTATGTTGAGGGTCCAGCCCAGACTGTTATGGCGTACTGTGTTCAACGGCGGCCAGACGGGGGGCAGGACTCCAAAAATGCAGCACTTTCTCTGTTGTGCTGTCTGCTTTTGTTCATAGTGGTAAGTGCCTCGTGTATTCAAAGTGACTGTAACCTAACTTTTCTTTTCTTTAGTGTGATGCAAATAAACATGACGTATGGATCCATAAATCACGTTTCGACGATGCGCTTGTTGTAATTTGTGTGGAGCAGGTCTCATTGATGTTCTTTTTGGTGGATCCTTACTGGAGGTTTGAACAGCTGGTGAGTTGTGTTTGTAGTTTGCTTGGTGTGGTTTTTAATCGACTCTATATAAACATGTGGAACGTCTCTGCGGCAGTTTCTTCAATACAACAGGGAACAGAATGCGAGAATGCGAGATTGGAGCAAGATAGGAGAGAGTGAGCGTTTGGAGTAGGATGGATTGGTTTGCTGTGGAGTGCGTTTATTATGGGGAGTAGGTTTTTTCTCTTGGCCTGTTTGATTCTTTGGGTGATGTGTGAGTTTGGGAGTTGATTTGCAGGTCGGGGTATAGTGTGACGGGAGGCTGGATTTGTTGGTTTTTGGTTGGTCGTGTTCTTTAATTTTGGTGGAGTTTTGGGTTTTTGGGTTTGGCTTCTGTTGTGATTGTTGTTGCTGGAGTGGATGCGGAGGTGTATGTTGAGGGGTCCACGCCCAGACTGTTATGGCGTACTGTGTTCAACGGCGGCCAGACGGGGGGCAGGACTCCAAAAATGCAGCACTTTCTCTGTTGTGCTGTCTGCTTTTGTTCATAGTGGTAAGTGCCTCGTGTATTCAAAGTGACTGTAACCTAACTTTTCTTTTCTTTAGTGGTGATGCAAATAAACATGACGTATGGATCCATAAATCACGTTTCGACGATGCGCTTGTTGTAATTTGTGTGGAGCAGGTCTCATTGATGTTCTTTTTGGTGGATCCTTACTGGAGGTTTGAACAGCTGGTGAGTTGTGTTTGTAGTTTGCTTGGTGTGGTTTTTAATCGACTCTATATAAACATGTGGAACGTCTCTGCGGCAGTTTCTTCAATACAACAGGGAACAGAATGCGAGAATGCGAGATTGGAGCAAGATAGGAGAGAGTGAGCGTTTGGAGTAGGATGGATTGGTTTGCTGTGGAGTGCGTTTATTATGGGGAGTAGGTTTTTTCTCTTGGCCTGTTTGATTCTTTGGGTGATGTGTGAGTTTGGGAGTTGATTTGCAGGTCGGGGTATAGTGTGACGGGAGGCTGGATTTGTTGGTTTTTGGTTGGTCGTGTTCTTTAATTTTGGTGGAGTTTTGGGTTTTTGGGTTTGGCTTCTGTTGTGATTGTTGTTGCTGGAGTGGATGCGGAGGGTGTATGTTGAGGGGTCCACGCCCAGACTGTTATGGCGTACTGTGTTCAACGGCGGCCAGACGGGGGGCAGGACTCCAAAAATGCAGCACTTTCTCTGTTGTGCTGTCTGCTTTTGTTCATAGTGGTAAGTGCCTCGTGTATTCAAAGTGACTGTAACCTAACTTTTCTTTTCTTTAGTGGTGATGCAAATAAACATGACGTATGGATCCATAAATCACGTTTCGACGATGCGCTTGTTGTAATTTGTGTGGAGCAGGTCTCATTGATGTTCTTTTTGGTGGATCCTTACTGGAGGTTTGAACAGCTGGTGAGTTGTGTTTGTAGTTTGCTTGGTGTGGTTTTTAATCGACTCTATATAAACATGTGGAACGTCTCTGCGGCAGTTTCCTTTCTTTTAGTGCTGATGCAAATAAAATGATGTGTGGATCCATAAAAGTCTTCCCAAATTCAACCCCATAAGCCCGGGCCTCTTCCACTTCCTCTGGACTTAACAACGGCCCTTCCTTCTTCAACTCAAACATAGCAATTGTATTTTGGGGGGCATTGCTATTTATTTGACTTATTTCAGCAAACTGCAAGGATGATTTATTTCTCAGAAGGCATGACGGAACTTAACAAAGAGGCTGCTCTGGAGCGGAAGCAAAACAAGGCTGTATTTGAGTTGAATTTCATCTCTATTTTGGCGTTTGCACAAATGTTGTCCAAGGTGTAGTGCTGCATTTGAAATGAGATCCTCAGATACAACTTCACTGTGGTTCTGGAATTTTTTAACCAAAATCGTACAAATTTGCAGATATATCAGGGGACTGAAGCGCATGATAATAGGCAGATCAACATCAAGGCTATTAGGCAGTTCAGGTCTGAAGGTGCCTGTGATTTTTTTCTGAGCAGCTCGAATATTATGGAAGAAATTCAAGGATTTACCCAATGAGAATCCATACTGTCGCAAGTTTGCACACTATCATGTGTGTGAACAAACAAATCAAGAAGGTGCCTGTGTGGTTGAAACTTTTACATTTAAATATGATTCATGATTGTTGTAGAGCTTACATATGTGGGTGGAGCCAATGCAATGGCAAGGGCATGAACTGCTACTGCTTTCATAATTTCATATGTATTATTGCTGATGTCCCTGCCATCTAGGAAATTAAACTCAGAACAGAATCAATAATTTTTAGCTTCACACCTGACATTCGACTGCGATATGTTTTATAACCACAAATCATCTTGAGACCAAAGAGAAATGCCATGTTCAATTCCATAGGAGTATCACTTGTTGCACCCAACTCCAATCCTGACCGCTGTCCAACTTGTATTCAGGACTCAATCATAATAAGAGTTCAAAGTTACCTCAAACTCAACACGAATGGCAATAATATCACACAATAGAAACATTCTCCTCTGCTCCGCTTCAGTAGGAATTCGTGCATTGCAAAACACAAGTTTCAAGAGACGTGATAAAGGCCTCAGCATTTCGTTTTTAGAAAACGCATCTCGGCATTGTTTCCGTCGAAGTTGTTGTTTCTTGTAGATGTCGTCAAGGATGCCGTCAGATTCGTTTAAGTCTGAAAATGTGACTTTGATTCCCTATTTTTCCTTCAACTTAAATACGCACAGGATAGAAAGTCCTACCAATGAATTTGCATATGGAAAAATAGCCATCACATGGTCCGGGGCAACTTCACTGATGCTATGGCTGGTTGGATACTTTGACCTAAGGAAGTTGATGAGAGAATCTGACTTGTTGTTTCGTAAAACAAGCATGGGGATTCTGCAATCTATGTAGCATTCACTTGATCTGCTTAGTGTTTGATCAAAATGCAATCAGTAGTTATCCAGATTGAGGGGAGATTCTGCATACTGAAAGCGTACCTTTCAAATGCACAGTCCAAAACGATTATTTTGTCAGGAGCATGGATTGGGGCAATGAGGACTTGGTCAACAAATGCTTGGTAGAATCGGCCATCAAACTTGTCTTTAAGAAGAGATACGCAAGACAGACGGCTAATATGATTGAGTTAAATAATAGTGAATCCATCCAATGCTGGGACACACACCGTAGGTCCTCTGATGGAATAGAGGTACCAAGTGGAATAGACTCAAAGTTGTTGCGAACAACAACCTCCCAGTTCGTCAACATTGTCTGGGGTCGAGCAAGAGACGAATCATACACATTCCATACAGTGAGATCGCGAGGAAGCGCTTTTGAATGAAGGGCATGGCGGATATACTTGTTTGCAAAGCAGAGAAGCTATTGATGACGATGTAGCCGGGTGTCAGAAATTGAATAAAATAATAATGGAATGATATTAACCTTATTCTTTGCTTCTGTAGTAGCTGGGCTATCGTTTGGTGTCCAGCTTGAGGAATGAAACTCCCAATTCCCAACAGTCACACACATGTTGAACAATCCCTCTTGCACACTTCCAACTTGTCCCGCAGTCAATTTGGCCCTCCAAGTGATTGCGTGGGCCGTGCAGTACTGGGTCAGCTGCTCAGCTGCTGTCTCGGCGGCTGTCTCAGCAACCCGTATCATTCTCCCTCTCTTTTTTTAAATTATTAAGAATCGAATCATCTGATAATTTATTTACAATATTAAGAGGAAAGAAAAGTTTTCGTTACAAGCAAGGTAGCATCTGATGTTTCCTTGAGCTCCTCATTCAAGACTGATCTTGACACGAGACAGACCCTCGTCATCAAACATCAAAACTCGAGGTTGCTCAACGTTGGGAAGAAGGGGTGGATTTTCATTGTTTTCATTTTGCGCAGGCAAGGTCAGTGGCGCTGAGTTTGTTGGCTTTTCAAAATGAGTGCATCCATCCAAAGCAGCAGTGATGCACGTGATGGCATTTTTATCCTCATACCCTTCCAAATAAACCATGGACAATTCGAGTAACATTTCAATTTGGGCAGCTTCCGAACAATCAGTGCAATCCTCCATGTTAAACTTTGGACAGGCGAAACCATCTCTTTGATGGGGCTGATTTGGAGAGTGTCCGACAATCCCATCAAAATAATCCGAACTGCTGTTTGTGAGATATGGTTGGTTCTTCTTAATGGATCCAGTGACAGTAAAAAGCTCAGGATCCAAATCATCTCCAGGGAATTTGGCAGGCAAGAAAGAGGAAGCTGCAACAAAATCTCCATCAAATTCATCATTATTCATTGACTGTTTGGCTGGAGACACGTCTGCAGGAAGAAGGACAGGTGCAGTGACAGTAACAGTTGGAGTTTCCTCAATCGTATCTGCAGCAACCACAACGGGAATATCCGCCAAATTCGCCGCTTCAAGTACTGAAATCGATTTAGTACCAAGATCATGATATTAAGATTTGAGTGCTGATGAAACCTCATACCGGGAGCGATTTGTGCAAGTCCAGCCAAACCAGAACCATCCACATGAGTATGCAATTGAAGATCGGGTACCTCAAGAGACGATTGAGTGGAGGCTGCATCAGTATCAAAGCGTCGGTGGTTGCCATCACCGTGACCGATCCCATCGGGACAATAGCATCCATATCCGAATCATGTGTAAGAGAAGCATTATCAAGCAGGATGGCACTAGGCACAATTATGGGACTGGATGGGACTGTTTGCAGTGGAGTTGGAATCGCAGAAGACTTAAACCTGAGAGCAACCTTGATACTTTCAATCGATTTCTTCACTTTCAATTGAAACTTTCGAAATCCTTGCTCGTGTGGCATATTGTATCAGTATTGATTTTGGAAAGGGGTTTTTAATGCTGTGGAACTGGAACAAACAAACATACCATCGATAATGGCCTCTCCGCCTCTCACGCCAACCAAAAAGTCTTCAGAAGATAACAGCTCCATTCTGCAGTTGAAACAATATCTCAAGACCCCTTCGACGTCGTTGCAGCCAGAAGCTCAGAAGCAATGGATTCCAACCACTCCAGCACCTTCTCCATCAACACAAGCACACAAGCATTCCCGGGTAGACCACCAGCTACCCACTTTAAAGAACGAACCCGAAATTACCTGCGCTTCACGCCTTGCGACTCTCCTTTCTGCACTTGACTTTGCTGTTGATCGCCTCAAAGCCCACGATCCTGAGAGCAGCAAGATTAAGACTATTGAAAGCCTTCTACCCGCTATAAAATCACAAAAATGATATTCTTTGTCAACTTACTTCCTTGTTTTGTGAGTTAGTATACTCTGAATAAAACCTTCCTTACTTATATGTATCTTAACTGTATTGCTCTTGCATTCTTGCTTTTGGTTGTCAATTTTGCCCAAATGAGGTTTTCCGCTATCTCTTAACAAACAAAATCTTAACCCCAAAGCCTGTACGTGCCTTCTCCTCCACACCTTTGTTTCCACTCCCTCTCTGCCTCTCTCTCTCTCTCTCTCTCTCCTCCACAACCAAACTTCAGTTGAGCTGAGTAAATGCACAATGAAGGATAAATTGTGTTCCACAGTGCTGTCAAACATTCTTTCCCATCTTTGCCCCACCTCTACGCGTCTTGCACCTTATCCTTGATGATTACGTGCTAATTTATATAACAGAAGAAATTCAAAAACACACCAACGACCCCAGGTCCAAAGACTAAGCTAAGTTATTCTATTTGTTGATAACAACAGCCCCAAAACTACAGGAATGCCCCGGTACGTTTACGTCTTCTTGGATAGCGAAAACGTGCCATCAGGGAGGCATCAGGTATGACTGTTTGTTGGTAAACCTCCCGTATTGGTGTTCTAACTACTCTTTGCTTTCAGAGCAGTAGCTCGTATTTCCAGGCCATCATGGAACCCTTCATGGTACCCCAGACTCCCAGCAGGAGGTTGTACCTGGATGCTTTGAAGTGATGACTGGGATTCGGTCGCGAAATGCTGGGACCAACCATCAGATCTCTGGCTACAGAGCGGCTGGCTGTGGATTCCGCGAGTCTTTGGTTGACGAACCAGAGGCTGCTGACAGCATCCACGGAGCCGGAATCCGCCAGGCTGTGGATTTCCACATGCGATTCCGCGCACAAGAACCTGCCACGCTGGTCCATGTCAGTTCTGACACTGGATTTTTTGGTCCCATAGCTGCTGCCGTGCACGCAGGGTTCGATGTGGTGGTGGTACACACTGGAAACAGGTTCAGCCTCACCAAGTACCACGCCTTGGCACAGGGTCTTGCTGCACCCACTCTTGTGTCAATTTCGAGCCTCAAGAACAAAACCTACACATATACAATGCAGCCTCGTGTTCCTCCGACTGCAGAGTACATGGTTCCTCTTCTTCCCAACATACTTCCTCCACAAGTCGCAGCCAACTGGCAAGAGGGAGCTGGTCATTTTATGAGACCACAGCTATTGTTTGATTAGTTGATGAAGGGAATGAAGGGTTGAAATGGGTTTGTTGCTGTATATGTTGCTGGAACCTGGAGGATGAACGGTGGAAAGGGCAGCGCAGTTATGGCGTGGTGTCGGGTTGAAGGGAGGGATAATTGGTGTGCTGTATAGAGGTGGAAAGGGCAGCGCAGTTATGGCGTGGTGTTGGGTTGAAGGGAGGGATAATTGGTGTGCTGTATAGAGGGTGGTTGAAGGGTGGGATTTATCCAGGATTCGGGAGTAGAAGTTGGTGTTTCTTTATTCAATCTGTTTTTATCCAAATACAAATATCATTCTATCAGTCACTTTATTCTGATGTGATGTAGACAATACTTTTGTGGCTAAACACAACGAAATGTTTCGGACATCCTCCTTTTTTTCCATTCTTTCCTGTGCACGACGTCTCCTTCTCCAACCATTCCCCAACTAACTCTTCACCTATGATGCTACATTTCTTGTTCATTCACTGTGATGCCTGATGCGCCTCAGGCGGAGAGTGGCTTCTGCGATGCACAGTAACCAAATGCGCCTCAGGCGGAACTTGTGTGTGTGTGTTGCAGCTAGCCCAATGGAGTTACAGTGACTGGGAAATAGAGCATTCAAAGGTGGTTTGTTGGTTGGATGGTTGGTTGGTTGGATTGTTGGTTGGATGGTTGGTTGGTTGGTTGGTTGGTTGGTTGGTTGGAGAGATCGTGTTGCTTATCCTGCTGGACACCTCCAAACTCGACCCTTCAGTCGTTTCTCCAGTGCAACTACGCGCAAACAATGTCTGATTGGCAATGGGCTCTCTGCATCGCTTGATTGGAAAGGTAAGCTTTTGTTGTGCACTTATGTTTTCTCATACTCATCTTTTGGGCATCTAATATATAGTATCGAATATCATTATTGATACTGGAATGTGCTGCCATGCATATTTTCGCTCGACGAGGACCCTTGCGTTGATCAGACGGCCACACATCAATTCAACCAAAGATTGTGCAAGTATACACTCAAGAATATGGTTTCAAGCAAACTTCTGGCGAAGGGACTAGCAGTATGTTCAAATATCGATGGATAAGAAGAGGTAAGACATCCCCGTCTCTCAGGTTGGCGCTAAAACATCATTCTGTCAGTTTCTCTTCACAAACAATCATGCTGTTGAAGGGGAGCTATCACTTCTTCACATCTCAGCATCTTCGTCAACTGCTCCGAAACAACCCACACCACAAACGTACACTTGCACCATCCAGCCAGATCAAACCAATTCAATGAATGCAGCATTTCTTTGGGCGTTGTGGGTCCTTGTCCAACACGCCAAGTGCAAATTCAAACAAAGGAAACGTAACAACAGGGGGCTTCGTGGACTCGTCTGCTTCGTCTTTGGCACCACTTTTGTCGATGAGGAAGGACCTGGGTCGCCGTCTGGACTGAAGGGCCTAGCAATAATCCAACACGACTCAAGGTGCTTCCCAGCTCCCTTCCCCTTCTCACATTCAACAATCTAATCCAACCATCTTCATCCCTGCTTCAGAATCAACTGAATCCGCCTCAGAGCCGGTACACTGCCTCCAACAATCAAGTGTCCCAACACTGACCAACAAACTCAAAGAAACAGTAAACGAATCTCATCAAAAAGGTGACTAACAACAGAAATCAAGAGAGGAGTACTTACTGTTGCTCAACAGGAGGCTGCTGACGTGAAAATTGCATTAGAATGTGTTGACAAAAATGGTTGCTTCCAAGGCCCGTGCTGACGAAGGAATAGAGTCCTTCAATCACCTGAAAAATGAATGCGACGCTACAAAGATGTTTTTGGCCTGCTTGACTAAAGAGGTCGAATGGGCAAAACCGTGTATTGCTCAACTATCGACCCAAATCAATGCGGAAGCTGAAAATGGGTGAACGCATGCAGGCATTGAATGAGGAGTTTGATGGTGCAAAGTCGTTGATTGATTAGCAATTGTGTCAACTGGAGGAAGTGCAGCTTGATTGTAATGAAGCAAACGTGCCGCTGATGAATTTGACGGAAGAGTTGGAGACTGTCAAGAAAAAGACTAACTCCAAGGAACAGTCGCAAGAAATGGAGGAAATAAACCAAGAGCTTTCATGTGAACAAGAAAGAATGGAAAGTGCTGGGCGGGAAATGGAATGCGCAGTTTGTGGAGGTGGAGAATCTGCACGCGAACAAGCTGCTTGATCTGTTGAATTAACCCAAAAAGCACATGGTGATGCTGATGTTCGTGTTGCGGAAGCTCAGAAGCACGCACTTCTCGCAAGGGAGGACTTCGAACGTTCCCAAGCAAAGGTTTCCCAAAGAGAATCAGACGTGTCAGATCTTGAAGTGGCCTTGGCTGTAATGACGAAGGAGAGAGACGAAGTGGTACGTCTAACCGTGCTTTGTTTGTTTGTTTAATGAGTCGTTGCTATAGAAATGGGAATGGAATGTGACCAGAGATAACTCAGTGGCATACAATCAAACTTGGACGTGAGTGAAGGAAGCCTTTTGGATTTGGAAGCGCCGTTGAGGGATTCCAAGGCACCAGAGGTTGTGTTGCAAGCACAAGTCCAAAGGGACGAGTTTGTTGGGTGAGATTCAAGCTGCTCTTCAACAAAGTGTGGTTGATGTTGGCAAGTGGGAGCAAAGAGCCAGGGAATAGAAGAATAGGTTGTTCTGGCAATGTTGGTTTGGTGAGTTTTTTCAATGCGGGGTTTGTCGGGAGGGTATTAAAATCATGCTTTGTAGCAATCGCAAGTTGTTGCTGATGCTCAAGAAGCTCTAAAAGTTGCAGAAAAGCGGGTTGAAAACCTTGTGCGTGAGAAAGATGAACTTACAAGCAAATGGCTGTTACTGCTGCCTCTTTGGAAGAGGCGTGAAAGATTTCAAATACAAAGGCTTATGAATTGACGGTGAAGACACAGAAGTTTGAGGCTCAAACTGTGATTATCCATGAACTGGAGAGTCGATGCTCTGAATTGGTGAGTTGGTGTGTTCTTTGTCTTCAAGATCTAATTCTTTGGGTAGACAAATTCTCTTGCGGCTGCTGAAACCTGGGTCGAAGGATGCTGAGCCCACAATGTCAGTCATGACACAACAATTCGAAACTTTTGCAAAATGAGGAGTAGTCTCACAATATCGTGTCTCTTTCAAGTGGACATTCCAACTTCCGACTGTTTGTTGGATGAAGGTGCTTGAAAGGGCTGATCATCCTCGCACTTCTGCCATCTGGAAGAGACTTTCCTAAAAATCCACCCCAACAGGTTGTTTTCAGAGAAGGAGGTGGAAGTTATTGTTAGTGCCCCGATGGGAGTGAAGCATGGCTGATAAAAAGGAGTGTCTTGACCCCACAAACGTTGAGTTGGTAGAACAGATTCGGCGCTTGGAGGCTGAAGCTGTTATGAATGCGGAGGTGTTGAGCAGTGTCCAGAAGCTGTTGACTGTGGCCACGACTGAAGCCGAAGGAATGGAAATCGAATGGTCCACTTTTCTTCTTCTTGGAGAAATATACCACGCTGTGAGATTCCACATGGAAGCAAAGTGGAATAAGGTTGTTTGAAACGTCATTGTGCCATTCACACATCAACACAGTTCGATCTGGAGCTTGTCAGTGGATATTCACAAACTTACCTGCCCTTATACAATTATTATTTAGCTGGACAAGGACAAAATTGGGTCGGCCATGTTGGATCAAGTTTTATCTTTAAGTCGTTGAAGGAAAAAAGTTTGGTGTTGGCAAATTACAAGGAGGTGCTTTGTTGCGGTTTCCTTTCACGTATCTTCATTTTGATTCGGTTCTCAGCTCCTACAATCTGCTGAGATGTTGCTTGATTCAATCAACCCGTATACAATTTGGAAACATATCTACCATTTGGTCATTGCGAATCCGATTGGACCATGTCAAACCATGCAAGAATACCAGCTCTTTGATTTGATGCTGGGGATTGTTTGTGTGGAGGAAGAAGATGTGAAGCGTATTCATCTGCCGATTTTGTTGTGTTGGTTAAGTTACCAGCTTGATGTGAGTTTGACTTCCTTTCTCCAATGTCAATTTAGAAAACTCAAGAAAAACTTAGATGTTCAAAAAAAAGTTAGACGACTTTACCGAAACCTCGCACAAATTACCACTCTTTCTCGGAGTATGTTCCAAAGTTCTCTCCAATATACCTCGCGAAAGTATGACAAAGTCATGGATTTTGAAACTGTCAGAATCTAACAGGTCAGAACGAATTCCGATGCGGCCAGTGGAATCACGGAAAGCCGGTGTTAAAAAGACGTCTCCTACTTCTGCAACCGGTGCATCCAACATCAGCATCTCATCCCTCTCTTCCATATGGAACCGTTGTGAATGAAGCAGAAGAAACAGCACTTGACGAACCAGCCGTGTTTCAGTCCCGTCATCTCTGAATTTGTAATTGTCGCCCTGTTGTCGAACTCAGCTTCACCAACTTCCAACTGTTTCTGACAAGCTTGTTGGATCAAGTTATACAGTTTTGGACCCTGAACTGTAGTTGACAGTGTTGTTTCCCACTGGTGTCAGCGTCAACAACTCGGAGAAATATTCTATTGTCATGTTGATTGAGGAAACGTGCCGAATGATTGAATGATTGAAGTGCTTGCGTCTGCGTATTTGGAGGTACACTCGAAACCCCAGCAAAGAAGCTTGGTGGCTCTGGAGTATGAGTACTGGGATTGGTTTCTTGCGTTGAGCGAGTGCGTGACACAGGTGAGTTCCCATTTTTAGTTTGAACGGGCGAGGTAAAGCTAACCATTAAACTTTTTAGACGTCTGAGTTTAGTGTCCTGAACGTCTCGCTTTCTTGCGTCCTCCAAATATTGTTGCAGGCGCGTTCTTCTTCCGTGACACTGAAATTTGATGTTAAGCTGTTTATTCAAGTTTCCGTTAGCAGAGTAAGCATCTATCATCCTCTCCAAACAACACAGCATTTACAAAGATTTTCAAATAGTTATGGCTCTGCTTGGATCCGAGCCTTTTGGAATCTATCATACCCGAGCCGTAGATTTAATTTGGAAACTGAGCAGTGTGACCAAGTTTGGTTCTTACATTGTCGAAGACGTTGTTGCCAACTTTCTCTCGTCGCGCGATTTGGTGGATTTGCTCTTGCATCAACAGAGATTTGGAATTCTGTGGAGGTTGAGTGAAGGCAGACTGGAATCGCGTTTCCGAAGCCTCTGGTTTTGGTAGTGGACGCGTTGAGGAGTTAGAATCCGTCGATTAGGCGGATTGGAGAAGCGTGGTTGAAAACGTATGTCAAGTCTTACTCGAGGTGGGGAACAAGTCTATTTTGAAATCGTAGCTAACGTATCTGTGCTTTATAGGGTGATTGAGCCTATTTTGGCGACACTCCTCCATCCTGATATTTTTGTCTTTTCCGAACCATTTTGATTGGTAACCAAGAAGAAACAGTATTCTACTATGAGCGTGAGTTCAAATGGGTCAAGTTCTGTACTCGACGAGGCACTCTCCTTGTTATTGGCTGGAAACCGCCCTCTGCTTCAAACTTTATGGTCGGAGAGTATCAAGGAAGCAGATTTTGGAATTGAAGGATGTGTCGTGGTTACATAACGGTTTGTTGTAAAAGGCGTTGGTGTTACTGATCCTGATTTGTGCAGAGTTTAATACTTTGATCGGAGACCTCAAATATGCTGAAATACTGATGTTTATCTGTTTGAGGTAGTTTATTACACTTTTAGTTTACCGCACAGTCTTACTCCGTGTTTCAGATTTCTTCGTACCGAAGTCTATGATGGAGGCGCGTTTCAACTCAAATATGAGAAGCTTCAAGCCATAAACACATCCATCCAGTCTCAATCCTGTGAATTCATTTCGAAGTTCCTTGGATTCTCTGAAGTCCAAAGCACCATGAACACAGTAGTTGCCAAAGTCCTGATTCACAAAATCGCGTATTCGATTTCAGTTGCTCAGCTTGATCTCCAACCTCGTTTACTGCTTGTGTGGAGCTTGTTGTACGAGAATCAAGAGAAGCTGATGTTGAGCCATCACAGTTCCATGCGACAAAATTCCATGACTGTGGGTGACGCGTTGGATAATCTGATTGTATCAAGTCGAGAAGTATTAGGACTTTCAGCGTCGAATTCCAAATTGGATGAGCAAGTGAATTCATTTGGTTCGTGTTGATTGAATCTGCCCTCACAACTACTGACACTTCCATTTCAGAAACGCTTCCTGGTTTCTTGCAAATGGTGCTTAGATCTCTGACTCAGAGCTCAAACAGACACGTGCTTCAGCATTGAATAGACTTTATCCTTTTGATTCTTCCTCGTCTCAATATTTCCTTCTGGTCCTTCCTTCAGCCCATTATATCCATCATCTGCGACCAGATTTCTCTTCGTGAGAAAAAAATGAGTGTGTACGTCGAGTGGTGCACAGAGAACTTCCGGAACAGAGGTGCAATTGGAGCTCCGGACACTGACGTTGTAATATTGGTTGTCGCTTTGAATCGTATTGTTGAATTCTGTTTGGCAAGCAAAGTGAACTGGAACCAATTCATCACAGTCGGAGAACCACACCTCCAGAGTTGATTCGACTAAATGTGCAGGGAACTTGGAATAGATTGTTTGTAAGATATGGCGGATGCTAGTTTTGACCGAGACGCACAAGAAATCCAGAGAGGCACCTGAGAGTTCATATGACATCAGAGACTTGGAACTGGGACTATCAGATGCAAAAGGATCTCTCTTGAACAGGGAAAACAACGACTTCAGCACACCCAAAACTCCTGGCAGAAGTTCAATGATGGCATCCCTGAACAAACGAATGTTATAAACAAAACAAACAAACGGCAGGAAGCAGCTCACCTGGAATTCTGCGGTTCTTACTCCAAGGCATCAGGCGACGAGCTATCAACAAACACACTTGAAACAATTCCGAAATCCCAAATATTTGTTCCTCCCTTTATCTTTTCGATTTTGCTCTTGTTGAAGGGAAGGCTTTCATGTGGGATAACTCTGTCTTGGATTCACTTGGTTCCTGATTTGACACAAAAGGGTTCCTTCACACAAAAACATCAAAGACCGGCTCTGATGATGCATCTGCTGGATGGACTGCGGACTCGGTTCGGATTCGCTCAGAACATTGCGTCGCCGAAAGACAAAGGAAATCCATTCTACGTGCGATCAAAACAAATGTACGTTCGTGTAGTCGTGGCGTTTTGTTTTTCGCTAACGACTGGAGTTAGATTTAATACTCACCTTCTGTTCTTCTTGGAGAAATACATTGCGTTGTTTGCAGATCCAGAAACTGTCTATGAGGTGTGGCCTTCTATTCAGACTCGCATACCATTACCTCCGGTCCTAAACTCGAATTATTTTTCAACTAAACTCGCAAACCAAGGCTCGTCGCTGTTTGTATTGAAAAGTTGGTTTTGAACAAAACACTTTGATGACAAGCGAAAGAGATTCCACTTGGATGAAATCTTCCAAAAGCTCTTTGATCTGACGATTCTGTATTGTGCCAAACCTCCAGAAGTTTCTGCATTGACGCAAGCTCCAGCAATTATTCTGCCATCGTTGAGTTTGAAGTGAGCTGTTGGAGGCAATGAGGTGAATGTGTTCTTCCATTGATTTATTGGATGTTAACCTTGATTTCAGCGTGACGACGCGTCTTCACTCTGTTCCCGAACTTCGCTTCGCACCATGCATACTGTTTTGGACAAGCAACAACTTGCACCCTTCATTTCAACCTTGAGTCACCATACATATTCGTCCACATTCACAGCAGCAAAACCAGATATGGCGTTTATTGAGGAAGTCTTTGAAGCAGATATAATGGACACGGATAGCAATGGATCGCCCTCTACCTCGTCACCGTCGCCAGAGACACGGGTTCTTACACCCAACATGAGTCCCAAACCAGAACCTGCAAAGTTAAAATGAATATATTTAATGAAAAAAAAAGAGGGGAGGAAAACTGCAGAAATTCTTTTTCTTTGTGGATTTCAAACTCAGAAAAGTCTTCCTGGAAAACTTTATGTGAAAGCACTTGCAGTACTATGACACCTGAGCTAGATGGCGTAGTATTGTGTAAGTATTCTCTGTGTCTTTATTCTGTTCCTCAACTTGAATACAAATCTAATCTGATGTTGTTTGAAACAGATGTCTGAACTGGCTGTCGGCTGCCCAGTGTTTGATGCACGCTGATCCACCAACGATAGATACTATGCAAAGTATCAAGTGACAAGTCTTATTCCAACCATCTGATGCTTTGGTACGCGAATGAAGCTGAGTTGCCAGTGGAAGGTGTCAAAGTGGGTGTCTCTCTCTCGTTCCTCTCCTCTCCAACTCTCTCCTTCTCTCTCCTATTTCTCTTATCTCAACCTCAACTTCAAGTCATTAAACTCGCTTTCATGGCAGAAACGACTCGCGTCCTTCTCTTTTTGTTGGTGTGGTCAAGTCTGACAATTCTCTCACAAACTTGACCACCTTTCGTCTCCGGCGCGTTACTTCATACCTTCATGCTGTTCTAATTAATCTTTGCCATCAATATCTTCTTAAGTAAATGGTGAGCGTTTATTGAATCACTTGGTTTAACGCCACACCACAGTTTCCTCCAGGTGGTAGAAGCCAATCCAGCCAGAGTCCAGTTCCATCATCCAGTTTTGTACATGCACTGTGGACTTGTGTAGCCTTCTTTCGGGATTTCATCATCCCCGTCATCGGTCCATGCTACAGGCTGGCTGTTTGCTTGTTTCCCCATCGACCTCATTGCCACCAGTTGCCACCAGGTTGCAGCCAGTAACTCACAGTCATTTGTGCTGTTTTGTTTTGTTTGTGAGTATACGTGTTGGTTTGTTGTAGGTGAAACAAATTACTAACCTGGTGTTCCTCCCTCTAGATTTCTGTCTCTGCAGGTCTGGGTATAGTGTGACGGGAGGCTGGATTTGTTGGTTGGTCGTGTTCTTTAATTTTGGTGGAGTTTTGGGTTTTTGGGTTTGGCTTCTGTTGTGATTGTTGTTGCTGGAGTGGATGCGGAGGTGTATGTTGAGGGGTCCACGCCCAGACTGTTATGGCGTACTGTGTTCAACGGCGGCCAGACGGGGGGCAGGACTCCAAAAATGCAGCACTTTCTCTGTTGTGCTGTCTGCTTTTGTTCATAGTGGTAAGTGCCTCGTGTATTCAAAGTGACTGTAACCTAACTTTTCTTTTCTTTAGTGGTGATGCAAATAAACATGACGTATGGATCCATAAATCACGTTTCGACGATGCGCTTGTTGTAATTTGTGTGGAGCAGGTCTCATTGATGTTCTTTTTGGTGGATCCTTACTGGAGGTTTGAACAGCTGGTGAGTTGTGTTTGTAGTTTGCTTGGTGTGGTTTTTAATCGACTCTATATAAACATGTGGAACGTCTCTGCGGCAGTTTCTTCAATACAACAGGGAACAGAATGCGAGAATGCGAGATTGGAGCAAGATAGGAGAGAGTGAGCGTTTGGAGTAGGATGGATTGGTTTGCTGTGGAGTGCGTTTATTATGGGGAGTAGGTTTTTTCTCTTGGCCTGTTTGATTCTTTGGGTGATGTGTGAGTTTGGGAGTTGATTTGCAGGTCGGGGTATAGTGTGACGGGAGGCTGGATTTGTTGGTTTTTGGTTGGTCGTGTTCTTTAATTTTGGTGGAGTTTTGGGTTTTTGGGTTTGGCTTCTGTTGTGATTGTTGTTGCTGGAGTGGATGCGGAGGGTGTATGTTGAGGGGTCCACGCCCAGACTGTTATGGCGTACTGTGTTCAACGGCGGCCAGACGGGGGGCAGGACTCCAAAAATGCAGCACTTTCTCTGTTGTGCTGTCTGCTTTTGTTCATAGTGGTAAGTGCCTCGTGTATTCAAAGTGACTGTAACCTAACTTTTCTTTTCTTTAGTGGTGATGCAAATAAACATGACGTATGGATCCATAAATCACGTTTCGACGATGCGCTTGTTGTAATTTGTGTGGAGCAGGTCTCATTGATGTTCTTTTTGGTGGATCCTTACTGGAGGTTTGAACAGCTGGTGAGTTGTGTTTGTAGTTTGCTTGGTGTGGTTTTTAATCGACTCTATATAAACATGTGGAACGTCTCTGCGGCAGTTTCTTCAATACAACAGGGAACAGAATGCGAGAATGCGAGATTGGAGCAAGATAGGAGAGAGTGAGCGTTTGGAGTAGGATGGATTGGTTTGCTGTGGAGTGCGTTTATTATGGGGAGTAGGTTTTTTCTCTTGGCCTGTTTGATTCTTTGGGTGATGTGTGAGTTTGGGAGTTGATTTGCAGGTCGGGTATAGTGTGACGGGAGGCTGGATTTGTTGGTTTTTGGTTGGTCGTGTTCTTTAATTTTGGTGGAGTTTTGGGTTTTTGGGTTTGGCTTCTGTTGTGATTGTTGTTGCTGGAGTGGATGCGGAGCGGTGTATGTTGAGGGGTCCACGCCCAGACTGTTATGGCGTACTGTGTTCAACGGCGGCCAGACGGGGGGCAGGACTCCAAAAATGCAGCACTTTCTCTGTTGTGCTGTCTGCTTTTGTTCATAGTGGTAAGTGCCTCGTGTATTCAAAGTGACTGTAACCTAACTTTTCTTTTCTTTAGTGGTGATGCAAATAAACATGACGTATGGATCCATAAATCACGTTTCGACGATGCGCTTGTTGTAATTTGTGTGGAGCAGGTCTCATTGATGTTCTTTTTGGTGGATCCTTACTGGAGGTTTGAACAGCTGGTGAGTTGTGTTTGTAGTTTGCTTGGTGTGGTTTTTAATCGACTCTATATAAACATGTGGAACGTCTCTGCGGCAGTTTCTTCAATACAACAGGGAACAGAATGCGAGAATGCGAGATTGGAGCAAGATAGGAGAGAGTGAGCGTTTGGAGTAGGATGGATTGGTTTGCTGTGGAGTGCGTTTATTATGGGGAGTAGGTTTTTTCTCTTGGCCTGTTTGATTCTTTGGGTGATGTGTGAGTTTGGGAGTTGATTTGCAGGTCGGGGTATAGTGTGACGGGAGGCTGGATTTGTTGGTTTTTGGTTGGTCGTGTTCTTTAATTTTGGTGGAGTTTTGGGTTTTTGGGTTTGGCTTCTGTTGTGATTGTTGTTGCTGGAGTGGATGCGGAGCGGTGTATGTTGAGGGGTCCACGCCCAGACTGTTATGGCGTACTGTGTTCAACGGCGGCCAGACGGGGGCAGGACTCCAAAAATGCAGCACTTTCTCTGTTGTGCTGTCTGCTTTTGTTCATAGTGGTAAGTGCCTCGTGTATTCAAAGTGACTGTAACCTAACTTTTCTTTCTTTAGTGGTGATGCAAATAAACATGACGTATGGATCCATAAATCACGTTTCGACGATGCGCTTGTTGTAATTTGTGTGGAGCAGGTCTCATTGATGTTCTTTTTGGTGGATCCTTACTGGAGGTTTGAACAGCTGGTGAGTTGTGTTTGTAGTTTGCTTGGTGTGGTTTTTAATCGACTCTATATAAACATGTGGAACGTCTCTGCGGCAGTTTCCTTTTCTTTAGTGCTGATGCAAATAAAATGATGTGTGGATCCATAAAAGTCTTCCCAAATTCAACCCCATAAGCCCGGGCCTCTTCCACTTCCTCTGGACTTAACAACGGCCCTTCCTTCTTCAACTCAAACATAGCAATTGTATTTTGGGGGGCATTGCTATTTATTTGACTTATTTCAGCAAACTGCAAGGATGATTTTATTTCTCAGAAGGCATGACGGAACTTAACAAAGAGGCTGCTCTGGAGCGGAAGCAAAACAAGGCTGTATTTGAGTTGAATTTCATCTCTATTTTGGCGTTTGCACAAATGTTGTCCAAGGTGTAGTGCTGCATTTGAAATGAGATCCTCAGATACAACTTCACTGTGGTTCTGGAATTTTTTAACCAAAATCGTACAAATTTGCAGATATATCAGGGGACTGAAGCGCATGATAATAGGCAGATCAACATCAAGGCTATTAGGCAGTTCAGGTCTGAAGGTGCCTGTGATTTTTTTCTGAGCAGCTCGAATATTATGGAAGAAATTCAAGGATTTACCCAATGAGAATCCATACTGTCGCAAGTTTGCAGCACTATCATGTGTGTGAACAAACAAATCAAGAAGGTGCCTGTGTGGTTGAAACTTTTACAATTTAAATATGATTCATGATTGTTGTAGAGCTTACATATGTGGGTGGAGCCAATGCAATGGCAAGGGCATGAACTGCTACTGCTTTCATAATTTCATATGTATTATTGCTGATGTCCCTGCCATCTAGGAAATTAAACTCAGAACAGAATCAATAATGTTTTAGCTTCACACCTGACATTCGACTGCGATATGTTTTATAACCACAAATCATCTTGAGACCAAAGAGAAATGCCATGTTCAATTCCATAGGAGTATCACATGTTGCACCCAACTCCAATCCTGACCGCTGTCCAACTTGTATTCAGGACTCAATCATAATAAGAGTTCAAAGTTACCTCAAACTCAACACGAATGGCAATAATATCACACAATAGAAACATTCTCCTCTGCTCCGCTTCAGTAGGAATTCGTGCATTGCAAAACACAAGTTTCAAGAGACGTGATAAAGGCCTCAGCATTTCGTTTTTAGAAAACGCATCTCGGCATTGTTTCCGTCGAAGTTGTTGTTTCTTGTAGATGTCGTCAAGGATGCCGTCAGATTCGTTTAAGTCTGAAAATGTGACTTTGATTCCCTATTTTTCCTTCAACTTAAATACGCACAGGATAGAAAGTCCTACCAATGAATTTGCATATGGAAAAATAGCCATCACATGGTCCGGGGCAACTTCACTGATGCTATGGCTGGTTGGATACTTTGACCTAAGGAAGTTGATGAGAGAATCTGACTTGTTGTTTCGTAAAACAAGCATGGGGATTCTGCAATCTATGTAGCATTCACTTGATCTGCTTAGTGTTTGATCAAAATGCAATCAGTAGTTATCCAGATTGAGGGGAGATTCTGCATACTGAAAGCGTACCTTTCAAATGCACAGTCCAAAACGATTATTTTGTCAGGAGCATGGATTGGGGCAATGAGGACTTGGTCAACAAATGCTTGGTAGAATCGGCCATCAAACTTGTCTTTAAGAAGAGATACGCAAGACAGACGGCTAATATGATTGAGTTAAATAATAGTGAATCCATCCAATGCTGGGACACACACCGTAGGTCCTCTGATGGAATAGAGGTACCAAGTGGAATAGACTCAAAGTTGTTGCGAACAACAACCTCCCAGTTCGTCAACATTGTCTGGGGTCGAGCAAGAGACGAATCATACACATTCCATACAGTGAGATCGCGAGGAAGCGCTTTTGAATGAAGGGCATGGCGGATATACTTGTTTGCAAAGCAGAGAAGCTATTGATGACGATGTAGCCGGGTGTCAGAAATTGAATAAAATAATAATGGAATGATATTAACCTTATTCTTTGCTTCTGTAGTAGCTGGGCTATCGTTTGGTGTCCAGCTTGAGGAATGAAACTCCCAATTCCCAACAGTCACACACATGTTGAACAATCCCTCTTGCACACTTCCAACTTGTCCCGCAGTCAATTTGGCCCTCCAAGTGATTGCGTGGGCCGTGCAGTACTGGGTCAGCTGCTCAGCTGCTGTCTCGGTGGCTATCTCAGCAACCCGTATCATTCTCCTCTCTTTTTTTAAATTATTAAGAAGAATCATCTGATAATTTATTTACAATATTAACAGGAAAGTAAAAGTTTTCGTTACAAGCAAGTTAGCATCTGATGTTTCCTTGAGCTCCTCATTCAAGACTGATCTTGACACGAGACAGACCCTCGTCATCAAACATCAAAACTCGAGGTTGCTCAACGTTGGGAAGAAGGGGTGGATTTTCATTGTTTTCATTTTGCGCAGGCAAGGTCAGTGGCGCTGAGTTTGTTGGCTTTTCAAAATGAGTGCATCCATCCAAAGCAGCAGTGATGCACGTGATGGCATTTTTATCCTCATACCCTTCCAAATAAACCATGGACAATTCGAGTAACATTTCAATTTGGGCAGCTTCCGAACAATCAGTGCAATCCTCCATGTTAAACTTTGGACAGGCGAAACCATCTCTTTGATGGGGCTGATTTGGAGAGTGTCCGACAATCCCATCAAAATAATCCGAACTGCTGTTTGTGAGATATGGTTGGTTCTTCTTAATGGATCCAGTGACAGTAAAAAGCTCAGGATCCAAATCATCTCCAGGGAATTCGGCAGGCAAGAAAGAGGAAGCTGCAACAAAATCTCCATCAAATTCATCATTATTCATTGACTGTTTGGCTGGAGACACGTCTGCAGGAAGAAGGACAGGTGCAGTGACAGTAACAGTTGGAGTTTCCTCAATCGTATCTGCAGCAACCACAACGGGAATATCCGCCAAATTCGCCGCTTCAAGTACTGAAATCGATTTAGTACCAAGATCATGATATTAAGATTTGAGTGCTGATGAAACCTCATACCGGGAGCGATTTGTGCAAGTCCAGCCAAACCAGAACCATCCACATGAGTATGCAATTGAAGATCGGGTACCTCAAGAGACGATTGAGTGGAGGCTGCATCAGTATCAATAGCGTCGGTGGTTGCCATCACCGTGACCGATCCCATCGGGACAATAGCATCCATATCCGAATCATGTGTAAGAGAAGCATTATCAAGCAGGATGGCACTAGGCACAATGATGGGACTGGATGGGACTGTTTGCAGTGGAGTTGGAATCGCAGAAGACTTAAACCTGAGAGCAACCTTGATACTTTCAATCGATTTCTTCACTTTCAATTGAAACTTTCGAAATCCTTGCTCGTGTGGCATATTGTATCAGTATTGATTTTGGAAAGGGGTTTTTAATGCTGTGGAACTGGAACAAACAAACATACCATCGATAATGGCCTCTCCGCCTCTCACGCCAACCAAAAAGTCTTCAGAAGATAACAGCTCCATTCTGCAGTTGAAACAATATCTCAAGACCCCTTCGACGTCGTTGCAGCCAGAAGCTCAGAAGCAATGGATTCCAACCACTCCAGCACCTTCTCCATCAACACAAGCACACAAGCATTCCCGGGTAGACCACCAGCTACCCACTTTAAAGAACGAACCCGAAATTACCTGCGCTTCACGCCTTGCGACTCTCCTTTCTGCACTTGACTTTGCTGTTGATCGCCTCAAAGCCCACGATCCTGAGAGCAGCAAGATTAAGACTATTGAAAGCCTTCTACCCGCTATAAAATCACAAAAATGATATTCTTTGTCAACTTACTTCCTTGTTTTGTGAGTTAGTATACTCTGAATAAAACCTTCCTTACTTATATGTATCTTCACTGTATTGCTCTTGCATTCTTGCTTTTGGTTGTCAATTTTGCCCAAATGAGGTTTTCCTATCTCTTAACAAACAAAATCTTAACCCCAAAGCCTGTACGTGCCTTCTCCTCCACACCTTTGTTTCCACTCCCTCTCTGCCTCTCTCTCTCTCTCTCTCTCTCTCCTCCACAACCAAACTTCAGTTGAGCTGAGTAAATGCACAATGAAGGATAAATTGTGTTCCACAGTGCTGTCAAACATTCTTTCCCATCTTTGCCCCACCTCTACGCGTCTTGCACCTTATCCTTGATGATTACGTGCTAATTTATATAACAGAAGAAATTCAAAAACACACCAACGACCCCAGGTCCAAAGACTAAGCTAAGTTATTCTATTTGTTGATAACAACAGCCCCAAAACTACAGGAATGCCCCGGTACGTTTACGTCTTCTTGGATAGCGAAAACGTGCCATCAGGGAGGCATCAGGTATGACTGTTTGTTGGTAAACCTCCTTGTATTGGTGTTCTAACTACTCTTTGCTTTCAGAGCAGTAGCTCGTATTTCCAGGCCATCATGGAACCCTTCATGGCACCCCAGACTCCCGGCGAGGAGGTTGTACCTGGATGCTTTGAAGTGATGACTGGGATTCGGTCGCGAAATGCTGGGACCAACCATCAGATCTCTGGCTACAGAGCGGCTGGCTGTGGATTCCGCGAGTCTTTGGTTGACGAACCAGAGGCTGCTGACAGCATCCACGGAGCCGGAATCCGCCAGGCTGTGGATTTCCACATGCGATTCCGCGCACAAGAACCTGCCACGCTGGTCCATGTCAGTTCTGACACTGGATTTTTTGGTCCCATAGCTGCTGCCGTGCACGCAGGGTTCGATGTGGTGGTGGTACACACTGGAAACAGGTTCAGCCTCACCAAGTACCACGCCTTGGCACAGGGTCTTGCTGCACCCACTCTTGTGTCAATTTCGAGCCTCAAGAACAAAACCTACACATATACAATGCAGCCTCGTGTTCCTCCGACTGCAGAGTACATGGTTCCTCTTCTTCCCAACATACTTCCTCCACAAGTCGCAGCCAACTGGCAAGAGGGAGCTGGTCATTTTATGAGACCACAGCTATTGTTTGATTAGTTGATGAAGGGAATGAAGGGTTGAAATGGGTTTGTTGCTGTATATGTTGCTGGAACCTGGAGGATGAACGGTGGAAAGGGCAGCGCAGTTATGGCGTGGTGTCGGGTTGAAGGGAGGGATAATTGGTGTGCTGTATAGAGGTGGAAAGGGCAGCGCAGTTATGGCGTGGTGTTGGGTTGAAGGGAGGGATAATTGGTGTGCTGTATAGAGGGTGGTTGAAGGGTGGGATTTATCCAGGATTCGGGAGTAGAAGTTGGTGTTTCTTTATTCAATCTGTTTTTATCCAAATACAAATATCATTCTATCAGTCACTTTATTCTGATGTGATGTAGACAATACTTTTGTGGCTAAACACAACGAAATGTTTCGGACATCCTCCTTTTTTTCCATTCTTTCCTGTGCACGACGTCTCCTTCTCCAACCATTCCCCAACTAACTCTTCACCTATGATGCTACATTTCTTGTTCATTCACTGTGATGCCTGATGCGCCTCAGGCGGAGAGTGGCTTCTGCGATGCACAGTAACCAAATGCGCCTCAGGCGGAACTTGTGTGTGTGTGTTGCAGCTAGCCCAATGGAGTTACAGTGACTGGGAAATAGAGCATTCAAAGGTGGTTTGTTGGTTGGATGGTTGGTTGGTTGGATTGTTGGTTGGATGGTTGGTTGGTTGGTTGGTTGGTTGGTTGGTTGGTTGGAGAGATCGTGTTGCTTATCCTGCTGGACACCTCCAAACTCGACCCTTCAGTCGTTTCTCCAGTGCAACTACGCGCAAACAATGTCTGATTGGCAATGGGCTCTCTGCATCGCTTGATTGGAAAGGTAAGCTTTTGTTGTGCACTTATGTTTTCTCATACTCATCTTTTGGGCATCTAATATATAGTATCGAATATCATTATTGATACTGGAATGTGCTGCCATGCATATTTTCGCTCGACGAGGACCCTTGCGTTGATCAGACGGCCACACATCAATTCAACCAAAGATTGTGCAAGTATACACTCAAGAATATGGTTTCAAGCAAACTTCTGGCGAAGGGACTAGCAGTATGTTCAAATATCGATGGATAAGAAGAGGTAAGACATCCCCCGTCTCTCAGGTTGGCGCTAAAAACATCATTCTGTCAGTTTCTCTTCACAAACAATCATGCTGTTGAAGGGGGAGCTATCACTCTTCACATCTCAGCATCTTCGTCAACTGCTCCGAAACAACCACACAAACGTACACTTGCACCATCCAGCCAGATCAAACCAATTCAATGAATGCAGCATTTCTTTGGGCGTTGTGGGTCCTTGTCCAACACGCCAAGTGCAAATTCCAACAAAGGAAACGGAACGACAGGAGGCTTCGTGGACTCGTCCGCTGGAAGGACCTGGGTCGCTGTCTGGACTGAAGGAGCCTAGCAATAATCCAAAACGACTCAAGGTGCTTCCCAGCTCCCTTCCTCTTCTCAAATCCAACAATCTAATCTAACCATCGTCATCCCTGCTTCAGAATCAACTGAATCCGCCCTCAGAGCCGGTACACTGCCTCCAACAATCAAGTGTCCCAACACTGACCAACAAACTCAAAGAAACAGTAAACGAATCTCATCAAAAAGGTGACTAACAACAGAAATCAAGAGAGGAGTACTTACTGTCGCTCAACAGGAGGCTGCTGACGTGAAAATTGCGTTAGAATGTGTTGACAAAGAATTGGTTGCTTCCAAGGCCCGTGCTGACGAAGGAATAGAGTCCTTCAATCACCTGAAAAATGAATACGACGCTACGAAGATGCTTTTGGCCAGCTTGACTAAAGAGGTCAAATGGGCAAAATCGTGTATTGCTCAACTATCGGCCCAAATCAATGCGGAAGCTGAAAATGAGTGAACGCATGCAGGCATTGAATGAGGAGTTTGATGGAGCAAAGTCGTTCATTTATCAGCAATTGTGTCAACTGGAGGAAGTGCAGCGTGATTAGAATGAAGCAAGCGTGTGGCTGATGAATTTGACGGAAGAGTTGGAGACTGTCAAGAAAAAGACTAACTCCAAGGAACAGTCGCAAGAAATGGAGAAAATAAACCAAGAGCTTTCATGTGAACAAGAAAGAATGGAAAGTGCTGGGCGGGAAATGGAATGCGCGGTTTGTGGAGGTGGAGAATCTGCACGCGAACAAGCTGCTTGATCTGTTGAATTGACCCAAAAAGCACATGGTGATGCTGATGTTTGTGTTGCGGAAGCTCAGAAGCACGCACTTCTCGCAAGGGAGGACTTCGAACGTTCCCAAGCAAAGGTTTCCCAAAGAGAATCAGACTTGTCAGATCTTGAAGTGGCCTTGGCTGTAATGACGAAGGAGAGAGACGAAGTGGTACGTCTAACCGTGCTTTGTTTGTTTGTTTAATGAGTCGTTGCTATAGAAATGGGAATGGAATGTGACCAGAGATAGCTCAGTGGCATACAATCAAACTTGGACGTGAGTGAAGAAAACCTTTTGGATTTGGAAGCGTCGTTGAGGGATTCCAAGGCACCAGAGGTTGTGTTGCAAGCACAAGTCCAAAGGGACGAGTTTGTTGGGCGAGATTCAAGCTGCTCTTCAACAAAGTGTTGGCAAGTGGGAGCAAAGAGCCAGGGAATAGAAGAATAGGTTGTTCTGGCAATTTTGGTTTGGTGAGTTTTTTCAATGCCAGGTTTGTCGGGAGGGTATTAAAATCATGCTTTGTAGCAATCGCAAGTTGTTGCTGATGCTCAAGAAGCTCTAAAAGTTGCAGAAACGCGGGTTGAAAACTTTGTGCGTGAGAAAGATGAACTTACAAGCAAATGGCTGTTACTGCTGCCTCTTTGGAAGAGGCGTGAAAGATTTCAAATACAAAGGCTTATGAATTGACCGTGAAGACACAGAAGTTTGAGGCTCAAACTGTGATTATCCATGAACTGGAGAGTCGATGCTCTGAATTGGTGAGTTGGTGTGTTCTTTGTCTTCAAGATCTAATTCTTTGGGTAGACAAATTCTCTTGCGGCTGCTGAAACCTGGGTCGAAGGATGCTGAGGCCACAATGTCAGTCATGACACAACAATTCGAAACTTTGCAAAATGAGGAGTTGTCTCACAATATCATGTCTCTTTCAAGTTCAAGTGGACATTCCAACTTCCGACTGTTTGTTGGATGAAGGTGCTTGAAAGGGCTGATCATCCTCGTACTTCTGCCATCTGGAAGGGACTTTCCTAAAAATCCACCCCAACAGGTTGTTTTCAGAGAAGGAGGTGGAAGTTATTGTTAGTGCCCCGATGGGAAGCATGGCTGATAAAAAGGAGCGTCTTGACCCCACAAACGTTGAGTTGGTAGAACAGATTCGGCGCTTGGAGCCTGAAGCTGTTATGAATGCGGAGGTGTTGAGCAGTGTCCAGAAGTTGTTGACTGTGGCCACGACTGAAACCGAAGGAATGGAAATCGAATGGTCCACTTTTCTTCTTCTTGGAGAAATATACCACGCTGTGAGATTCCACATGGAAGCAAAGTGGAATAAGGTTGTTTGAAACGTCCTTGTGCCATTCACACATCAACACAGTTCGATCTGGAGCTTGTCAGTGGATATTCACAAACTTACCTGCCCTTATCCAATTATTATTTAGCTGGACAAGGACAAAATTGGGTCGGCCATGTTGGATCAAGTTTTATCTTTAAATCGTTGAAGGAAAAAAGTTTGGTGTTAGCAAATTACAAGGAGGTAATTTGTTGCAATTTCCTTTCACGTATCCTCATTTTGATTCCATTCTTAGCTCCTACAATCTGCTGAGATGTTGCTTGATTCAATCAATCCATATACAATCTGGAAACATATCTACCATTTGGTCATTGCGAATCCGATTGGACCATGTCAAACCATGCAAGAATACCAGCTCTTTGATTTGATGCTGGGGGTTGTTTGTGTGGAGGAAGAAGATGTGAAGCGTATTCATCTGCCGATTTTGTTGTGTTGGTTAAGTTACCAGCTTGATGTGAGTTTGACTTCCTTTCTCCAATGTCAATTTAGAAAACTCAAGAAAAACTTAGATGTTCAAAAAAAAGTTAGACGACTTTACCGAAACCTCGCACAAATTACCACTCTTTCTCGGAGTATGTTCCAAAGTTCTCTCCAATATACCTCGCGAAAGTATGACAAAGTCATGGATTTTGAAACTGTCAGAATCTAACAGGTCAGAACGAATTCCGATGCGGCCAGTGGAATCACGGAAAGCCGGTGTTAAAAAGACGTCTCCTACTTCTGCAACCGGTGCATCCAACATCAGCATCTCATCCTCTCTACCATATGGAACCGTTATGAATGAAGCAGAAGAAACAGCACTTGACGAACCAGCCGTGTTTCAGTCCCCGTCTATCTCTGAATTTGTAATTGATGGCCCTGTTGTCGAACTCAGTTTCACCAACTTCCAACTGTTTCTGACGAGCTTGTTGGATCGAGTGATAACATGTTTTGGACCCTGAACTGTAGTTGACAGTGTCGTTTCGCCTACTGGTGTCAGCGTCAGCAACTCGGAGAAATATTCTATCGTAATGTTGCTTGAGGAAACGTGCCGAATGATTGAATGATTGAAGTGCTTGCGTCTGTGTATTTGGCGGTGCACTCGAAACCCCAGCAAAGAAGCTTGGTGGCTCTGGAGTATGAGCACTGGGATGGATGTTGAGCGAGTGTGTGACACTATGGTTCCCACAGTATTTTGAACGGGCGAGGTAAAGCAAACCATCAAACTTTTTAGACGTCTGAGTTTAGTGTCCTGAACGTCTCGCTTTCTTGTGTCCTCCAAATATTGTTGCAGGCGCGTTCTTCTTCCGTGACACTGAAATTTGATGTTAAGCTGTTTATTCAAGTTTCCGTTAGCAGAGTAAGCATCTATCATCCTCTCCAAACAACACATCATTTACAAAGATATTTTCAAATAGTTATGGCTATGCTTGGATCCGGAGCCTTTTGGAATCTGTCATGCCCGAATCGTAGGTTTGATTTGGAAATTGAGCAGTGTGACCAAGTTTGGTTCTTACATTGTCGAAGACGTTGTTGCCAACTTTCTCTCGTCGCGCGATTTGGTGGATTTGCTCTTGCATCAACAGAGATTTGGAATTCTGTGGAGGTTGAGTGAAGGCAGACTGGAATCGCGTTTCCGAAGCCTCTGGTTTTGGTAGTGGACGCGTTGAGGAGTTAGAATCGGTCGATTAGGCGGATTGGAAAAGCGTGGTTGAAAACGTATGTCAAGTCTTACTCGAGGTGGGGAACAAGTCTATTTTGAAATCGTAGCTAACGTATCTGTGCTTTATAGGGTGATTGAGCCTATTTTGGCGACACTCCTCCATCCTGATATTTTTGTCTTTTCCGAACCATTTTCATTGGTAACCAAGAAGAAACAGTATTCTACTATGAGCGTGAGTTCAAATGGGTCAAGTTCTGTACTCGACAGAGGCACTCTCCTTGTTATTGGCTGGAAACCGCCCTCTGCTTCAAACTTTATGGTCGGAGAGTATCAAGGAAGCAGATATTTTGGAATTGAAGGAAGTGTCGTGGTTACATAACGATTTGTTGTAAATAGGCGTTGGTGTTACTGATCCTGATTTGTGCAGAGTTTAATACTTTGATCGGAGACCTCAAATATGCCGAAATACTAATGTTTATCTGACTGGAACAAGAGCAAAATCGAAAAGATAAAAAAGGGAGGAACAAATATTTGGGATTTCGGAATTGTTTCAAGTGTGTTTGTTGATAGCTCGTCGCCTGATGCCTTGGAGTAAGAACCGCAGAATTCCAGGTGAGCTGCTTCCTGCTGTTTGTTTGTTTTGTTTATAACATTTGTTTGTTCAGGGATGCCATCATTGAACTTCTGCCAGGAATTTTGGGTGTGCTGAAGTCGTTGTTTTCCCAGTTCAAGAGAGATCCTTTTGCATCTGATAGTCCCAGTTCCAAGTCTCTGAAGTCGTATGAACTCTCAGGTGCCTCTCTGGATTTCTTGTGCGTCTCGGTCAAAAGTAGTATCCGCCATATCTTACAAACAATCTATTCCAAGTTCCCTGCACATTTAGTCGAATCAACTCTGGAGGTGTGGTTCTCGGACTGTGATGAGTTGGTTGAAGGGAAGGCTTTCATGTGGGATAACTCTGTCTTGGATATGATTCACTTGGTTCCTGATTTGACACAGAAGGCTCTGATGACGCATGTGCTGGATGGACTGCGGACTCGGTTCGGATTCGCTCAGAACATTGCGTCATCGAAAGACAACGGAAATCCATTTTACGTGCGATCAAAACAAATGTACGTTTTCTTGTAGTCGTGGCGGATCGCCCTCTACCTCGTCACCGTCGCCAGAGACACGGGTTCTTACACCCAACATGAGTCCCAAACCAGAACCTGCAAAGTTAAAATGAATATATTTAATGAAAAAAAAAGAGGGGAGGAAAACTGCAGAAATTCTTTTTCTTTGTGGATTTCAAACTCAGAAAAGTCTTCCTTGAAAACTTCACGTGGAAGGACTCGTAGCACTATGACACCTGAGCTAGATGGCGCAGTATTGTGTAAGTATTCTCTGTGTCTTTATTCTGTTCCTCACCTTGAATACAAATCTAATCTGAAGTTGTTTGAAACAGATGTCTGAACTGACTGATGGCTGCCCAGTGTTTGATGCAAGCTGATCCACCAACGATAGATACTATGGAAAGTATCAAGTGACAAGTCTTATTCCAACCATCTGATGCTTTGGTACGCGAAGGAAGCCGAGTTGCCAGTGGAAGGTGTCAAAGTGGGTGTCTCTCTCTCGTCCCTCTCCTCTCCAACTCTCTCCTTCTCTCTCTCTATTTCTCTTATCTCAACCTCAACTTCAAGTCATTAAACGCGCTTTCATTGCAGAAACGACTGCGGAAAAAGACGCGTCCTTCTCCTTCTGTTGGTGTGGTCAAGTCTGACAATTCTCTCACAAACTTGACCACCTTTCGTCTCCGGCGCGTTGCCTCATACCTTCGTGCTGTTCCAGTTAATCTTCGCCATCAATATCTTCTTAAGTTAATGGTGCGCGTTTATTGAAATTTGGAATCACTTTGTCTAAAATGCATCATGTCACAGTTTCCTCCAGCCCATCCAGCCAGAATCCAGTCCTGTCAACCAGTGTCATCACGCAATATGGAGCAGTGGAGCCTTCCTTGGCGATTTCATCATCCCGGTCACTGTTCCGCACCGTCCATCTGTGCCACAAGCCGGCTGTTTATTTCCCCATCGACCTCACTGCCACCAGTTGCCACCAAGTTGCAAACATTTGTTGGTTTTTGGTTGGTCGTGTTCTTTAATTTTGGTGGAGTTTTGGGTTTTTGGGTTTGGCTTCTGTTGTGATTGTTGTTGCTGGAGTGGATGCGGAGGGGTGTATGTTGAGGGGTCCACGCCCAGACTGTTATGGCGTACTGTGTTCAACGGCGGCCAGACGGGGGGCAGGACTCCAAAAATGCAGCACTTTCTCTGTTGTGCTGTCTGCTTTTGTTCATAGTGGTAAGTGCCTCGTGTATTCAAAGCGACTGTAACCTAACTTTTCTTTTCTTTAGTGCTGATGCAAATAAACATGACGTATGGATCCATAAATCACGTTTCGACGATGCGCTTGTTGTAATTTGTGTGGAGCAGGTCTCATTGGTGTTCTTTTTGGTGGATCCTTACTGGAGGTTTGAACAGCTGGTGAGTTGTGTTTGTAGTTTGCTTGGTGTGGTTTTTAATCGACTCTATATAAACATGTGGAACGTCTCTGCGGCAGTTTCTTCAATACAACAGGGAACAGAATGCGAGAATGCGAGATTGGAGCAAGATAGGAGAGAGTGAGCGTTTGGAGTAGGATGGATTGGTTTGCTGTGGAGTGCGTTTATTATGGGGAGTAGGTTTTTTCTCTTGGCCTGTTTGATTCTTTGCGTGATGTGTCAGTTTGGTAGTTGATTTGCAGGTCTGGGTATAGTTTGGCTTCTGTTGTGATTGTTGTTGCTGGAGTGGATGCGGAGGGGTGTATGTTGAGGGGTCCACGCCCAGACTGTTATGGCGTACTGTGTTCAACGGCGGCCAGACGGGGGGCAGGACTCCAAAAATGCAGCACTTTCTCTGTTGTGCTGTCTGCTTTTGTTCATAGTGGTAAGTGCCTCGTGTATTCAAAGCGACTGTAACCTAACTTTTCTTTTCTTAAGTGCTGATGGAAATAAACATGACGTATGGATCCATAAATCACGTTTCAACAATGCGCTTGTTGTAATTTGTGTGGAGTAGGTCTCATTGGTGTTCTTTTGGGTTTCCTTGTTGTGGATTCTTGCGTGACGTTTGAACTGCTGGTGAATCGTCCAAAAGAATACTTTACTCAATAAAATTAATTATTAGAATCATATATAGTTGTTGTTATATAAGATATTTTGCCTTCAATTCTTCATGCCTTCCATTAACGGTTAGAAAAGAACGTTCCAAATGAACAACAAGGAACTCATCAAACGGCCATCATATGGGATACGTCCTTCTCCAGGAATCTCTCCACTGGTTGTTTACAATGCTGGAAGAGCGAATGCTGTCAACTCTTGCTGTCGCAATTGGCGGAGTTTGCTCGTCGAACAACAACAAAAACGATTCATCAAACAAAACCGTCAAATACGTGGCCAGTAGCGTTCGTGCGAAGGGAGGTGCAAGCATCTTAACAATTGACGAAAATCCAAATCCAAAAGCTGCACCACGCAAACACCTATCAATATTGGAGATTGAAGCTATCTTAATTGCTGAGCGTGTAAAGTTGCAGGCTGCTAACCAGTACTTTGACTTTTCTGATCTCTTTGCCCAAATTACTTTGCCAAAGTGATATTCCCAGCCGCTAAATATATGCACTCAAATAAAATAATACTTCCTTTTTGGACACATACTGAATGCAAATCTAAAATCCAAGTGTGTTTTATTTATCATACACCAACATAAAAATCACGAACTGAAAGTCCTCCCAAATTCAACCCCAAAAGCCCGCGCCTCTTCCACATCCTCACGGCTCAACAACGCCCCTTCCTTCAACTCAAACATGGCCGCATGATCTCCATCCTCCAAACTCTCCCAACAACTCTTGAGCAATAAATACACCCGTCGATGCTCCCACGCCTTTTCCAACCGCATCAAAGTAGAAACAAGTTCCCCATGCGCATGCAACTCTTTCGAGACCGTAATCAAGGCCCGCACAGAGACTTTATATGTCCCGTTGATACCCAACAGAAATCCTTCAAGCGAGAGAGGCGAGAGCTTTGATATGGCGATGGCAACGATATCCGCAATCGACGAGGTTTTCATCACAGCGCCGTCTTCGTCTGCAATGCTTGTTTTCACTGGTGTTGTTGTCGGCTGCTTCAAAACCCGGTCGAGGTCTTTGTACTCGTTCCATGCACCCAAGATATTGGGCAGGTCGTGGTGTCGGGAATACGAGCGGATGAGGACGCGGTAGGCAACGTCAAAGTCTTCGATGGTGGTATCAGAGAACGCGGCGGATCCAGGGAACAGTGAAACCAGGGCTTTTGTTTCAGAAATCAGACGGCGCAGGTCATTGAAGAGGGCTTTTTCGGTGGAATTGTGTTTGTTGGATCCGAGTCGACGTATTGCTGATGTTGCTGCACGAAGATAAAGAATAGACTCTTGGGCGAGAGTTGTTGAGGTGTTTGTATTTGCGTCGTGGGAGTTAAGGGATTCTGTGTGTCGATCTGTAAACTCAGTGATCGTTGGACCAAAGACAGTGACGGCTTCATGAAGCTTGTTATTTGCAATGAGAGTGTTGATAAGCATCAGATTGAGTTGTGGAGTTGCAGAGCTGTAAGCAGCTTTGAGGTCACTGTGGAGAAGCAAAAGGTTGTGGATATAGTCTGCAGAGTTTTCTTTGCGGCAGTGTTTGCAAAACGTTGAAATAATGGCTTTGAACGTAACTAGTCGCGGTTTGATGTTGTTGTATTGCATTTGTTGCATGTATACAAGGGCATCATTGAGAAGAGACGGTTGGGATTCAGCAAAGCGGCAGCACATTGCAATAATATTGTGGTATTCATGCGCGTCGGCGCTGTTCTGACTAGAGAGCATTTCAAAGAGAGATTTGCTTTCAGGAATGAAGGATGCTCTGCGGGTGAGGTGGTTGAGGAACGTAACGGCAAGATGATTGTTGGCATCCAACTTCAGAAGATGAGGGACCAAAGGATCAGATTTGAAAATGTTTCCGATCGCATCAACGTTTTGTTCAGCACCATAAGCATTGATTGCCATACAGTATAGAGCCACGAGGAGGTTGGAAGGTTGGTTCGAGTTTTTTGTGAGTTCGTCAAAGACAGAAATAACGCCAGGCCAGTCTGATTGTTTCGATCTAATCAGCATGACATAGTTGGCCACACTGGGTGTGACGGGCAGGTTGAGCGCCTTGATTTCTGAGAATAAGCTTTCGACTTCCGAATAGCACTTGTTGGCATGCAATTGCCGCATCAGCGTAACGAATGAAGCAAGCGGTCTGTGTTCCATCTTTCTGAAATCTTCCAGCGCACCGGCAGCATCGCCAGTTTTGACCAGAGTTTCGATGAGAAGACTTGACACATTTTGAACGATTGAATCATCCGTTGACAGTTTCGCCCGATCCAAGAGAAGCCTTAGTTTAGGCACGTTTCGTTGTTTCGCAAAGAGCTAAAGAGGAGAATGAAACAAGACGATGAGTCACGATGGATCCACCAACCACCAACAACCACCACCAACCACCACATACCTCAGCAAGCACAAACAGTTCCTTCGAGTCGGCCCTGGGACCCAACTTTGCAACAATCTTGTCCAAGAGCGCCGCCTTCCTGTCAATGTCGTTTGTGTCGGTCGCCGCCGCCGACGAGATTGACCTGAAGAGAAAGTGGTGGCTGACGATGGACACGTTCACTTTGTCGAGCATCGAATCGAGGAGGACCGAGTAGTCGTCCCAGGCGGAGTCGGCCGATCCTTTGTGGCGAAGCTGGTTTGGTTTTGGGTTTGGGTTTGGTTTGGTGTCAGCATGAATCAAATCACTGAAGAGCCACCCACCTTGGACTCAAACTGAACTCGAAGCTTGTCTGCCAGCGGTCCCTCGATTGCAACTGAGCCAGGGCTACTAGATTGTGCGGGTGTACTTGTAGTGGCTGAGGTGATGGTTGTGGCAGGTGGTGTCCCAGTTGACGATGCAGGCGCATGAGGTGCCGTCGGTGTTAGGAGATTTGATGCTCCTTCGCCTTCACTCCGAAGGCCAATCGATCGCTTTAGTGCACTGAGGATTTCGGTGGTCGTGCTGCGTCCGGTGGAGAAGCGTCGCATCAACGTTTTTTCTGTTCTACTTTTTTTACTTTGTTGAGACACGAGGGAAAAGAATGATGAAGCACTCAGAATGGCTCAAGATTTTGGATACAAATTGCTCAGCATTTCTCACACCCACAGTCTTTCTGAACAGTAACCCCTGAAATATAAAGTGTTAAAGAAAGCAGTGAATCCAATGATTTCTTGATAAAAAACAGATAGATACCAAAATCAAAAGTATAAAAAAGCTTCCACGTGTTGCTAAATGACGCGATACATTTACGTTTTCTTGGATAGCGAAAACGTGCCACCAGGGAGGCATCAGGTATGACTGTTTATTGGTAAACCTCCTTGTATTGGTGTTCTAACTACTCTTTGCTTTCAGAGCAGTAGCTCGTATTTCCAGGCCATCATGGAACCCTTCATGGTACCCCAGACTCCCAGCCAGGAGGTTGTACCGGGATGCTTTGAAGTGATGACTGGGATGCAGTTATGCAGATAACAGAAACAAAATGAAATGAACACACAATCCAAACCTTCATCTCATATAATAATAAAGTGACTGATAAAATGATATTTGTATTTGGATAAAAACAGATTGAATAAAGAAAAGCCAACTTCTACTCCCGAATCCTGGATAAATCCCACCCTTCAACCACCCTCTATACAGCACACCAATTATCCCTCCCTTCAACCCGACACCACGCCATAACTGCGCTGCCCTTTCCACCGTTCATCCTCCAGGTTCCAGCAACATATACAGCAACAAACCCATTTCAACCCTTCATTCCCTTCATCAACTAATCAAACAATAGCTGTGGTCTCATAAAATGACCAGCTCCCTCTTGCCAGTTGGCTGCGACTTGTGGAGGAAGTATGTTGGGAAGAAGAGGAACCATGTACTCTGCAGTCGGAGGAACACGAGGCTGCATTGTATATGTGTAGGTTTTGTTCTTGAGGCTCGAAATTGACACAAGAGTGGGTGCAGCAAGACCCTGTGCCAAGGCGTGGTACTTGGTGAGGCTGAACCTGTTTCCAGTGTGTACCACCACCACATCGAACCCTGCGTGCACGGCAGCAGCTATGGGACCAAAAAATCCAGTGTCAGAACTGACATGGACCAGCGTGGCAGGTTCTTGTGCGCGGAATCGCATGTGGAAATCCACAGCCTGGCGGATTCCGGCTCCGTGGATGCTGTCAGCAGCCTCTGGTTCGTCAACCAAAGACTCGCGGAATCCACAGCCAGCCGCTCTGTAGCCAGAGATCTGATGGTTGGTCCCAGCATTTCGCGACCGAATCCCAGTCATCACTTCAAAGCATCCAGGTACAACCTCCTGGCTGGGAGTCTGGGGTACCATGAAGGGTTCCATGATGGCCTGGAAATACGAGCTACTGCTCTGAAAGCAAAGAGTAGTTAGAACACCAATACGTGGAGGTTTACCAACAAACAGTCATACCTGATGCCTCCCTGATGGCACGTTTTCGCTATCCAAGAAGACGTAAACGTACCGGGGCATTCCTGTAGTTTTGGGGCTGTTGTTATCAACAAATAGAATAACTTAGCTTAGTCTTTGGACCTGGGGTCGTTGGTGTGTTTTTGAATTTCTTCTGTTATATAAATTAGCACGTAATCATCAAGGATAAGGTGCAAGACGCGTAGAGGTGGGGCAAAGATGGGAAAGAATGTTTGACAGCACTGTGGAACACAATTTATCCTTCATTGTGCATTTACTCAGCTCAACTGAAGTTTGGTTGTGGAGGAGAGAGAGAGAGAGAGAGAGGCAGAGAGGGAGTGGAAACAAAGGTGTGGAGGAGAAGGCACGTACAGGCTTTGGGGTTAAGATTTTGTTTGTTAAGAGATAGCGGAAAACCTCATTTGGGCAAAATTGACAACCAAAAGCAAGAATGCAAGAGCAATACAGTTAAGATACATATAAGTAAGGAAGGTTTTATTCAGAGTATACTAACTCACAAAACAAGGAAGTAAGTTGACAAAGAATATCATTTTTGTGATTTTATAGCGGGTAGAAGGCTTTCAATAGTCTTAATCTTGCTGCTCTCAGGATCGTGGGCTTTGAGGCGATCAACAGCAAAGTCAAGTGCAGAAAGGAGAGTCGCAAGGCGTGAAGCGCAGGTAATTTCGGGTTCGTTCTTTAAAGTGGGTAGCTGGTGGTCTACCCGGGAATGCTTGTGTGCTTGTGTTGATGGAGAAGGTGCTGGAGTGGTTGGAATCCATTGCTTCTGAGCTTCTGGCTGCAACGACGTCGAAGGGGTCTTGAGATATTGTTTCAACTGCAGAATGGAGCTGTTATCTTCTGAAGACTTTTTGGTTGGCGTGAGAGGCGGAGAGGCCATTATCGATGGTATGTTTGTTTGTTCCAGTTCCACAGCATTAAAAACCCCTTTCCAAATCAATACTGATACAATATGCCACACGAGCAAGGATTTCGAAAGTTTCAATTGAAAGTGAAGAAATCGATTGAAAGTATCAAGGTTGCTCTCAGGTTTAAGTCTTCTGCGATTCCAACTCCACTGCAAACAGTCCCATCCAGTCCCATAATTGTGCCTAGTGCCATCCTGCTTGATAATGCTTCTCTTACACATGATTCGGATATGGATGCTATTGTCCCGATGGGATCGGTCACGGTGATGGCAACCACCGACGCTTTTGATACTGATGCAGCCTCCACTCAATCGTCTCTTGAGGTACCCGATCTTCAATTGCATACTCATGTGGATGGTTCTGGTTTGGCTGGACTTGCACAAATCGCTCCCGGTATGAGGTTTCATCAGCACTCAAATCTTAATATCATGATCTTGGTACTAAATCGATTTCAGTACTTGAAGCGGCGAATTTGGCGGATATTCCCGTTGTGGTTGCTGCAGATACGATTGAGGAAACTCCAACTGTTACTGTCACTGCACCTGTCCTTCTTCCTGCAGACGTGTCTCCAGCCAAACAGTCAATGAATAATGATGAATTTGATGGAGATTTTGTTGCAGCTTCCTCTTTCTTGCCTGCCAAATTCCCTGGAGATGATTTGGATCCTGAGCTTTTTACTGTCACTGGATCCATTAAGAAGAACCAACCATATCTCACAAACAGCAGTTCGGATTATTTTGATGGGATTGTCGGACACTCTCCAAATCAGCCCCATCAAAGAGATGGTTTCGCCTGTCCAAAGTTTAACATGGAGGATTGCACTGATTGTTCGGAAGCTGCCCAAATTGAAATGTTACTCGAATTGTCCATGGTTTATTTGGAAGGGTATGAGGATAAAAATGCCATCACGTGCATCACTGCTGCTTTGGATGGATGCACTCATTTTGAAAAGCCAACAAACTCAGCGCCACTGACCTTGCCTGCGCAAAATGAAAACAATGAAAATCCACCCCTTCTTCCCAACGTTGAGCAACCTCGAGTTTTGATGTTTGATGACGAGGGTCTGTCTCGTGTCAAGATCAGTCTTGAATGAGGAGCTCAAGGAAACATCAGATGCTACCTTGCTTGTAACGAAAACTTTTCCTTTCCTCTTAATATTGTAAATAAATTATCAGATGATTCGATTCTTAATAATTTAAAAAAAGAGAGGGGAGAATGATACGGGTTGCTGAGACAGCCGCCGAGACAGCAGCTGAGCAGCTGACCCAGTACTGCACGGCCCACGCAATCACTTGGAGGGCCAAATTGACTGCGGGACAAGTTGGAAGTGTGCAAGAGGGATTGTTCAACATGTGTGTGACTGTTGGGAATTGGGAGTTTCATTCCTCAAGCTGGACACCAAACGATAGCCCAGCTACTACAGAAGCAAAGAATAAGGTTAATATCATTCCATTATTATTTTATTCAATTTCTGACACCCGGCTACATCGTCATCAATAGCTTCTCTGCTTTGCAAACAAGTATATCCGCCATGCCCTTCATTCAAAAGCGCTTCCTCGCGATCTCACTGTATGGAATGTGTATGATTCGTCTCTTGCTCGACCCCAGACAATGTTGACGAACTGGGAGGTTGTTGTTCGCAACAACTTTGAGTCTATTCCACTTGGTACCTCTATTCCATCAGAGGACCTACGGTGTGTGTCCCAGCATTGGATGGATTCACTATTATTTAACTCAATCATATTAGCCGTCTGTCTTGCGTATCTCTTCTTAAAGACAAGTTTGATGGCCGATTCTACCAAGCATTTGTTGACCAAGTCCTCATTGCCCCAATCCATGCTCCTGACAAAATAATCGTTTTGGACTGTGCATTTGAAAGGTACGCTTTCAGTATGCAGAATCTCCCCTCAATCTGGATAACTACTGATTGCATTTTGATCAAACACTAAGCAGATCAAGTGAATGCTACATAGATTGCAGAATCCCCATGCTTGTTTTACGAAACAACAAGTCAGATTCTCTCATCAACTTCCTTAGGTCAAAGTATCCAACCAGCCATAGCATCAGTGAAGTTGCCCCGGACCATGTGATGGCTATTTTTCCATATGCAAATTCATTGGTAGGACTTTCTATCCTGTGCGTATTTAAGTTGAAGGAAAAATAGGGAATCAAAGTCACATTTTCAGACTTAAACGAATCTGACGGCATCCTTGACGACATCTACAAGAAACAACAACTTCGACGGAAACAATGCCGAGATGCGTTTTCTAAAAACGAAATGCTGAGGCCTTTATCACGTCTCTTGAAACTTGTGTTTTGCAATGCACGAATTCCTACTGAAGCGGAGCAGAGGAGAATGTTTCTATTGTGTGATATTATTGCCATTCGTGTTGAGTTTGAGGTAACTTTGAACTCTTATTATGATTGAGTCCTGAATACAAGTTGGACAGCGGTCAGGATTGGAGTTGGGCGCAACAAGTGATACTCCTATGGAATTGAACATGGCATTTCTCTTTGGTCTCAAGATGATTTGTGGTTATAAAACATATCGCAGTCGAATGTCAGGTGTGAAGCTAAAAAATTATTGATTCTGTTCTGAGTTTAATTTCCTAGATGGCAGGGACATCAGCAATAATACATATGAAATTATGAAAGCAGTAGCAGTTCATGCCCTTGCCATTGCATTGGCTCCACCCACATATGTAAGCTCTACAACAATCATGAATCATATTTAAAATGTAAAAGTTTCAACCACACAGGCACCTTCTTGATTTGTTTGTTCACACACATGATAGTGTTGCAAACTTGCGACAGTATGGATTCTCATTGGGTAAATCCTTGAATTTCTTCCATAATATTCGAGCTGCTCAGAAAAAAATCACAGGCACCTTCAGACCTGAACTGCCTAATAGCCTTGATGTTGATCTGCCTATTATCATGCGCTTCAGTCCCCTGATATATCTGCAAATTTGTACGATTTTGGTTAAAAAATTCCAGAACCACAGTGAAGTTGTATCTGAGGATCTCATTTCAAATGCAGCACTACACCTTGGACAACATTTGTGCAAACGCCAAAATAGAGATGAAATTCAACTCAAATACAGCCTTGTTTTGCTTCCGCTCCAGAGCAGCCTCTTTGTTAAGTTCCGTCATGCCTTCTGAGAAATAAATCATCCTTGCAGTTTGCTGAAATAAGTCAAATAAATAGCAATGCCCCCCAAAATACAATTGCTATGTTTGAGTTGAAGAAGGAAGGGCCGTTGTTAAGTCCAGAGGAAGTGGAAGAGGCCCGGGCTTATGGGGTTGAATTTGGGAAGACTTTTATGGATCCATAGGTCATGTTTATTTGCATCAACACTAAAGAAAAGAAAAGTTAGGTTACAGTCGCTTTGAATACACGAGGCACTTACCACTATGAACAAAAGCAGACAGCACAACAGAGAAAGTGCTGCATTTTTGGAGTCCTGCCCCCGTCTGGCAGCCGTTGAACACGGTAAGCCATAACAGTCTGGGCGTGGACCCCTCAACATACACCCCTCCGCATCCACTCCAGCAACAACAATCACAACAGAAGCCAAACCCAAAAACCCAAAACTCCACCAAAATTAAAGAACACGACCAACCAAAAACCAACAAATCCAGCCTCCCGTCACACTATACCCAGACCTGCAAATCAACTCCCAAACTGACACATCACCCAAAGAATCAAACAGGCCAAGAGAAAAAACCTACTCCCCATAATAAACGCACTCCACAGCAAACCAATCCATCCTATTCCAAACGCTCACTCTCTCCTATCTTGCTCCAATCTCGCATTCTCGCATTCTGTTCCCTGTTGTATTGAAGAAACTGCCGCAGAGACGTTCCACATGTTTATATAGAGTCGATTAAAAACCACACCAAGCAAACTACAAACACAACTCACCAGCTGTTCAAACCTCCAGTAAGGATCCACCAAAAAGAACACCAATGAGACCTGCTCCACACAAATTACAACAAGCGCATCGTCGAAACGTGATTTATGGATCCATACGTCATGTTTATTTGCATCAGCACTAAAGAAAAGAAAAGTTAGGTTACAGTCGCTTTGAATACACGAGGCACTTACCACTATGAACAAAAGCAGACAGCACAACAGAGAAAGTGCTGCATTTTTGGAGTCCTGCCCCCCGTCTGGCAGCCGTTGAACACGGTACGCCATAACAGTCTGGGCGTGGACCCCTCAACATACACCCCTCCGCATCCACTCCAGCAACAACAATCACAACAGAAGCCAAACCCAAAAACCCAAAACTCCACCAAAATTAAAGAACACGACCAACCAAAAACCAACAAATCCAGCCTCCCGTCACACTATACCCAGACCTGCAAATCAACTCCCAAACTGACACATCACCCAAAGAATCAAACAGGCCAAGAGAAAAAACCTACTCCCCATAATAAACGCACTCCACAGCAAACCAATCCATCCTATTCCAAACGCTCACTCTCTCCTATCTTGCTCCAATCTCGCATTCTCGCATTCTGTTCCCTGTTGTATTGAAGAAACTGCCGCAGAGACGTTCCACATGTTTATATAGAGTCGATTAAAAACCACACCAAGCAAACTACAAACACAACTCACCAGCTGTTCAAACCTCCAGTAAGGATCCACCAAAAAGAACACCAATGAGACCTGCTCCACACAAATTACAACAAGCGCATCGTCGAAACGTGATTTATGGATCCATACTCAATAAACGCTCACCATTTACTTAAGAAGATATTGATGGCGAAGATTAACTAGAACAGCATGAAGGTATGAGGTAACGGGCCGGAGAAGAAAGGTGGTCAAGTTTGCGAGAGAATTGTCAGACTTGACCACACCAACAGAAGGAGAAGGACGCGTCTTTTTCCGCAGTCGTTTCTGCAATGAAAGCGCGTTTAATGACTTGAAGTTGAGGTTGAGATAAAAGAAATAGAGAGAGAGAAGGAGAGAGTTGGAGAGGAGAGGAACGAGAGAGAGACACCCACTTTGACACCTTCCACTGGCAACTCAGCTTCCTTCGCGTACCAAAGCATCAGATGGTTGGAATAAGACTTGTCACTTGATACTTTGCATAGTATCTATCGTTGGTGGATCAGCGTGCATCAAACACTGGGCAGCCGACAGCCAGTTCAGACATCTGTTTCAAACAACATCAGATTAGATTTGTATTCAAGTTGAGGAACAGAATAAAGACACAGAGAATACTTACACAATACTACGCCATCTAGCTCAGGTGTCATAGTACTGCAAGTGCTTTCACATAAAGTTTTCCAGGAAGACTTTTCTGAGTTTGAAATCCACAAAGAAAAAGAATTTCTGCAGTTTTCCTCCCCTCTTTTTTTTTCATTAAATATATTCATTTTAACTTTGCAGGTTCTGGTTTGGGACTCATGTTGGGTGTAAGAACCCGTGTCTCTGGCGACGGTGACGAGGTAGAGGGCGATCCATTGCTATCCGTGTCCATTATATCTGCTTCAAAGACTTCCTCAATAAAGGCCATATCTGGTTTTGCTGCTGTGAATGTGGACGAATATGTATGGTGACTCAAGGTTGAAATGAAGGGTGCAAGTTGTTGCTTGTCCAAAACAGTATGCATGGTGCGAAGCGAAGTTCGGGAACAGAGTGAAGACGCGTCGTCACGCTGAAATCAAGGTTAACATCCAATAAATCAATGGAAGAACACATTCACCTCATTGCCTCCAACAGACCACTTCAAACTCAACGACGGCAGAATAATTGCTGGAGCTTGTGTCAATGCAGAAACTTCTGGAGGTTTGGCACAATACAGAATCGTTCAGATCAAAGAGCTTTTGGAAGATTTAATCCATGTGGAATCTCTTTGGCTTGTCATCAAAGTGTTTTGTCAAAACCAACTTTTTGATACAAACAGTGACGAGCCTTGGTATGCGAGTTTAGTTGAAAAATAATTCGAGTTTAGGACCGGAGGTAATGGTATGCGAGTCTGAATAGAAGGCCACACCTCATAGACAGTTTCTGGATCTGCAAACAACGCAATGTATTTCTCCAAGAAGAACAGAAGGTGAGTATTAAATCTAACTCCAGTCGTTAGCGAAAAACAAAACGCCACGACTACACGAACGTACATTTGTTTTGATCGCACGTAGAATGGATTTCCTTTGTCTTTCGGCGACGCAATGTTCTGAGCGAATCCGAACCGAGTCCGCAGTCCATCCAGCAGATGCATCATCAGAGCCGGTCTTTGATGTTTTTGTGTGAAGGAACCCTTTTGTGTCAAATCAGGAACCAAGTGAATCCAAGACAGAGTTATCCCACATGAAAGCCTTCCCTTCAACAAGAGCAAAATCGAAAAGATAAAGGGAGGAACAAATATTTGGGATTTCGGAATTGTTTCAAGTGTGTTTGTTGATAGCTCGTCGCCTGATGCCTTGGAGTAAGAACCGCAGAATTCCAGGTGAGCTGCTTCCTGCCGTTTGTTTGTTTTGTTTATAACATTCGTTTGTTCAGGGATGCCATCATTGAACTTCTGCCAGGAGTTTTGGGTGTGCTGAAGTCGTTGTTTTCCCTGTTCAAGAGAGATCCTTTTGCATCTGATAGTCCCAGTTCCAAGTCTCTGATGTCATATGAACTCTCAGGTGCCTCTCTGGATTTCTTGTGCGTCTCGGTCAAAACTAGCATCCGCCATATCTTACAAACAATCTATTCCAAGTTCCCTGCACATTTAGTCGAATCAACTCTGGAGGTGTGGTTCTCCGACTGTGATGAATTGGTTCCAGTTCACTTTGCTTGCCAAACAGAATTCAACAATACGATTCAAAGCGACAACCAATATTACAACGTCAGTGTCCGGAGCTCCAATTGCACCTCTGTTCCGGAAGTTCTCTGTGCACCACTCGACGTACACACTCATTTTTTTCTCACGAAGAGAAATCTGGTCGCAGATGATGGATATAATGGGCTGAAGGAAGGACCAGAAGGAAATATTGAGACGAGGAAGAATCAAAAGGATAAAGTCTATCCAATGCTGAAGCACGTGTCTGTTTGAACTCTGAGTCAGAGATCCAAGCACCATTTGCAAGAAACCAGGAAGCGTTTCTGAAAGGAGAGTGTTGGCAGTCGTGAGGGCAGATTCAATCAACATGAACCAAATGAATTCACTTGCTCATCCAATTTGGAATTCGACGCTGAAAGTCCTAATACTTCTCGACTTGATACAATCAGGTTGTCCAGGGCATCACCTACCGTCATGAAATTTTGTCGAATGGAACTGTGATGGCTCAACATCAGCTTCATCAGCTCGTACAACAAGCTCCACACAAGCAGTAAACGAGGTTGGAGATCAAGCTGAGCAACTGAAATTGAATGCGTGATTTTGTGAATCAGGACTTTGACAACAACAGTGTTCATGGTGCTTTGGACTTCAGAGAAACCAAGGAACTTCGAAATGTATTCACAGGATTGAGACTGGATGGATGTGTTTATGGCTTGAAGCTTTTTCATATTTGAGTTGAAACGCCCCTCCATCAAAGACTTCGGTGCGAAGGAATCTGAAACATTAAGTAAGACTTTGTGCTTAATGACAGGTGTAATAAACTACCTCAAACAGATAAACATTAGTATTTCAGCATATTTGAGGTCTCTGATCAAAGTATTAAACTCTGCACAAATCAGGATCAGTAACACCAACGCCTTGTTACAACAAACCGTTATGTAACCACGACACATCCTTCAATTCCAAAATATCTGCTTCCTTGATACTCTCCGACCATAAAGTTTGAAGCAGAGGGCGGTTTCCAGCCAATAACAAGGAGAGTGCCTCGTCGAGTACAGAACTTGACCCATTTGAACTCACGCTCATAGTAGAATACTGTTTCTTCTTGGTTACCAATCAAAATGGTTCGGAAAAGACAAAAATATCAGGATGGAGGAGTGTCGCCAAAATAGGCTCAATCACCCTATAAAGCACAGATACGTTAGCTACGATTTCAAAATAGACTTGTTCCCCACCTCGAGTAAGACTTGACATACGTTTTCAACCACGCTTTTCCACTCCGCCTAATCGACCGATTCTAACTCCTCAACGCGTCCACTACCAAAACCAGAGGCTTCGGAAACGCTATTCCAGTCTGCCTTCACTCAACCTCCACAGAATTCCAAATCTCTGTTGATGCAAGAGCAAATCCACCAAATCGCGCGACGAGAGAAAGTTGGCAACAACGTCTTCGACAATGTAAGAACCAAACTTGGTCACACTGCTCAGTTTCCAAATTAAATCTACGGCTCGGGTATGATAGATTCCAAAAGGCTCGGAATCCAAGCAGAGCCATAACTATTTGAAGATGTCTTTGTAAATGCTGTGTTGTTTGGAGAGGATGATAGATGCTTACTCTGCTAACGGAAACTTGAATAAACAGCTTAACATCAAATTTCAGTGTCACGGAAGAAGAACGCGCCTGCAACAATATTTGGAGGACGCAAGAAAGCGAGACGTTCAGGACACTAAACTCAGACGTCTAAAAAGTTTAATGGTTAGCTTTACCTCGCACCGTTCAAACTAAAAATGGGAACTCACCTGTGTCACGCACTCGCTCAACGCAAGAAACCAATCCCAGTACTCATACTCCAGAGCCACCAAGCTTCTTTGCTGGGGTTTCGAGTGTACCTCCAAATACGCAGACGCAAGCACTTCAATCATTCAATCATTCGGCACGTTTCCTCAATCAACATGACAATAGAATATTTCTCCGAGTTGTTGACGCTGACACCAGTGGGCGAAACAACACTGTCAACTACAGTTCAGGGTCCAAAGACTGTAATAACTTGATCCATCAAGCTTGTCAGAAACAGTTGGAAGTTGGTGAAGCTGAGTTCGACAACAGGGCGACCAATTACAAATTCAGAGATGGACGGGACTGAAACACGGCTGGTTCGTCAAGTGCTGTTTCTTCTGCTTCATTCATAACGGTTCCATATGGTAGAGAGGATGAGATGCTGATGTTGGATGCACCGGTTGCAGAAGTAGGAGACGTCTTTTTAACACCGGCTTTCCGTGATCCCACTAGCCGCATCGGAATTCGTTCTGACCTGTTAGATTCTGACAGTTTCAAAATCCATGACTTTGTCATACTTTCGCGAGGTATATTGGAGAGAACTTTGGAACATACTCCGAGAAAGAGTGGTAATTTGTGCGAGGTTTCGGTAAAGTCGTCTACGAGTCCACGAAGCCTCCTGTCGTTCCGTTTCCTTTGTTGGAATTTGCGCTTGGTGTGTTGGACAAGGACCCACAACGCCCAAAGAAATGCTGCATTCATTGAATTGGTTTGATCTGGCTGGATGGTGCAAGTGTACGTGTGTGCGGTTGTTTCGAAGCAGTTGACGAAGATGCTGAGATGTGAAGAGTGATAGCTCCCCCTTCAACAGCATGATTGTTTGTGAAGAGAAACTGATGGAATGATGTTTTTAGCGCCAACCTGAGAGACGGGGGATGTCTTACCTCTTCTTATCCATCGATATTTGAACATACTGCTAGTCCCTTCACCAGAAGTTTGCTTGAAACCATATTCTTGAGTGTATACTTGCACAATCTTTGGTTGAATTGATGTGTGGCCGTCTGATCAACGCAAGGGTCCTCGTCGAGCGAAAATATGCATGGCAGCACATTCCAGTATCAATAATGATATTCGATACTATATATTAGATGCCCAAAAGATGAGTATGAGAAAACATAAGTGCACAACAAAAGCTTACCTTTCCAATCAAGCGATGCAGAGAGCCCATTGCCAATCAGACATTGTTTGCGCGTGGTTGCACTGGAGAAACGACTGAAGGGTCGAGTTTGGAGGTGTCCAGCAGGGTAAGCAACACGATCTCTCCAACCTTCCAACCAACCATCCAACCAACCAACCATCCAACCAACCAACCATCCAACCAACCAACCATCCAACCAACCAACCATCCAACCAACCAACCATCCATCCAACCAACCAACCAACCAACCAACGCAACCAACCAACCAACCATCCAACCAACCAACAAACCAACCAACAAACCATCCAACCAACCAACCATCCAACCAACCATCCAACCAACAAACCACCTTTGAATGCTCTATTTCCCAGTCACTGTAACTCCATTGGGCTAGCTGCAACACACACACACAAGTTCCGCCTGAGGCGCATTTGGTTACTGTGCATCGCAGAAGCCACTCTCCGCCTGAGGCGCATCAGGCATCACAGTGAATGAACAAGAAATGTAGCATCATAGGTGAAGAGTTAGTTGGGGAATGGTTGGAGAAGGAGACGTCGTGCACAGGAAAGAATGGAAAAAAAGGAGGATGTCCGAAACATTTCGTTGTGTTTAGCCACAAAAGTATTGTCTACATCACATCAGAATAAAGTGACTGATAGAATGATATTTGTATTTGGATAAAAACAGATTGAATAAAGAAACACCAACTTCTACTCCCGAATCCTGGATAAATCCCACCCTTCAACCACCCTCTATACAGCACACCAATTATCCCTCCCTTCAACCCAACACCACGCCATAACTGCGCTGCCCTTTCCACCTCTATACAGCACACCAATTATCCCTCCCTTCAACCCGACACCACGCCATAACTGCGCTGCCCTTTCCACCGTTCATCCTCCAGGTTCCAGCAACATATACAGCAACAAACCCATTTCAACCCTTCATTCCCTTCATCAACTAATCAAACAATAGCTGTGGTCTCATAAAATGACCAGCTCCCTCTTGCCAGTTGGCTGCGACTTGTGGAGGAAGTATGTTGGGAAGAAGAGGAACCATGTACTCTGCAGTCGGAGGAACACGAGGCTGCATTGTATATGTGTAGGTTTTGTTCTTGAGGCTCGAAATTGACACAAGAGTGGGTGCAGCAAGACCCTGTGCCAAGGCGTGGTACTTGGTGAGGCTGAACCTGTTTCCAGTGTGTACCACCACCACATCGAACCCTGCGTGCACGGCAGCAGCTATGGGACCAAAAAATCCAGTGTCAGAACTGACATGGACCAGCGTGGCAGGTTCTTGTGCGCGGAATCGCATGTGGAAATCCACAGCCTGGCGGATTCCGGCTCCGTGGATGCTGTCAGCAGCCTCTGGTTCGTCAACCAAAGACTCGCGGAATCCACAGCCAGCCGCTCTGTAGCCAGAGATCTGATGGTTGGTCCCAGCATTTCGCGACCGAATCCCAGTCATCACTTCAAAGCATCCAGGTACAACCTCCTCGCCGGGAGTCTGGGGTGCCATGAAGGGTTCCATGATGGCCTGGAAATACGAGCTACTGCTCTGAAAGCAAAGAGTAGTTAGAACACCAATACGTGGAGGTTTACCAACAAACAGTCATACCTGATGCCTCCCTGGTGGCACGTTTTCGCTATCCAAGAATACGTAAACGTACCGTGGCATTCCTGTAGTTTTGGGGTTGTTGTTATCAACAAATAGAATAACTTAGCTTAGTCTTTGGACTTGGGGTAGTTGGTGTGTTTTTGAATTTCTTCTGTAAGATATATTAGCACGTAATCATCAAGGATAAGGTGCAAGACGCGTAGAGGTGGGGCAAAGATGGGAAAGAATGTTTGACAGCACTGTGGAACACAATTTATCCTTCATTGTGCATTTACTCAGCTCAACTGAAGTTTGGTTGTGGCGGAGAGAGAGAGAGAGAGAGAGGCAGAGAGGGAGTGGAAACAAAGGTGTGGAGGAGAAGGCACGTACAGGCTTTGGGGTTAAGATTTTGTTTGTTACGAGACAGCGGAAAAACTCGTTTGTGCAAAATTGACAACAAGCAAAAGCAATAATGAAAGAATAATGCAGCACCTGAGACACGGAGATTTGAGTTTTATTCTGAGTATCGATACACACAAGCAAGGAAGGTCCATTTTCTAAAGGTTTTTATCAAAGGATGCAGTGTTTTGTATTCTTTATATCAGCTTCAAGTTGCAGGCAATCCTGTTTCACGACTTTCTTGATTCTGTCCAAATAGTATATTTAAACCGAATAACTGTTGAACTCAGGCATGAATATCTTTCTCCTATTTCAAAGCAAAAGCTCTCAAGTCTCAAAATTGATGATGCGCTTCCTGATACCTCTCATAATTTTGGTAAAAAAGGTGTTCCACAACAACCCACTTGAAGAAAGGAAGTGGAACACGGTGTGCAATCGCTGAAGCTCAAGATGTTCCAACCCTCACAGCTTCCACCACCCATCTAATTCTCCTGCAACCTTGAAGCATTTCCCTCAACAACAAACACCCCAACCCAACCCCGTGCAACATCCACAGGCCACAAAATGCATCCTCATCAAAGCCACTCGGTCCACAACAAATCCTCGGCGTCGATCATCAACCGCTGTTGAATGACCCAACAATGGAGTCCATGGAATCAGAATCCTACACTACGTCTCTCTGCCCACAGTCTCCCAGCGAGCCCATGTCTTCCATCAATTTGAAAGTTCCCGCAACAGGGAGACAGTGGCTTCAGCCGGTATTTCTACGCACAGCAGGAGTTCTTGAGTGCAAGTTCTTCTTCGAATGACGACGGGTCGTTCCCATCGAAACAAGGAGATGGACTGTTAATTCTGGTTTTGAAGAGGAGACTGTTGTTGTGAGTGGGACTAATTTTGGATGGTTAACTGGGGAAGGAGGGGGACATTGCTGCCACTGTTGTGTCTAAACGGGAAGGTTGCACCATCTTGGTCCAGGTTGGATCTAATTGAGCGTTGCCGAGCGAGTCGGGTTTGAATCCACGAGATTTTGGGATTATGAAGCGTGGTTCCTTTTTCCATTGTGTTGGTTGGTTCTGCTACAGCGAGGACAGGGAGAAGTATGCTTGGAATTGGGAACAGTCATCAAATCTGGTAACTACTCTCTGAAAGGATTATTCATTTGCACTGACGTGCAGAAACAGGTTCAGTGCATCACCGCTCTTGTCCTCCATCTTCTATGCGAGATGTGGGGAGACTTGGAGCTGGTCGACGGGACGATGGTTTTGTTGAGGGTTCAGGGGGAACTTGCTCCACAAGTTGTTCTTTACGCGGTCAGTTACCAATTCGAACATCTACAACCGTGGACGTGGCCATGATTCTGAAACGGGGTCTGAGAAGAGTGAGTTTATGCATATCCAATGCGTCAAGGAAGCCGCGGAGGTACGATTGCAGGATCTATTTCGAGTATGCGTTGGGAGGTGGTGGGCAGAATTCACTTCCTGGAATTTGGTCCTTGTTTTCTTGTCTTGGGACAGGAATGCTGCCACAATGGTGTTGGACTCCCTTGTGCAAGTGCTGTATGTGATGCGGCCGAAAGGTGGGAAGTTTAATATTAACGGTGTGGTTGGGAAGTGTGGATTGTGAATCAAGAGTGGAGTAGAGTTTGATGGCGTTCAGAGAAAAGGGTTTGTTTCAGGCTGGCGAGCGAAAGATGTTGTTTTCAAGGAAGCTGACGTGGATGGGAGGGTGGATTGGGGAGATGCTGTTACAAAAAGGAAGCAGTTGCAGATGCAAGAGAACTCTGTGCCGGAGAAAGAGCTAGTTCAGTGGACGTTGTTGTTGAGTGGAAGTAGCTCACCTTGATTGAATAAATAGTACTCGTCGCCGCCATACTGCTCAACACAACAACACCATACCTGCTCGTGGATCAAAAACTCTCGATAAATATTTTCCAATGCCTTCAAAACGTTCTCCATTAAATTTGATTAGTGGTTACAACAAGCTTCAACTTCAAGTTGTGTCTGCCCAGCTTGCAGATCGAATCAAAACACTGACAAATGATCGCAAATCTAAGAATGAGTTTGGTGATATGGCTCTTACTGATCTTCCAAGACTAATGGCTGTAAATTCATACTTCAAGCTTATTTTGGAAGGAAAACAGCGGATTGAAGCATCAGAAATTGTTTCAAAAGTTGTGTTATCACGTGGAGTTTGGGGTGCACGGATTTTGCGTGGCTGGGCCAATATTTACTTCAATAACCTTATGCTGCCAATGATTAATCAAGGAAACCACATCAAAGTTAAAAGTTTGATCCATGATGAGGATGTTCGAGCTGCTTGTCGCACGTTCTTGAGGTCTGTAAAACCTGATGAACAGTCTTTCCAGAAATGGAAAGAATATGTGAATTTTGAGCTGCTTCCTGTTTATGCCAATCTCACAGCAAAGACAGGATTCAAAGATACAACTTTGTACCGCTGGTTGTCAATATTAGGCTTTGATTACACTCAAATCAAAAAAGGTGTTTATGAAGACAGTCATGAGCGTTCTGATGTTGTGGCTTACCGTGGACCATATTGTGCTGAGCTTTTGGCTTTACTTCCACGTTCAACTCAGTGGGAGGAGCAAAGTGTGGTTTGGTTGAAGTTCCTCCAGTTTTGGTTCCTGGAGAGGAAGAAATTGTCTTTGTTGTTCAAGATGAAAGTGGCTTCGAAAGTGTACTCGAATTCCATGTGAGGATGTTTTTCCATTTGGTTGTTGTCAAGTTAATGCACTTTCGCATTTTCCTGATTTTTTGGAGCAGAAGTCAATGCTTGAAGAAGCCTTTGCTGATGTCAAGCACATGATGAAGCTCAACCCAAAGTTTCACTGTGAGTTGTCTTGGATTGAAAATGTGTGGGGTGACATGAAACGCTTTACTCGAGCAAACTGCTCCTATAGCTTTACAGCCTTGAGGGAAACTCTTCCAGAGGCAATTCAGTACGTAAATTCTGCTGAAGGATTGGTCAGGAATAAGCGTTATCAAAGGAGATGTTTCAGGCTGCTTGATGCATACCATAAAGGGTATTCTCTTGCCTTAGCTGAGTTTGCAGCAAAGAAGTACAAAAGCCATAGAATGATTCCCACAGAAGCTGTACTGAGTGAAATTCAGAGAGAATTTGAAGCTGTTTATGATTAATTTCATCTTTTATTTTTGGAAAGACGAATTGTTTTATAAAAATTTTGGTCCCAAAATTTTGGCCACACTTGATGAGTTAAGTCAGTGGCCACTGTAGCTCACCTTGATTGAATAAATATTGATGCAAACAACTGTCGTTCTTGTACCAGTTCCCAAAACAAATATTCAAAATGACTTGGCTGGACTATTTGTTCAGACACAAGAACACTCAGGATTACAAGACACAAATGATTGGATGGACTCAATGCTTCAATATAGACTACAACCCCATCTTCACTACCAAGATGATGTGGCTCAATTTTACAGAGCTATTGAACAACACCCAAAGTGAGTCGCAACATACCAAGTTGCTGAATCATACTACCAAGATGATGTGGCTGAATTGTGGAGCTTTTCGGAATCCAATTGGAGTGTTTGGGAGCTGTTTAAATGGTTCTGCTCAATTTTACAGAGCTATTGAACAACACCCAAAGTGAGTCGCAACATACCAAGTTGCTGAATCATACTACCAAGATGATGTGGCTGAATTGTGGAGCTTTTCGGAATCCAATTGGAGTGTTTGGGAGCTGTTTAAATGGTTCTGCTCAATTTTACAGAGCTATTGAACAACACCCAAAGTGAGTCGCAACATACCAAGTTGCTGAATCATACTACCAAGATGATGTGGCTGAATTGTGGAGCTTTTCGGAATCCAATTGGAGTGTTTGGGAGCTGTTTAAATGGTTCTGCTCAATTTTACAGAGCTATTGAACAACACCCAAAGTGAGTCGCAACATACCAAGTTGCTGAATCATACTACCAAGATGATGTGGCTGAATTGTGGAGCTTTTCGGAATCCAATTGGAGTGTTTGGGAGCTGTTTAAATGGTTCTGCTCAATTTTACAGAGCTATTGAACAACACCCAAAGTGAGTCGCAACATACCAAGTTGCTGAATCATACTACCAAGATGATGTGGCTGAATTGTGGAGCTTTTCGGAATCCAATTGGAGTGTTTGGGAGCTGTTTAAATGGTTCTGCTCAATTTTACAGAGCTATTGAACAACACCCAAAGTGAGTCGCAACATACCAAGTTGCTGAATCATACTACCAAGATGATGTGGCTGAATTGTGGAGCTTTTCGGAATCCAATTGGAGTGTTTGGGAGCTGTTTAAATGGTTCTGCTCAATTTTACAGAGCTATTGAACAACACCCAAAGTGAGTCGCAACATAAACATACCAAGTTGCTGAATCATACTACCAAGATGATGTGGCTGAATTGTGGAGCTTTTCGGAATCCAATTGGAGTGTTTGGGAGCTGTTTAAATGGTTCTGCTCAATTTTACAGAGCTATTGAACAACACCCAAAGTGAGTCGCAACATAAACATACCAAGTTGCTGAATCATACTACCAAGATGATGTGGCTGAATTGTGGAGCTTTTCGGAATCCAATTGGAGTGTTTGGGAGCTGTTTAAATGGTTCTGCTCAATTTTACAGAGCTATTGAACAACACCCAAAGTGAGTAGCAACATACCAAGTTGCTGAATCATACTACCAAGATGATGTGGCTGAATTGTGGAGCTTTTCGGAATCCAATTGGAGTGTTTGGGAGCTGTTTAAATGGTTCTGCTCAATTTTACAGAGCTATTGAACAACACCCAAAGTGAGTAGCAACATACCAAGTTGCTGAATCATACTACCAAGATGATGTGGCTGAATTGTGGAGCTTTTCGGAATCCAATTGGAGTGTTTGGGAGCTGTTTAAATGGTTCTGCTCAATTTTACAGAGCTATTGAACAACACCCAAAGTGAGTCGCAACATACCAAGTTGCTGAATCATACTACCAAGATGATGTGGCTGAATTGTGGAGCTTTTCGGAATCCAATTGGAGTGTTTGGGAGCTGTTTAAATGGTTCTGCTCAATTTTACAGAGCTATTGAACAACACCCAAAGTGAGTCGCAACATACCAAGTTGCTGAATCATACTATCAAGATGATGTGGCTGAATTGTGGAGCTTTTCGGAATCCAATTGGAGTGTTTGGGAGCTGTTTAAATGGTTCTGCTCAATTTTACAGAGCTATTGAACAACACCCAAAGTGAGTCGCAACATACCAAGTTGCTGAATCATACTACCAAGATGATGTGGCTGAATTGTGGAGCTTTTCGGAATCCAATTGGAGTGTTTGGGAGCTGTTTAAATGGTTCTGCTCAATTTTACAGAGCTATTGAACAACACCCAAAGTGAGTCGCAACATACCAAGTTGCTGAATCATACTACCAAGATGATGTGGCTGAATTGTGGAGCTTTTCCGAATCCAATTGGAGTGTTTGGGAGCTGTTTAAATGGTTCTGCTCAATTTTACAGAGCTATTGAACAACACCCAAAGTGAGTCGCAACATACCAAGTTGCTGAATCATACTACCAAGATGATGTGGCTGAATTGTGGAGCTTTTCGGAATCCAATTGGAGTGTTTGGGAGCTGTTTAAATGGTTCTGCTCAATTTTACAGAGCTATTGAACAACACCCAAAGTGAGTCGCAACATACCAAGTTGCTGAATCATACTACCAAGATGATGTGGCTGAATTGTGGAGCTTTTCGGAATCCAATTGGAGTGTTTGGGAGCTGTTTAAATGGTTCTGCTCAATTTTACAGAGCTATTGAACAACACCCAAAGTGAGTCGCAACATACCAAGTTGCTGAATCATACTACCAAGATGATGTGGCTGAATTGTGGAGCTTTTCGGAATCCAATTGGAGTGTTTGGGAGCTGTTTAAATGGTTCTGCTCAATTTTACAGAGCTATTGAACAACACCCAAAGTGAGTCGCAACATACCAAGTTGCTGAATCATACTACCAAGATGATGTGGCTGAATTGTGGAGCTTTTCGGAATCCAATTGGAGTGTTTGGGAGCTGTTTAAATGGTTCTGCTCAATTTTACAGAGCTATTGAACAACACCCAAAGTGAGTCGCAACATACCAAGTTGCTGAATCATACTACCAAGATGATGTGGCTGAATTGTGGAGCTTTTCGGAATCCAATTGGAGTGTTTGGGAGCTGTTTAAATGGTTCTGCTCAATTTTACAGAGCTATTGAACAACACCCAAAGTGAGTCGCAACATACCAAGTTGCTGAATCATACTACCAAGATGATGTGGCTGAATTGTGGAGCTTTTCGGAATCCAATTGGAGTGTTTGGGAGCTGTTTAAATGGTTCTGCTCAATTTTACAGAGCTATTGAACAACACCCAAAGTGAGTCGCAACATACCAAGTTGCTGAATCATACTACCAAGATGATGTGGCTGAATTGTGGAGCTTTTCGGAATCCAATTGGAGTGTTTGGGAGCTGTTTAAATGGTTCTGCTCAATTTTACAGAGCTATTGAACAACACCCAAAGTGAGTCGCAACATACCAAGTTGCTGAATTATACTACCAAGATGATGTGGCTGAATTGTGGAGCTTTCGGAATCCAATTGGAGTGTTTGGGAGCTGTTTAAATGGTTCTGCTCAATTTTACAGAGCTATTGAACAACACCCAAAGTGAGTCGCAACATACCAAGTTGCTGAATCATACTACCAAGATGATGTGGCTGAATTGTGGAGCTTTTCGGAATCCAATTGGAGTGTTTGGGAGCTGTTTAAATGGTTCTGCTCAATTTTACAGAGCTATTGAACAACACCCAAAGTGAGTCGCAACATACCAAGTTGCTGAATCATACTACCAAGATGATGTGGCTGAATTGTGGAGCTTTTCGGAATCCAATTGGAGTGTTTGGGAGCTGTTTAAATGGTTCTGCTCAATTTTACAGAGCTATTGAACAACACCCAAAGTGAGTCGCAACATACCAAGTTGCTGAATTATACTACCAAGATGATGTGGCTGAATTGTGGAGCTTTTCGGAATCCAATTGGAGTGTTTGGGAGCTGTTTAAATGGTTCTGCTCAATTTTACAGAGCTATTGAACAACACCCAAAGTGAGTCGCAACATACCAAGTTGCTGAATTATACTACCAAGATGATGTGGCTGAATTGTGGAGCTTTTCGGAATCCAATTGGAGTGTTTGGGAGCTGTTTAAATGGTTCTGCTCAATTTTACAGAGCTATTGAACAACACCCAAAGTGAGTCGCAACATACCAAGTTGCTGAATTATACTACCAAGATGATGTGGCTGAATTGTGGAGCTTTTCGGAATCCAATTGGAGTGTTTGGGAGCTGTTTAAAATGGTTCTGCTCAATTTTACAGAGCTATTGAACAACACCCAAAGTGAGTCGCAACATACCAAGTTGCTGAATCATACTACCAAGATGATGTGGCTGAATTGTGGAGCTTTTCGGAATCCAATTGGAGTGTTTGGGAGCTGTTTAAATGGTTCTGCTCAATTTTACAGAGCTATTGAACAACACCCAAAGTGAGTCGCAACATACCAAGTTGCTGAATTATACTACCAAGATGATGTGGCTGAATTGTGGAGCTTTTCGGAATCCAATTGGAGTGTTTGGGAGCTGTTTAAATGGTTCTGCTCAATTTTACAGAGCTATTGAACAACACCCAAAGTGAGTCGCAACATACCAAGTTGCTGAATCATACTACCAAGATGATGTGGCTGAATTGTGGAGCTTTTCGGAATCCAATTGGAGTGTTTGGGAGCTGTTTAAATGGTTCTGCTCAATTTTACAGAGCTATTGAACAACACCCAAAGTGAGTCGCAACATACCAAGTTGCTGAATCATACTACCAAGATGATGTGGCTGAATTGTGGAGCTTTTCGGAATCCAATTGGAGTGTTTGGGAGCTGTTTAAATGGTTCTGCTCAATTTTACAGAGCTATTGAACAACACCCAAAGTGAGTCGCAACATACCAAGTTGCTGAATTATACTACCAAGATGATGTGGCTGAATTGTGGAGCTTTTCGGAATCCAATTGGAGTGTTTGGGAGCTGTTTAAATGGTTCTGCTCAATTTTACAGAGCTATTGAACAACACCCAAAGTGAGTCGCAACATACCAAGTTGCTGAATTATACTACCAAGATGATGTGGCTGAATTGTGGAGCTTTTCGGAATCCAATTGGAGTGTTTGGGAGCTGTTTAAATGGTTCTGCTCAATTTTACAGAGCTATTGAACAACACCCAAAGTGAGTCGCAACATACCAAGTTGCTGAATCATACTACCAAGATGATGTGGCTGAATTGTGGAGCTTTTCGGAATCCAATTGGAGTGTTTGGGAGCTGTTTAAATGGTTCTGCTCAATTTTACAGAGCTATTGAACAACACCCAAAGTGAGTCGCAACATACCAAGTTGCTGAATCATACTACCAAGATGATGTGGCTGAATTGTGGAGCTTTTCGGAATCCAATTGGAGTGTTTGGGAGCTGTTTAAATGGTTCTGCTCAATTTTACAGAGCTATTGAACAACACCCAAAGTGAGTCGCAACATACCAAGTTGCTGAATCATACTACCAAGATGATGTGGCTGAATTGTGGAGCTTTTCGGAATCCAATTGGAGTGTTTGGGAGCTGTTTAAATGGTTCTGCTCAATTTTACAGAGCTATTGAACAACACCCAAAGTGAGTCGCAACATACCAAGTTGCTGAATCATACTACCAAGATGATGTGGCTGAATTGTGGACAGAATCCAATTGGAGTGTTTGGGAGCTGTTTAAATGGTTCTGCTCAATTTTACAGAGCTATTGAACAACACCCAAAGTGAGTCGCAACATACCAAGTTGCTGAATCATACTACCAAGATGATGTGGCTGAATTGTGGACAGAATCCAATTGGAGTGTTTGGGAGCTGTTTAAATGGTTCTGCTCAATTTTACAGAGCTATTGAACAACACCCAAAGTGAGTCGCAACATACCAAGTTGCTGAATCATACTACCAAGATGATGTGGCTGAATTGTGGACAGAATCCAATTGGAGTGTTTGGGAGCTGTTTAAATGGTTCTGCTCAATTTTTACCAGCAACACCCAACCATTTGCTCTTATAAAAGTGAATTCTGGTGTCAGGTGGTAAAATTGATCATATATTTATGGTATTGTATAGCTTATTCATTTTGCACAGAGAAGGAAACAGAATTTTATTTAATAACAAGAAGAAAAAAATATAATTAAAAATGGAAAGGCAACTTAGTGAAAGATGACTTTATCATCAAATCCATGAAACACATGTTTTGTAACTACAACAGGGCCCAAACTTTGCACTGGTTCATCTGGAGGGTGATCCCAAGTCAATATTTTTGCAGCTACATTCTTTACAGGGGCAGGACAATGATAGGTGTTGTTGGAACGATTCAAAGTTGGACTTGGAGTGACATCTCCTGCTGCAAATACAAGTGCCAATGGATAAAGGTTGTGTAGGCCATGTGGATTAGGAGGCAAACTCACAAGAGGATAGACATCAAAATTAGCAAGAGAAGCAGGGTTCATTGTTTCTTTGCAATCCTCAGCAAGTTCAACATTTAGGGTGAGGAGAGTTATCTTGCGGCCAACTTTTAAGTATGCTCTGATGTAATCAGCTGCTTGAGATTCATTTGTTGCCAGAATAACCCGGCGCAGGGGATTGTGGCCAAAACAGTTGGCAAAGACATCCAAAACCTGTTGGAGAGGAAGATTGCTCTTGCTTGTGCTTTTGGAGCTCCCAGTTTTATGAAGTGGGACAATAGAGATGGAAAAGCTTTGGAAGACTTTCAATGATTGGGTGACATTGACGGCTGCAAATCCTGTTGGAGCTGTATGGTAAACATCTTGCAAACCTCAAACAATGCAACTTACCAACAAGGTTTGCATTTTTGTCAGTTGCCATGTACATGATGCGACTCAAGTAGTCTGTGAGAACAGGCTGCATACAGATTGTTTAGTTTCAGAAAGCGGTGGCTGTGCAGATCACCCACCTCTGTCAAACCAATCGCCAAGCGTCCGTCAAACACCACTGCAGTTTCGACTGGATAATACTTGTCTGCAGGAAAGGTGGAGGTATTGTAGGAGACTTTGAAGCAAGAAGGGGGAAAATGTGGTTCTCACACCCACTCGAGGACCTTGTGTGTTGCAATTCACTGCATCATTATCATTGTTAGCATCTTTCAAAAGTTGAAACCGGGTTTCTTGACCTGTGGCTGCCATTTTACAGTGAATTTGGATGGAGATTTGGTTCGGTCGTCAGGTTAATTATTTCTCTACAAGACACAATCAATTTAACCTTTCTGTCATGTTTTATATGCTTTCCGTAAGCTAGATGGAGGATATAAAGCAGCGCTAAGAGTTTATTTAACACAAAAAATACATTTCTGAACTAAGCGCTGTCGAATTTGTTGCAGAATTACAAGGGTATGTTCTGCTTATTTGGAGACGAATGTAGGTGAGTTGAGATTTTACAAGATATGCCAGCACCGTCCAATTCAGCAGAAAGGATGGATACAACTACGAGGGAACGCTCTGCAAGTTTCTAGGCAAACGGAGGTAAAGTTGAGTGTGTTGTGGTTAAATAAGTGCTCAACTCGACATTCCCTTTACCCTATGCTCTTCTAGACTCAACTTTTGGCCCGATTCTTTCCTCACAATAGAGAAGGCCAAAGTAGAATTTAAGGGTCCTGCTGTGTCTGTGTGAATTTATTAGATTGGTCAGTTTGCACACAACACAACCGTACGTGGGGATTTGACAGTTATTTGTAAAGACCATTTTTTAAGTTAAAAAACCCCACCTCCATCGCCTCCATAATCCATCAATTTCGAAATAAATTGGTGCAAAAGATACCAATACTTGTCAATGTTTTTTGATTTAAGATGGAGGGACAGGCTTGGTTTCTTGGCGACAGGAACTCATTTGGCGTAAAACTGAGGACAGACAGACAAATTCCCAAGAACTAAAAAGTCTGAGTATACATCCTCGGAAATTTGTTTACATACAATCAAGGGAACCCCTGATGTTTGAGGAGTAGAATTATCATTGGAGAAATGTGCATTATGTTAAAAACTTTTTCATATGGATACTTCAGAGTGGAGAGTGAGAAACCCATTCACCACCAATCCATTGACTTTATCAAAAATAGACTTGGACGTGCATTTGCGGACACAAAAATTTTGCAGAGACTCTAAATTGTGGCAAGTGCACTGCTGATCCTCCCAGTATGTCCTTTTCCCCTGCTTCAACTCACTTTATCCAAATTCTTTGTTAATCTTAACAATTTTGATAGTGATTCCTCTTCCCGCAATTATCCGTGCTCCACGATATGGCCCCCACGACTTTGATGGAGTCACAGCCACTCCAGCTCCCATAGGTGACCTTGGAGAATGTCTCTTTGCCTCCAAGTCCAAGAATCTTTCAGCCAAGGAATTACAATGCCGTACCTCACGTGTTATTGATTTGATGCCACAACAAGGCAAGGACAAGGCCCGTAAGATTGAGTACGCGTGTTCCCCTATTTGTTGTAAATATTCACTAGTCATTTACAGAGTTACGGCACTTCCTATCTCAACAACCAAGAAACAGTACAATCAACCCTCCTCCTCCACTCAACCCCCACAACTGCCAGCAGCCCCTCCAAAACCCCAAAAACCCCAACGTAAATCCCATGATCACTACAGACCAGTTGCTCGCCACCAAAGTGTTGACACCTACATCCAAAGGGCTGAACAACAACAAGCTCAGCAACAGTACGCCCTGCAAATGTATCAAATGCAGCAAATGCAACAAATGCAGCAAATGCAGAACATGGAACAACTACGCCAAATGCAAATGATTCAACAGCAACAATACAACATGCGATTTGTTCCATTTCATCCTCAAACCCAACAAATGCCTCAATATTACCCCCACCATTTACAACAGCAGCAACACACACAAGTACTGCATCCACAGAATCTGCCCCATCCACAACATCAACAACACCAACAACATGGTCAACCACCCTTTATGCAACAGCCACAACAACAATACCCAAACCCACCATTTTACTACCCTCCGAATCGTCGGTAAAGAAGAAAAGTCTGTGCAGTGTAAAAATGATAAATTAATAAATTATTTGAGACTGATTATTATGTGTCTGTTTACACTTCGATTAATCCCAGATTAACCCCCTTCAAAACACAACTTGAGAGCCTTCCTCTCGCCCTACCTTGAGATGAATATCAAAACTGTATGGACATGACCGCAAATGTCTGATGTTCTAAACTAAGGCTTGCAAAGGTTATTGAGCAGCTTGACGAGGAGGCATTCTTGGCTATGGTTCAAGGATACATGTCCAACCCCACCAATGACCTGGATAATCTTCTGCTGTGAGTTTGGTGTTTGGTGGGATAAAGGACCGATGGCATAGCCTGGCCTGGTGTTGGTTTATTGAACGGCTCGCAGACAACTTGGTCGAAAGCTGCACTCTGCTCCAAATATTGCAGAGGACCTTCGTGACAAGATTGATGATGCTTTCAAGAATTCAGTCGCATTAAATGCCCTTGTTTCTGAGGAATGCGGGGTCGTAAACAGGTTCTCATTTCTCTCATTCCACACCTCTTCAATATTAAATTTACATAAAACAGGCGATCTTCTCCTTGTCTTTTGACTCTACAATCCTTTCTGTTATATTTCCCTCAAACTTCAGATCCACCCCAATCTGCCCCTGAGTTCGCAACGTATTTGGAAACAGTCCTCGCCTCTCTCTCTCCGACATATTCCATTAATCTGGTGGTTGCAACGAAACCTTCTCAATCAACTGTGTATTTGCATTTTCTGCACGACCTTCAGGTTTGTGTGTTTTTTTGTTTGTCAACTGTTTTTATGACCAGAATTTTTTGATAGCCCTTCCCCATTCTCTTCAATGTGACAGACAACCTCATTAAGTTTCAACAAGCTGCAAGACTATCTACTGCGGAGCGTGAGGACTTTCTTGAAATTTGGAAAAAGCAACCCTCAGTTCAATATTTGTCTGTCATCTTGCAGTTCTGGCTTTCAGGAATTTGCTGGGACAGCAAAATCTTTGGAGAGGTGGCTTGGAATGTCTGTGATTACCTTGCAGTCTTGGTTTTTGATGAAATGGTTTGTTTTTGACTTGCTTGGCTGATGCTTCATTGATAGAACTTAGATGCGCCTCAACACTCCCATTGCCTTAATCACTATGATGGCCAAAGCCATGACATATTTGGCTGCACCGGAACAGGTTTCTCTCCACTGCAATGGTAAATGGCCCCCTTACCTGAGTACACTAATTTTGCTCAGGTATGGATCCACTGCTGGACAACGTGTTTGCTCTGGACAGGAAAAAGCTTCATGCGGCCGACAAAAAACATTAAAATTTCTTGTGCTAAAGTCAAACACTGTAATGATCCTTTTAATACAACTCATATCTTAGCTTATTATTTAAACTAGTCCTCAACTTCGTTTTTTCCAGGCAATGACTCAGCCAATAGAGTCTCCTTTGTCATATCGTATTAATCTCTCTTATGGTTTGCACCTCATTTGATTGCTTTCCAACTTTGATGTGTTTCCCTCAGAATTCCTGCCTTATCAAAAGCTGCAAGTCCCAACTATTGTTACTCGCACCATCACAGAGCCTATTCCAGACATAATTCAGTCATTATGCCACCAGATTGTGTCTCATCTACTTCTCAGTGCCTTTTCTCTCCGTGAAAAAAATAAGGATAACTCACCTCTGACATAATGGCTGTCCAACAGTTAGTTGCAGTGACAAGCCACTTTTTTGTTTCAAAATCTGCAAATCTCGCCAGTATTGTGCCAGGAGCCAAGTCATACCGCCTCATCCTCTACATACCTGTAACCACTTACTTTACAGCAAAGCTCAACCTTGAAGTTGTCCTTGGTGCCAAAGCATCCCAGGCATTTACTTATACCCACCCAGTTAATGAATAAAATCACATTAATTTGTGTCAGTGTTACATTGCAGTTCACAAATCTGTAGGATTTACAATAGCATTCTCTGGACCGGTATGAGCTATCAAAGTATACAAACAATTAGAGATTGGCCTTCATTTCAATGGTACCTATGGGCTTTCCAGATTGATCTTCAGCATCAAGTCTCCACCAACATCTTTTTAAAAAAGATATCAAAGAGGGTTCTCTCCATGCACCTAACAACAAGCGCATCGTCGAAACGTGATTTATGGATCCATACGTCATGTTTATTTGCATCAGCACTAAAGAAAAGAAAAGTTAGGTTACAGTCGCTTTGAATACACGAGGCACTTACCACTATGAACAAAAGCAGACAGCACAACAGAGAAAGTGCTGCATTTTTGGAGTCCTGCCCCCCGTCTGGCCGCCGTTGAACACAGTACGCCATAACAGTCTGGGCGTGGACCCCTCAACATACACCCTCCGCATCCCACTCCAGCAACAAACAATCACAACAGAAGCCAAACCCAAAAACCCAAAACTCCACCCAAAATTAAAGAACACGACCAACCAAAAACCAACAAATCCAGCCTCCCGTCACACTATACCCAGACCTGCAAATCAACTCCCAAACTCACACATCACCCAAAGAATCAAACAGGCCAAGAGAAAAAACCTACTCCCCATAATAAACGCACTCCACAGCAAACCAATCCATCCTACTCCAAACGCTCACTCTCTCCTATCTTGCTCCAATCTCGCATTCTCGCATTCTGTTCCTGTTGTATTGAAGAAACTGCCGCAGAGACGTTCCACATGTTTATATAGAGTCGATTAAAAACCACACCAAGCAAACTACAAACACAACTCACCAGCTGTTCAAACCTCCCAGTAGGATCCACCAAAAAGAACACCAATGAGACCTGCTCCACACAATTACAACAAGCGCATCGTCGAAACGTGATTTATGGATCCATACGTCATGTTTATTTGCATCAGCACTAAAGAAAAGAAAAGTTAGGTTACAGTCGCTTTGAATAACACGAGGCACTTACCACTATGAACAAAAGCAGACAGCACAACAGAGAAAGTGCTGCATTTTTGGAGTCCTGCCCCCCGTCTGGCCGCCGTTGAACACGGTACGCCATAACAGTCTGGGCGTGGACCCCTCAACATACACCCCTCCGCATCCACTCCAGCAACAACAATCACAACAGAAGCCAAACCCAAAAACCCAAAACTCCACCAAAATTAAAGAACACGACCAACCAAAAACCAACAATCCAGCCTCCCGTCACACTATACCCAGACCTGCAAATCAACTCCCAAACTCACACATCACCCAAAGAATCAAACAGGCAGAGAAAAAACCTACTCCCCATAATAAACGCACTCCACAGCAAACCAATCCATCCTACTCCAAACGCTCACTCTCTCCTATCTGCTCCAATCTCGCATTCTCGCATTCTGTCCCTGTTGTATTGAAGAAACTGCCGCAGAGACGTTCCACATGTTTATATAGAGTCGATTAAAACCACACCAAGCAAACTACAAACACAACTCACCAGCTGTTCAAACCTCCAGTAAGGATCCACCAAAAAGAACACCAATGAGACCTGCTCCACACAAATTACAACAAGCGCATCGTCGAACGTGATTTTATGGATCCATACGTCATGTTTATTTGCATCAGCACTAAAGAAAAGAAAAGTTAGGTTACAGTCGCTTTGAATACACGAGGCACTTACCATATGAACAAAAGCAGACAGCACAACAGAGAAAGTGCTGCATTTTTGGAGTCCTGCCCCCCGTCTGGCCGCCGTTGAACACGGTACGCCATAACAGTCTGGGCGTGGACCCCTCAACATACACCCCTCCGCATCCACTCCAGCAACAACAATCACAACAGAAGCCAAACCCAAAACCCAAAACTCCACCAAAATTAAGAACACGACCAACCAAAAACCAACAAATCCAGCTCCCGTCACACTATACCCCGACCTGCAAATCAACTCCCAAACTCACACATCACCCAAAGAATCAAACAGGCCAAGAGAAAAACCTACTCCCATAATAAACGCACTCCACAGCAAACCAATCCATCCTACTCCAAACGCTCACTCTCTCCTATCTTGCTCCAATCTCGCATTCTCGCATTCTGTTCCCTGTTGTATTGAAGAAACTGCCCGCAGAGACGTTCCACATGTTTATATAGAGTCGATTAAAAAACACACCAAGCAAACTACAAACACAACTCACCAGCGAGCTGTGGCAGAGACGTTCCTCATGTTTACATAGAATCGATTAGACAATTCCATTCAAAATATAAACACAACTCACCATAGTTGAGACATGCGGTTAGACTCTCATATTGTCATGAAACAGAGAGTTGGGTTTTGGTTTTTTATTCATTTAATGACAGAGACTGAAATCTAGAGGGAGGAACAGCAGGTTAGTAATTTGTTTCATGCACAACAAACCATAGACATGTACTCCACAAACAACAACAAAACAGCATAAATGACTGTGATTGACTGGTTGCAACTTGGTGGCAACTGGTGGCAGTGAGGTCGATGGGGAAATAAACAGCCGGCTTGTGGCACAGACGGACGGTGCGGAACAGTGACCGGGATGATGAATCGCCAAGGAAGGCTCCACTGCTCCATATTGCGTGATGACACTGGTTGACAGGATGGATTCTGGCTGGATGGGCTGGAGGAAACTGTGACATGATGCATTTTAGACAAAGTGATTCCAAATTTCAATAAACGCGCACCATTAACTTAAGAAGATATTGATGGCGAAGATTAACTGGAACAGCACGAAGGTATGAGGCAACGCGCCGGAGACGAAAGGTGGTCAAGTTTGTGAGAGAATTGTCAGACTTGACCACACCAACAGAAGGAGAAGGACGCGTCTTTTTCCGCAGTCGTTTCTGCAATGAAAGCGCGTTTAATGACTTGAAGTTGAGGTTGAGATAAGAGAAATAGAGAGAGAAGGAGAGAGTTGGAGAGGAGAGGGACGAGAGAGAGACACCCACTTTGACACCTTCCACTGGCAACTCGGCTTCCTTCGCGTACCAAAGCATCAGATGGTTGGAATAAGACTTGTCACTTGATACTTTGCATAGTATCTATCGTTGGTGGATCAGCGTGCATCAAACACTGGGCAGCCATCAGTCAGTTCAGACATCTGTTTCAAACAACATCAGATTAGATTTGTATTCAAGTTGAGGAACAGAATAAAGACACAGAGAATACTTACACAATACTGCGCCATCTAGCTCAGGTGTCATAGTACTGCGAGTGCTTCCACGTGAAGTTTTCAAGGAAGACTTTTCTGAGTTTTGAAATCCACAAAGAAAAGAATTTCTGCAGTTTTCCTCCCCTCTTTTTTTTCATTAAATATATTCATTTTAACTTTGCAGGTTCTGGTTTGGGACTCATGTTGGGTGTAAGAACCCGTGTCTCTGGCGACGGTGACGAGGTAGAGGGCGATCCGCCACGACTACAAGAAAACGTACATTTGTTTTGATCGCACGTAAAATGGATTTCCGTTGTCTTTCGATGACGCAATGTTCTGAGCGAATCCGAAACCGAGTCCGCAGTCCATCCAGCACATGCATCATCAGAGCCTTCTGTGTCAAATCAGGAACCAAGTGAATCATATCCAAGACAGAGTTATCCCACATGAAAGCCTTCCCTTCAACCAACTCATCACAGTCCGAGAACCACACCTCCAGAGTTGATTCGACTAAATGTGCAGGGAACTTGGAATAGATTGTTTGTAAGATATGGCGGATACTACTTTTGACCGAGACGCACAAGAAATCCAGAGAGGCACCTGAGAGTTCATACGACTTCAGAGACTTGGAACTGGGACTATCAGATGCAAAAGGATCTCTCTTGAACTGGGAAACAACGACTTCAGCACACCCAAAATTCCTGGCAGAAGTTCAATGATGGCATCCCTGAACAAACAAATGTTATAAACAAAACAAACAAACAGCAGGAAGCAGCTCACCTGGAATTCTGCGGTTCTTACTCCAAGGCATCAGGCGACGAGCTATCAACAAACACACTTGAAACAATTCCGAAATCCCAAATATTTGTTCCTCCCTTTTTTATCTTTTCGATTTTGCTCTTGTTCCAGTCAGATAAACATTAGTATTTCGGCATATTTGAGGTCTCCGATCAAAGTATTAAACTCTGCACAAATCAGGATCAGTAACACCAACGCCTATTTACAACAAATCGTTATGTAACCACGACACTCCTTCAATTCCAAAATATCTGCTTCCTTGATACTCTCCGACCATAAAGTTTGAAGCAGAGGGCGGTTTCCAGCCAATAACAAGGAGAGTGCCTCTGTCGAGTACAGAACTTGACCCATTTGAACTCACGCTCATAGTAGAATACTGTTTCTTCTTGGTTACCAATGAAAATGGTTCGGAAAAGACAAAAATATCAGGATGGAGGAGTGTCGCCAAAATAGGCTCAATCACCCTATAAAGCACAGATACGTTAGCTACGATTTCAAAATAGACTTGTTCCCCACCTCGAGTAAGACTTGACATACGTTTTCAACCACGCTTCTCCAATCCGCCTAATCGACGGATTCTAACTCCTCAACGCGTCCACTACCAAAACCAGAGGCTTCGGAAACGCGATTCCAGTCTGCCTTCACTCAACCTCCACAGAATTCCAAATCTCTGTTGATGCAAGAGCAAATCCACCAAATCGCGCGACGAGAGGAAAGTTGGCAACAACGTCTTCGACAATGTAAGAACCAAACTTGGTCACACTGCTCAATTTCCAAATCAAACCTACGATTCGGGCATGACAGATTCCAAAAGGCTCCGGATCCAAGCATAGCCATAACTATTTGAAAATATCTTTGTAAATGATGTGTTGTTTGGAGAGGATGATAGATGCTTACTCTGCTAACCGAAACTTGAATAAACAGCTTAACATCAAATTTCAGTGTCACGGAAGAAGAACGCGCCTGCAACAATATTTGGAGGACGCAAGAAAGCGAGACGTTCAGGACACTAAACTCAGACGTCTAAAAAGTTTGATGGTTTGCTTTACCTCGCCCGTTCAAAATACTGTGGGAACCATAGTGTCACACACTCGCTCAACATCCATCCCAGTGCTCATACTCCAGAGCCACCAAGCTTCTTTGCTGGGGTTTCGAGTGCACCGCCAAATACACAGACGCAAGCACTTCAATCATTCAATCATTCGGCACGTTTCCTCAAGCAACATTACGATAGAATATTTCTCCGAGTTGCTGACGCTGACACCAGTAGGCGAAACGACACTGTCAACTACAGTTCAGGGTCCAAAACATGTTATCACTCGATCCAACAAGCTTGTCAGAAACAGTTGGAAGTTGGTGAAACTGAGTTCGACAACAGGGCGATCAATTACAAATTCAGAGATAGACGGGGACTGAAACACGGCTGGTTCGTCAAGTGCTGTTTCTTCTGCTTCATTCATAACGGTTCCATATGGTAGAGAGGATGAGATGCTGATGTTGGATGCACCGGTTGCAGAAGTAGGAGACGTCTTTTTAACACCGGCTTTCCGTGATTCCACTGGCCGCATCGGAATTCGTTCTGACCTGTTAGATTCTGACAGTTTCAAAATCCATGACTTTGTCATACTTTTCGCGAGGTATATTGGAGAGAACTTTGGAACATACTCCGAGAAAGAGTGGTAATTTGTGCGAGGTTTCGGTAAAGTCGTCTAACTTTTTTTTTGAACATCTAAGTTTTTCTTGAGTTTTCTAAATTGACATTGGAGAAAGGAAGTCAAACTCACATCAAGCTGGTAACTTAACCAACACAACAAAATCGGCAGATGAATACGCTTCACATCTTCTTCCTCCACACAAACAATCCCCAGCATCAAATCAAAGAGCTGGTATTCTTGCATGGTTTGACATGGTCCAATCGGATTCGCAATGACCAAATGGTAGATATGTTTCCAAATTGTATACGGGTTGATTGAATCAAGCAACATCTCAGCAGATTGTAGGAGCTGAGAACCGAATCAAAATGAAGATACGTGAAAGGAAACCGCAACAAAGCACCTCCTTGTAATTTGCCAACACCAAACTTTTTTCCTTCAACGACTTAAGATAAAACTTGATCCAACATGGCCGACCCAATTTTGTCCTTGTCCAGCTAAATAATAATTGTATAAGGGCAGGTAAGTTTGTGAATATCCACTGACAAGCTCCAGATCGAACTGTGTTGATGTGTGAATGGCACAATGACGTTTCAAACAACCTTATTCCACTTTGCTTCCATGTGGAATCTCACAGCGTGGTATATTTCTCCAAGAAGAAGAAAAGTGGACCATTCGATTTCCATTCCTTCGGCTTCAGTCGTGGCCACAGTCAACAGCTTCTGGACACTGCTCAACACCTCCGCATTCATAACAGCTTCAGCCTCCAAGCGCCGAATCTGTTCTACCAACTCAACGTTTGTGGGGTCAAGACACTCCTTTTTATCAGCCATGCTTCACTCCCATCGGGGCACTAACAATAACTTCCACCTCCTTCTCTGAAAACAACCTGTTGGGGTGGATTTTTAGGAAAGTCTCTTCCAGATGGCAGAAGTGCGAGGATGATCAGCCCTTTCAAGCACCTTCATCCAACAAAACAGTCGGAAGTTTGGAATGTCCACTTGAAAGAGACACGATATTGTGAGACTACTCCTCATTTTGCAAAAGTTTTCGAATTGTTGTGTCATGACTGACATTGTGGGCTCAGCATCCTTCGACCCAGGTTTCAGCAGCCGCAAGAGAATTTGTCTACCCAAAGAATTAGATCTTGAAGACAAAGAACACACCAACTCACCAATTCAGAGCATCGACTCTCCAGTTCATGGATAATCACAGTTTGAGCCTCAACTTCTGTGTCTTCACCCGTCCAATTCATAAGCCTTTGTATTTGAAATCTTTCACGCCTCTTCCAAAAGAGGCAGCAGTAACAGCCATTTGCTTGTAAGTTCATCTTTCTCACGCACAGGTTTTCAACCCGCTTTTCTGCAAACTTTTAGAGCTTCTTGAGCATCAGCAACAACTTGCGATTGCTACAAAGCATGATTTTAATACCCTCCCGACAAACCCCGCATTGAAAAAAACTCACCAAACCAACATTGCCCAGAACAACCTATTCTTCTATTCCCTGGCTCTTTGCTCCCACTTGCCAACATCAACCCACACTTTGTTGAAGAGCAGCTTTGAATCTCACCCAACAAACTCGTCCCTTTGGACTTGTGCTTGCAACACAACCTCTGGTGCCTTGGAATCCCTCAACGGCGCTTCCAAATCCCAAAAGGCTTCCTTCACTCACGTCCAAGTTTGATTGTATGCCACTGAGTTATCTTCTGGTCACATTCCATTCCCATTTCTATAGCAACGACTCATTAAACAAACAAACAAAGCACGGTTAGACGTACCACTTCGTCTCTCTCCTTCGTCATTACAGCCCAAGGCCACTTCAAGATCTGACACGTCTGATTCTCTTTGGGAAACCTTTGCTTGGGAACGTTCGAAGTCCTCCCTTGCGAGAAGTGCGTGCTTCTGAGCTTCCGCAACAACGAACATCAGCATCACCATGTGCTTTTTGGGTTAAATTCAACAGATCAAGCAGCTTGTTCGCGTGCAGATTTCCACCTCCACAAACTGCGCATTCCATTTCCCGCCCAGCACTTTTCCATTCTTTCTTGTTCACATGAAAGCTCTTGGTTTATTTCCTCCCATTTCTTGCGACTGTTCCTTGGAGTTAGTCTTTTTCTTGACAGTCTCCAACTCTTCCGTCAAATTCATCAGCGGCACGTTTGCTTCATTACAATCAAGCTGCACTTCCTCCAGTTGACACAATTGCTAATCAATCAACGACTTTGCACCATCAAACTCCTCATTCAATGCCTGCATGCGTTCACCCATTTTCAGCTTCCGCATTGATTTGGGTCGATAGTTGAGCAATACACGGTTTTGCCCATTCGACCTCTTTAGTCAAGCAGGCCAAAAACATCTTTGTAGCGTCGCATTCATTTTTTCAGGTGATTGAAGGACTCTATTCCTTCGTCAGCACGGGCCCTTGGAAGCAACCATTTTTGTCAACACATTCTAATGCAATTTTTCACGTCAGCAGCCTCCTGTGAGCAACAGTAAGTACTCCTCTCTTGATTTCTGTTGTTACGTCGCATTCATTTTTCAGGTGATTGAAGGACTCTATTCCTTCGTCAGCACGGGCCTTGGAAGCAACCATTTTTGTCAACACATTCTAATGCAAATTTTCCACGTCAGCAGCCTCCTGTTGAGCAAACAGTAAGTACTCCTCTCTTGATTTCTGTTGTTAGTCACCTTTTTGATGAGATTCGTTTACGTTTCTTTGAGTTTGTTGGTCAGTGTTGGGACACTTGATTGTTGGAGGCAGTGTACCGGCTCTGAGGGCGGATTCAGTTGATTCTGAAGCAGGGATGAAGATGGTTGGATTAGATTGTTGAATGTGAGAAGGGGAAGGGAGCTGGGAAGCACCTTGAGTCGTGTTGGATTATTGCTAGGCTCCTTCAGTCCAGACGGCGACCCAGGTCCTTCCTCATCGACAAAAGTGGTGCCAAAGACGAAGCAGACGAGTCCACGAAGCCCCCTGTTGTTACGTTTCCTTTGTTGGAATTTGCACTTGGCGTGTTGGACAAGGACCCACGACGCCCAAAGAAATGCTGCATTCATTGAATTGGTTTGATCTGGCTGGATGGTGCAAGTGTACGTTTGTGTGGTTGTTTCGGAGCAGTTGACGAAGATGCTGAGATGTGAAGAGTGATAGCTCCCCCTTCAACAGCATGATTGTTTGTGAAGAGAAACTGACAGAATGATGTTTTTAGCCGCCAACCTGAGAGACGGGGGATGTCTTACCTCTTCTTATCCAATCAATATTGAACATACTGCTAGTCCCTTCACCAGAAGTTTGCTTGAAACCATATTCTTGAGTGTATACTTGCACAATCTTTGGTTGAATTGATGTGTGGCCGTCTGATCAACGCAAGGGTCCTCGTCGAGCGAAAATATGCATGGCAGCACATTCCAGTATCAATAATGATATTCGATACTATATATTAGATGCCCAAAAGATGAGTATGAGAAAACATAAAGTGCACAACAAAAGCTTACCTTTCCAATCAAGCGATGCAGAGAGCCCCATTGCCAATCAGACATTGTTTGCGCGTGGTTGCACTGGAGAAACGACTGAAGGGTCGAGTTTGGAGGTGTCCAGCAGGATAAGCAACACGATCTCTCCAACCAACCAACCAACCAACCAACCAACCAACCACGCAACCAACCAACCAACCATCCAACCAACCAACAAACCAACCAACAACCATCCAACCAACCAACCATCCAACCAACCATCCAACCAACAAACCACCTTTGAATGCTCTATTTCCCAGTCACTGTAACTCCATTGGGCTAGCTGCAACACACACACACAAGTTCCGCCTGAGGCGCATTTGGTTACTGTGCATCGCAGAAGCCACTCTCCGCCTGAGCGCATCAGGCATCACAGTGAATGAACAAGAAATGTAGCATCATAGGTGAAGAGTTAGTTGGGGAATGGTTGGAGAAGGAGACGTCGTGCACAGGAAAGAATGGAAAAAAAGGATGATGTCCGAAACATTTCGTTGTGTTTAGCCACAAAAGTATTGTCTACATCACATCAGAATAAAGTGACTGATAGAATGATATTTGTATTTGGATAAAAACAGATTGAATAAAGAAACACCAACTTCTACTCCCGAATCCTGGATAAATCCCACCCTTCAACCACTCTATACAGCACACCAATTATCCCTCCCTTCAACCCAACACCACGCCATAACTGCGCTGCCCTTTCCACCTCTATACAGCACACCAATTATCCCTCCTTCAACCCAACACCACGCCATAACTGCGCTGCCCTTTCCACCTCTATACAGCACACCAATTATCCCTCCCTTCAACCCAACACCACGCCATAACTGCGCTGCCCTTTCCACCTCTATACAGCACACCAATTATCCCTCCCTTCAACCCAACACCACGCCATAACTGCGCTGCCCTTTCCACCTCTATACAGCACACCAATTATCCCTCCCTTCAACCCAACACCACGCCATAACTGCGCTGCCCTTTCCACCTCTATACAGCACACCAATTATCCCTCCCTTCAACCCAACACCACGCCATAACTGCGCTGCCCTTTCCACCTCTATACAGCACACCAATTATCCCTCCCTTCAACCCAACACCACGCCATAACTGCGCTGCCCTTTCCACCTCTATACAGCACACCAATTATCCCTCCCTTCAACCCAACACCACGCCATAACTGCGCTGCCCTTTCCACCTCTATACAGCACACCAATTATCCCTCCCTTCAACCCAACACCACGCCATAACTGCGCTGCCCTTTCCACCTCTATACAGCACACCAATTATCCCTCCCTTCAACCCGACACCACGCCATAACTGCGCTGCCCTTTCCACCGTTCATCCTCCAGGTTCCAGCAACATATACAGCAACAAACCCATTTCAACCCTTCATTCCCTTCATCAACTAATCAAACAATAGCTGTGGTCTCATAAAATGACCAGCTCCCTCTTGCCAGTTGGCTGCGACTTGTGGAGGAAGTATGTTGGGAAGAAGAGGAACCATGTACTCTGCAGTCGAGGAACACGAGGCTGCATTGTATATGTGTAGGTTTTGTTCTTGAGGCTCGAAATTGACACAAGAGTGGGTGCAGCAAGACCCTGTGCCAAGGCGTGGTACTTGGTGAGGCTGAACCTGTTTCCAGTGTGTACCACCACCACATCGAACCCTGCGTGCACGGCAGCAGCTATGGGACCAAAAAATCCAGTGTCAGAACTGACATGGACCAGCGTGGCAGGTTCTTGTGCGCGGAATCGCATGTGGAAATCCACAGCCTGGCGGATTCCGGCTCCGTGGATGCTGTCAGCAGCCTCTGGTTCGTCAACCAAAGACTCGCGGAATCCACAGCCAGCCGCTCTGTAGCCAGAGATCTGATGGTTGGTCCCAGCATTGCGCGACCGAATCCCAGTCATCACTTCAAAGCATCCAGGTACAACCTCCTCGCCGGGAGTCTGGGGTGCCATGAAGGGTTCCATGATGGCCTGGAAATACGAGCTACTGCTCTGAAAGCAAAGAGTAGTTAGAACACCAATACGTGGAGGTTTACCAACAAACAGTCATACCTGATGCCTCCCTGGTGGCACGTTTTCGCTATCCAAGAATACGTAAACGTACCGTGGCATTCCTGTAGTTTTGGGGTTGTTGTTATCAACAAATAGAATAACTTAGCTTAGTCTTTGGACTTGGGGTAGTTGGTGTGTTTTTGAATTTCTTCTGTAAGATATATTAGCACGTAATCATCAAGGATAAGGTGCAAGACGCGTAGAGGTGGGGCAAAGATGGGAAAGGTTTGACAGCACCGTGGAACACAATTTATCCTTCATGGCCAAAGACAAATGTCGCTGTGCATTTACTGGTTCAACTGAAGTTTGGTTGTGGAGGAGAAAGTGAGAGAGAGAGAGAGAGGCAGAGAGGGAGGGCAAACAAAGGTTTGGAGGAGAAGGCACGTACAGGCTTTGGGGTTAAGATTTTGTTTGTTACGAGACAGCGGAAAAACTCATTTGTGCAAAATTGACAAATGAATACAACAAGCAAAAGCAATAATGCAAGAATAATGCAGCACCTGAGACACGGAGATTTGAGTTGAGTATAGATACACACAAGCAAGGAAGGTCCATTTTCTAAAGGTTTTTATCAAAGGATGCAGTGTTTTGTATTCTTTATCTCAGCTTCAAGTTGCAGGCAATCCTGTTTCACGACTTTCTTGATTCTGTCCAAATAGTATATTTAAACTGAATAACTGTTGAACTCAGGCATGAATATCTTTCTCCTATTTCAAAGCAAAAGCTCTCAAGTCTCAAATTTGATGATAATGAAAAAAAGAAGAGTGTCCGAAAACAAGACACACTCACACTCCAACTTCTTCATGACGGATTGCCTCTTGACTCCCGAGACAATGTTCGCGATATCAGATACCAGTCGCCTTCCTGAACTGTTAACTAATGCCAACAAGTTTATGTAGGTTCTATGTCCATTCGATCACATCCACTTACATTAGCTCAACACAGTTGTCATGCCTGCGGATCCTGGTTTCATTATGACGGCAGGTCTCAACCTCCTCCCGACTTGACACTCCTGCCTTTCTGCTCGTTCCTGTGCCATTCCACATCCTTCGCGGTATTTTCCGCTTTCAAGCCCTCAAAGAAGGAACGAAACGATATTCAAAGACGTGTGCATGAGACTATTGAACTCTACAAGGCATCTCCGAAATGGACTTCTGAATTGCCGGCAGAGGTTGATTCCTTTGTGAAAACGTTGATTGGAAATGGCTCAAAGAACCCCGGGCTGAAGTTCAAGTCCGTCTTTGTCAGCAAGAATCCAAACGATCATCCAACAAATCAATTGATAGTCTCTGAAGCCCTGATGGACCAAAGTATTGGATACCTGTGTGTCTTTGAGAGTGTCAAGAAAAACCTGATTTTTGTCCTCATCAAACCATTCCAGACGTCGGAAATACTGGACGACCAGCTGAAAGTCAACAAAGCACTCGTAGCAAAGTACAGGCAAAAAGGAAAAGGCGTTCTACCTGGCCCATCCACAAATAGTCACGACATGCGGCCCTTGACCGAATTTGATTTTGTCAAGAAAGAAGATATTCCCAAACACAGAGGGGTGTGGAATGCCGCTGTAATCCAGGAGCAAGCTCATCCTGAAAAGCCTCTCAAAGTCATTTCTCAGCAATTGAGTGGCTGTGGCGTCTTCCATAACTTCTTTTCATTTCAAGTCGCGTCTAAACTGTCCGCTGCTTTGGCAAGAACTCTTGTTGAAACCTTTTTCCCGATCGCTGGTGAACGATTGAAAGCAATCTCGAACGGCCTTGGTTCGGCCACAAATCCTGACAACGACGCTGCAAAATTGTTCATCAAGGACTTGAACCAAGGTTTCAACCTTCACTGTCTAAGCTTAAATGTTCCAGTTGTCCCACACAAAGACAGAAATAATGACAAACTCGTCCCCACAGTCATGATGTATACAGGAAACTGGCCATCGTATGCGTGGTTGCCTGAGTATGGAATGTATCTTGGCGTTTACCACGGAGTCATCACTTTGTGTTATGCGGATTCACTACAACATGGTTCCGAGTTTTTCCTCATGCCAGAGCAAGAAAGATTTGTTAATATATTCGCAAGCCATACATCTGTTTTTAGAGAATTTGGCCAATGTTAGACAAATAAAGAGGATTTATTTGAAGATTATTGCAACCAAATAAATATAGAACATTCTTTTTCGCGTTTTTGTCTGTAATTTTTGATGGCTTGGACTTGGGTTCATCTGTTCAGCACCAAACTGAAGCGAACCCCTCCACAATTTCAAACTCCGAAAAGGGGACGCGAGACTCGGGAGGTATAAGAGGGGAGTAAGTTTCCTCTCCAGAAACCACAAACAGCCCAAAAAAAACAACATGAATCCTCTTGAACAGACACTCCAAGGCAAGCAAGCACCAAGTCAAGTTCAGGCTATCCAGACTTCCCAGACTTCCGAGACTTCCCAGACTTTCCAGACTCCCAAGACTTCCATCGCTCCAAAGGCTCTCGAGGTGCCAGAAATCAAGCTCGATCAAATCCCGGAATACCGTTTCCACCATAAGCGCCCTGTCATTAATACGCAAGAAGTTGTAGTAAAATCTCTGGACCTCCTCGCTGATGGTGCCGACCCAGCTCTTGTCTCCCTTGGCTTAGCGTTTGGGTACACCGGAACTACGGATGTGCCTACCAACCTCTTGTACGACTTTGTTCCAGTTTTTTGCCATGCACGCCACACTTTGCTACGTCTTTCTTGAATGGTTTGGCAAGCAAATTGATCTTCAATCGGAGGAAGACAACCGCCTTGTGGAATACTTCCGTTCTTGTTTCCTGGTTGACTGCCAAGATGGTATTGCAGTGGCGGCAAAGCATCTTGCAGAGGGTATGAGCAATTCGAAGTGCCCGCGTCCACTTGTTTTGAACTGGGAATCCTTGGCAAAACTTACGCCTGACGAAGTCGTCGCCATTATTTATTCTTTCGCGTTTATTGACAGACACAAGCTTCAATGGGAGTTCTGCATTGCATACGTCAAGGCAAAGGAAGGTATTCTGGACATCTCGCTGGAAGGAGGATCAGACGACTTGCATATTACCGAATCTCTCCAAAAACTTGCTCAACCCAATCTTTTATGACTTTGTCCCTGGTATGATTGAACGCGTCACCCAGCACCAATATGAAACCTTTGTGGTGCCGTACATTGGATTATTGGACAATCAACACGGTCTGGAGGAGTGGATGCGTCGCCCACAGACCGTCGATTGAAATTTGGACTCGGTTGGAGAGGCTGAAGGAATCAAAAAGTGATATGAATCTTTGTTTCTTTTGTTATTATTCTTATAGTGTCATTTAATACAAAATTATTGACCAAAAACGTTTGTTGTGTCC